>JASVEL010004189.1:0-460354 GCA_032618575.1 Nicotiana noctiflora
GTATTGTTGAAGATTTCACCTATGAAGGGTGTCATGAGGTTTGGGAAGAAAGGAAAGTTGAGTCCCAGGTACATTGGTCCTTTTGAGATACTTAGGAGAGTTGGAGAGGTGGCATATGAGTTAGCCTTGCCGCCCAGATTATCCAGCGTTCATCCAGTATTCCATGTGTCTATGCTCCGGAAGTACATTGGAGATCCGTCTCATGTATTAGATTTCAGCACCATTCAGCTTGATGGTGATCTATCCTATGATGTGGAGCCTATTGCCATTTTGGGACGTCAGGTGAGAAAATTGAGGTCTAAGGAGATTGCATCGGTTAAGGTTCAGTGGAGAGGTCGACCCGTGGAGGAGGCCACTTGGGAGATCGAGCGGGAGATGCGGAGCAGATATCCTCACTTGTTTGAGACTTCAGGTATGTTTCTTGACCCGCTCGAGGACGAGCGTTTGCTTAAGAGGGGAGAATGTGACGACCCGGCCCGTCGTCACGGGAATTACCACCCCGTTATGTTGTAATTACATAATTCATGCTTTTATATAAGTGTTAGAGTCTATCGGGGGAGTTAGGAGTGAAATTAAATTGGAAATGAGGCATATAGCCTTTTTGGAGGAAGCTTGAATAAAGAAAGTCAACCCGGAGTTGACTATTCGGTTAGAGGGCTCGGAATCGGATTCTGATGATTCGGTTAGTTCCGGAAGGTGATTTGTGACTTAGGGGAGCGATCGGAATTGAATTTGGAGGCCCGGTGTAGAAATAGGCTTGAATTGGCTAAGGTTGAATTTTGGCGAAATCCGGACGATAGGTGAGATTTAGATCCGGGGGTCGGAATGGAGTTCCGACAGTTGCAGTAGCTTCGTTAGGTGATTTTGGATGTGCCTGCAAAATTTCAGGTCATTCGGACGTCGTTTGGTCGGGTTTTTGATCGAATGTGTAATTTGGAATGTTTTAAGGAATTTAGGCTTGAATTCGATGCGAATTATGAGTTTTGATGTTGTTAGACGTGTTTTGAGGATTGGAGCAAGTTCGAATAAGGTATTAAGATGTGTTGGTATGTTTGGATGAGGTCCCGGGGGCCTCGGGGTGCTTTCGGATGGTTAAACGGGAGAAAAATCATGGAAATTTCAGGTTGAGAGTTCCGGTTCTGTCATTTTCGCTCCTGCGGAAATGTGGTCGCAGGAGCGAGTCCGCAGAAGCGGATATTGGAGCGCAGAAGCGCATGTGATCGCGGAAGCGGAAAGGAGCCCGCAGGTGCGGCACCGCTGAAGCGGGTGTTGAGCCGCAGAAGCGGCCAAGGGCTATGGGGGAAATATCGCAGAAGCGGAAGGCCAGCCGCTTAGGCGAGTCCGCAGAAGCGGACGCCTAGCCGCAGAAGCGGAAATTTCCGCAGGAGCGGTCGAGTCTTCGCAGAAGCGGACGCGCAGAGGCGGTCCGTATATCGCAGAAGCGGAAATGGCCGGCTAGGCCTAGAACCGCAGAAGCGACCCTTTGGTCGCGGATACGGGAGCGTAGAAGCGGAAAATGTTCCGCAGAAGCGAAAATCGCTGTAAGTAAGTGTATCAGAAGTTAGAAAAATTTCAGAACATTTCACACATTTTGGGTCTCGGCTTTAGAGGCGATTTGGGCGATTTTGAAGAGAAATTCAAGGGAAATCATCAGGTAATCTTCTATGGACTTAAACTATGATTAGTATTGGTAATATTATGCAATTATATCATGAAAATGGAGGAATTTGGGGAAATTTATGGAGGATTTAGCCCTAGGCTTGAACTTTAGAAAATCAAGGTTTTGAATGGGCAAATGGAGTCCGATTTTGGTAAAATTGATATGCTTAGACTCGTATTGAGATGAGGGTTCCGAATATGTGACTTTCGTGATTTTTCGACGAGCGTACCGAAAGTCGGGTTTTGACAACTTTGGGAATGTTGATGTAAATTGAGTTGTGTTGATTGGGTGTAGTCCCATTGGCCTAATTTGTTGTGTTTCTACTGTATTTGAGCAGATTCTACGCGTGCGGAGCTTGATTCTCGTGGCAAGGGCATTGCGGAATAGTTGTCGCGCTATATTGAGGTGAGTAATAGATGTGGGTGATGACCAGCGGGTTCGAAACCCCGGTATACCACTTTGTAACGCTGTATAGCGGCGAGACACGCACACTCTTGAGAGTGCGGGGTCGATCATGAACTGGAGACTACATATTAGTCCAACCTGTTGATACTGTATTATTGGTTATTCTAGAGCCGTCGAACCTCCTTCTCGGATGGTTGCATATATGTATATATATATTGTGATAATGGCCACTCTTGAGCCGAGGAACCCCCTTCTTGGGCGGTTGAGTATACATGTGGGCCGTGAGCCGGTTATTGGATCCCGCGAGGATCGTTATCATTGTCTTATCACATAGACATGCTAGTTTACTACTAGTCCGCAGCTATTTTTGTTATTATGCTAATTCCAATCTCCGGAACTTGATATTACTTGTTTTCCAACTGAAAAATGATAAAAGAGTTTTCAAAAACTACTTTTGAGCCTGCGAGGCCGTATCTGCATATTAGCCGACTAGTAGTGGATCGGGCTGCACGCCGCAGCGAGATATATGTTGGATCGGACTGCACGCCGCGGTGATATCTCTATGAGATGTGCTTGGGCTGTAGGAGCCCCTCCGAGTCTGAACCCCCACAGTGAGCACGGGTACCCAAAATTGGAGTCGAGCTACACGCCGTAGCGGTCATATCATGCATTGCATTGCATTTAGCTACATCCGCTAGTCTGTTATGCTATTTATTGGTATTTGTTGGTACGGGTACAGTGAATATTGATTCTGTGACAAGGTAGCTGATTATAGCCTTACATAGTGCTTTATTGCGGATTTCTTATCTGCGTCTGTCTTACCCTTGTTTATTACCACCGAGTCCGGCAGTACTCATTTTACTCCCCGCACCTTGTGTGCGGATCCAGAGGTACCTCTCGGCGGTGATCCGGTGGCTGTGCGAGGCGACGTTTGTGGATATTCGAGGTAGTTGCAGAGTCCGCAGGACCCGATATTCCTTCCTACTTGTCTTTGGATTTTGTATTGACATTTCTTTCCGCACTTGGTATTTTGTAAACCCTTATACACTCATGTTCGGTAGAGGCTCATGACTCTTGACCCTTGGTCTATGGGAGTTGGTGTATTATGGGACTTGTTTCCCCCGTTTTCGTACATATATCGTTGTTATTCTTGAATTAATTTGCTTAAATGGGTTAAAGAGAGCTTCTAGCTCCGTGGTTGATATGGATTGGTCAGGCTGGCTTAGCAATGTGCTGGGCGCCATCACGACCGGATTTGGGGTCGTGACAGGATCTGGGTGAGGCAAAGAAAATTCTTAGCATGGAGATAATAAGAGATAGACGTTCAAAGAAACTCTGTTTATCTCAGAAAGAATATTTGAAGAGAGTACTACAACGTTTTGGCATAGATGACAAGACTAAGCCGGTTAGTACTCCACTTGCTCCCCATTTTAAGCTAAGTACTACTATGTCACCATTGGATGAAGTTGAACGAGAGTATATGTCAAAGGTACCATACGCAAATGTTGTTGGTAGCTTGATGTATGCAATGGTCTGTATGAGACCTGACATTTCACAAGCTGTTGGAGTTATTAGCAGATATATGCACAATCTAGGAAAGGAGCATTGCCAAGCTGTGAAGTGGATTCTGCAGTATATTCATAATACTGTAGATGTCGGGTTAGCTTTTGAGCAGGAAGGCAATCAGTCTGTGATTGGATATTGTGACTCAGATTTTGCGGGTGATCTAGACAAGCGAAGATCAACTACTGGTTATGTGTTTACTTTTGCAAAGGCACCAGTTAGTTGGAAGTCTACTTTGCAGTCAACAGTTGCTTTGTCTACAACAGAGGCAGAGTACATGGCTATTACAGAGGCTGTAAATGAGGCAATTTGGCTTCAAGGATTGCTAAAGGAGCTTGGTGTTGAACAAAAAGGTATCACAATTTTTTGTGATAGTCAAAGTGCTATTCAATTAGCGAAGAACCAAGTTTATCATGCAAGGACGAAGCACATTGATGTTCGGTATCACTTCGTACGAGAAATCATAGAAGAAGGTGGAGTTACGGTGAGAAAGATTCATACTACGGAGAATCCTGCTGATATACTGAGAAAGGTGGTGACTGCGATCAAGTTTCAACATTGTTTGGATTTGATCAACATTGTTGAACACTGAAGATTGAAGATGAAGACACAACCAAAATTTGTTATAGAGAGAAAATTGAAGATGTGAAATTTTGCCAAGGTGGAAATTTGTTGAAATGTCAAATTTTCAGCATCCCACATCGGTGGGTTAGCAAAATTAGATGGGAATTTTCCCTATAAAAGAAGGCCTAATGTTTAGGATTTAAATACACCTCTCATTTGCCTTCCTATTTTCTTAAGGCATTTCTATCTTCTCTCTTTAGTATTATTTCACTTGTATTTTGGAGTGGAATAAAATATTGGTTATGTCCGAGGAGTAGGCAAAATTAGCCGAACCTCGTAAATTCTGGTGTTACTTTTATTGTTGCTTTATTGTCTTATTTATTATTTGGTGGCTGCCATAATTTTGGTATAGTAGTTGTGACTCATTCACACTATATACATTTGGCGTCCGCAACAACATCATCTAACGCCTGTGTACCAATAAAACGCTGTATGTGTTATGGTCTTGCTGAGGAATTATAGTAACAATAATAATAATATAAGCACAAGGGGTTAATTAGTTCAAGTTATCTCACTCGTGTGACTGATTAGTTACCAATTCCGATCCACTGCATCGGAGGCGGACCATGTGTTGTTAAGGATTAGTTACAAGTTATTTCTAGTCATATTTTGTGTCCTTACTCATATCCAATAAAAATATTCTGAAGTCTATTTTACTGCAAAATGTTTAACCATACAAAGTATATTTTTGGTTATCTTTTCATACTTTGTGTATGAGGACAAATCGGATAAATAATACGACACGGCTACATGTACACGTGGTCAGCCCTGATGAAACGAATGATGAGGACGCCTCCTTATGGGGACGACAACATTCGAGGACGTCTTCGTTTATGGCCGTACAACGAGAAGGATGCGGCCCCGCCTTTGAGACACCAAGTCGGCAGATCTATCTAGAAGGGCATCCCCAGTCCCCCCGGCCTATAATCCAAATACGTTTGTAGTGTCCGGGCGTTAATATAATAGTTGGGCGAGAGGGCCTTCCAACTATATAAGGGAGGGACTCCCCCATTTGTAAAGGCAATCAATTTTTTAATAAGACATCTCTCTCTCTCTCTATCTACATTGTTCTTCTCCCTATTAATAATATTTCCACTGCTCATATGTTCTACATTCTACGTTAAATTTTGTCATCTCTATATACGAATCATCCGTACACATCAGCCCAATGATCGATCTTCGATTTATATTATTATTGATTCCGATTATCCCATTATTAATATTGATTGATTAGTTCAAAGGTATTCAACATCTTTTGAGCAAACAATTTGGCGCCGTTTGTGGGGATTTCGAGAATCAAACGCGTAGTATACATTCACGAAGATCCGATCAAACAGAAAAAAAAACTCTTTGAGGATGGCTGAAAGTAACACATGACCCACGGTTATGGCTGAAGTTACCACAAACCTCCTGAGTGCAATGAATGAGGCTGGGGGAAGCACATCCATCAACGCTACTCCCTCTACCGCGCCTGAAGCTGAAACCTCCCCCACACCCCTGAGAAGGTATTTCGATCCAAAAGAGGCACCTCCAGCGGTCAGGAGGCTACTGGAGGAATGGCTAGCTAGCACATTGAGCAGCATGGCGGAAAAACCGCCACAAGGCTGCGAAAATGCCGCTCCGGCTACCAGCAAAACCACCGCAATAGACAAAAAGGAAGAAACACGGACCAACAGCCGACCCGTCGAGACCCAAGCACACGATGACACGCTGGCCACCATCCTGAGGAAAATGATGGAAATGGAGGGCGAAAACTAGGCCCTCCGCGACCAGATGAAAGAGCACCAAGATAGGGTTAATAAGATTCCTGGGGCGCCTAAACTACTACCCAAGCGGGACGTAGGAAGGTTTGTGGAACAACCCTACTCCGAAGAAGCAACGCCCTACACCATCTCAAAACCTTCAAGATGCCCCCATACCTAAAGGTGTACGATGGGACCACCGACCCCGAGGACCATCTCATCCACTACGTCATTGCAGTGAAAGGTAATGACTTGTCCAAAGAACAGGTACCGTCGGTGCTGCTGAAGAAATTTGGCGAAACACTGACCGGAGGAGCACTAACCTGGTACTCTCAACTACCCGCTAAGGCGATCTCGACCTTCGAGGACATGGCTGATAAATTCATCACCGCACATGCCGGTGCCAAGAAAGCAGAAGCGAGGGCAAACGACATATTCGCCGTCCGACAGACCACGGGTGAAGGCCTCAGTGACTTCCTCGCCAGGTTCAACAGGGTAAAAATGAGCCTGCCAAATGTGTCGGAAGTAATGGCGGTGGCAGCCTTCAAGAATAGGCTCAATAGGGATGGCTCCAGAGCCACCAAGAAGCTGTTGAGCTGGCTCTTGAAGTACCCTCCCACCACCTGGGACGAGATCCATAACGCCTACTGCGCCGAGGTGCAGGCCGGCGAAGAGGATTTCAACGGGCCAACACGGCGGCTAGATGCCATGCACTTGGATGCCAGGAGGGATCGACGACATGAGGGACGCCGGGAACTCCCCTCACGCCCCAGCAGGGAACGACATCAACCCTACACAAGGTCTTCACTTCCGCCCCCACGACACACGGATGCTGTGCAGCGCCATGTCGCCCCACTCAGAAACAACCGAGATACGCCCCCTTTACTTTCATCACATAAATTTTGTGTTTCACCCTCAGAAGTGGTGTACGCATTGGAGAAACTCGGCACCAAGGTGCAGTGGCCCCAAAAGATGAAGTCAGACCCAGCCACGAGGAAATCCAACATCCTGTGTGAGTTCCATCAGGAACGAGGACATCGGACTGAAGACTACATCGGCCTATGGCAGGAAGTCGTCAGAATGCTCAATCAGGGGTACCTGAAGGAACTGCTCAGCGACAAAGGGAAAGCTAATTTCGGACGAGGATGGGAGCACTCCAGGGGACCCCCAAACCCGCCCTCCCCGTCGCGTACGGTAAACATGATCGTCGGGGAAGCGGATGATGCCGCCGTCAACCACGTCAAATTCACCAACACACACCGACTGAAGAGAACTATCTCCCACGAACGGTATGGTGACCTCGAAGGAAGTATCACCTTCGATAAGTCTGACGCTGACGGTTTGTGTTTCCCTCACTATGATGTTTTGGTTATTACCCTACGTATCATTGATACCGATGTCAGGATAGTCATGATCGATGACGGGAGCGGTGCCTGCATCATTCATACAAGAGTGCTCACTCAAATGGGACTCAAGGACAGAATCACTCCCAGGTGCATAAATCTAACCGGTTTTAACAATACAGTGGAGCGCACGTCAGGAGAGGTGACCCTGCCTGTCCTTGCGGGAGGTGTCACCCTAGAAACGAGGAGACGACCTACAACGTTATCATCGGACGCCCATGGATACACGCAATGCGAGCGGTCCCATCAAGCCTGTACCAAGTAATCAAATTCCCTACCCCATGGGGAATATTCAGCATCAAAGGGGAGCCGTGAACATCAGAGGAGTGCTATAAAATAACCCAAGATTTCCCTCAGACAAAACAACTGAGCAAGGAAAGCACGGAAGCATAGCAATCAACCACGTCGGGGACTCAAGAAGACTCGACAACCGACGCCATAAGAGATCCAGACATCTTAGAAGCTTGTAATGCTACGGCCGAGGAGCTCGACCCAGTTCAACTGGACCTGAATGACCTTGAAAAGAAGGCCTACATTGGTCACAGGCTCGCGAACCCAGGTAAGTACCATGAACTTTTTATTAAACATTGAGACACGTTTGCTTTTTCCCATGCAGACATGCCAGGGATCTCTCTGGATATTGCCACACACCGGTTCAACGTGGACCCGTTACACCCACTGGTAAAATAGGGCCAAAGAAAGTTCAATGCCGCCATTAACGAGGCAGTCCGTGAGGAGGTAGACAAATTACTGGCCAACGGTTCCGTCAGGGAATCGAAGTACCCACAATGGATTGCCAACGTGGTAATGGTTAAGAAGAAAAGTAGAAAGTGGAGGATGAGCGTGGACTTCACCAACCTAAACAAGTCCTGCCCCAAGGACTCCTTCCCCCTGCCCCACATCGACCAACTGATCGACGCCATAACAGGGCATGAGCTCTTAAGCTTCCTGGACGCCTATTCCGATTACAATCAAATTCTGATGGCAGAAGAGAATCAGGGGAAAACCACCTTCATCACCCACCAGGGTACTTATTGCTACAGAGTGATGCCCTTCGAGTTGAAAAATACGGGAGCCACTTACCAGAGGTTGGTCACCAAGATGTTCAATAAGCAACTCGGGAAGACTATGGTGGTTTACATCGATGACATGCTGGTTAAATCGACAAAAAAGGAGGACCATATCGATCACCTACGATAGGCCTTCGAAATCCTGAACAACTACGGGATGAAGTTGAACCCTAAAAAATTCGCTTTTGGTGTAGCATCTGGGAAGTTCCTCAGTTTCCTCGTATCACAGAGGGGGATCGAGGTCAACCCAGACCAAATCTAGGCAATCCCCTCAACACCGGAAGCGCTCACCCGCAAAAAATAGGTTCATAAGTTGATAGGCCGAATAGCCGCCCTCTCCCACTTCATCTCTCGATCATCGGACAGATGCCATAAGTTCTTCAATGTGCTGAGGAAGGATAACGGTTTCCACTGGAACGACGAATGCGTCAAGGCCCTCCAAGAACTGAAAGTGTACCTAACATCCCCGCCACTGCTGGCAAAGGCGGAACCAAATGAACCATTATTAATATATTTGGCCGTCTCCCATGTAGCAGTCAGCGCAGTGCTTTTCCGCGAGCAAAAAGGTACACAATCACCGATCTGTTACATTAGCAAAACTCTAGTGGACGCCGAAACTCGGTACCCACACCTTGAGAAGCTGGCGCTGGCCTTGGTTACGGCATCCCGAAAACTGAGACCTTACTTCCAATGCCACCCCATCCGGGTAGTGACCACCTTCCCTCTAAGAAGTATCCTGCACAAGCCTGAGCTGTCGGGCCGCCTCGCCAGATGGGCCATAGAGCTCAGCGAGCATGAAATCACCTATGTCTCCAGAACAGCCATAAAATTGCAGGTCCTCTCCGACTTCATAACCGACTTCAGCGCTGGCCTCTCGCCTGAGGCTGAGAAGGAGGCCTTGCAAACGGCCCCTAACATGGACCCCTGGATACTCCACACCAACGGGGCCGCAAATGCCTCGGGATCGGGACTGGGACTCGTCCTCGAGGTCCCCATATGCGAGGTTATTCGCTAGTCCATACGATGCCCCGAGATGACTAACAATGAAGCAAAGTACGTAGCCCTTATTGCAGGTTTGAAACTAGCCGCCAGGTACGGGGCCTGCCGACTGGTCCTGCATTGTGACTCACAACTTGTGATTAATCAAGTCGCCGGAGCCTACCAGATCAAGGAACAAAGGTTATAGAAATATTAGGCCGAAGTCTGTAAACTGATGGCCTAATTCGACGAATGTCGCTTCGAGCAAGTACGCAGGGTACATAATACTGAAGCCGGTGGATAGGCAAAACTGGCCGCAACGGCCACAAATCTGAGCAAAGAAAGCACCGTCACTCTCATGCATTCCGCCATCGATCGCTGGGAGATATTCTATCTGCACCTAACATGGGACTGGCGAACCCAGTTCCTTTCATACTTGCAGGAAGGGCAGCTACCGCACAACAAAAAAGAAGCTAGAAAGCTTCGCACACAAGCCGCCTGATATTGCCTGATGAACGGTGACCTCTACAAAAGAACTTTTGGAGGACCCCTGGCCAAACCTGGGGCCCAACCAGACATCTCCGGTACTGGAAGAAGTCCACGAGGGTCATTGCGACACCCATACAGGAAACAAAGCGCTCGCGTGGTGCTTGATACGAGCCGGTTATTACTGGCCCACAATGAAAAAAGATGCAGCAGACTACGTCCGGCGATGCCAGAAGTGCGAAATGTTCGCTCCCATGATACACCAGCCGGGGGAATCTCTCCACTCAGTCACCTCCCCATGGACATTCACTAAATAGGGAATGGATATAGTCGGACCGCTACCTCCCGGACGAGGAAAGGTGCGCTTTTTGTTAGTTTTAACTGAATATTTTTCTAAGTGGGTGGAAGCAGGCGCCTACGCCCAAATCCGCGAATAAGAAGTCGTAGCTTTTATCAGGAAAAACATCATCTATCGCTTCGGCATCCCCAAGGAAATAATATGCGACAACGGATGACAGTTCATAGGGCAAAAACCAACCGACTTATTGGACAAATGGCACATGAAGAGGATACTCTCAATGCCATATCATCCAGCTACCAACGGACAAGCCGAATCATCCAATAAGACTATATTAAATATCCTGAAGAAGAAGCTTGAGGACGCCAAGGGACTGTGGCCTGAGCTGCTACCGAAAGTACTGTCGGCACACAGGACCACCCCCAAGTCCTCCACAGGAGAAACCCCCTACTCATTAGTCTATGGAACCGACGCCGTCATACCAGTCGAAGTCGGCGAACCAAGTCACAGATATTCACGCATGAGCAGAGACGAGAACGACACAAGCCGACTACAAGACCTGGATGAGAACGAAGAAAGAAGAGGAATGGCCCACATCAGGTTGGTAGCGCAGAAACAGCAGATCGAGGGGTATTACAAAAAGAGGATGAAAATTCGCCTGCTCAAGACGGGCGATTACGTACTGAAAGCCAAGACACTGGCATCGAAGGATCTCAACGAAGGAAAATTGGGAACCAATTGGGACAGACCCTACAAAATCATCGCAGCAGCAAACAAAGGTGCCTTCAAGCTCGAGACCGTGGATGGTAAGATACTCCAAAATAATTGGAATATCTCACACCTCAAGCGCTTCCACTTTTAAGGGACACCTCCCAAGTCGCACTCTTTTTCCCTCCTCCGGGTTTTGTTCCAATTGGGTTTTCCCAGAGAGGTTTTTAATGAGGCAATGAGGGAGATGTCCGGAATCGCTTGTATATTTATTCTGATGCACTAATCGTACCGGTCGGCACGAACATCACATCATAGAGACTAGGGCTATGGCCATATTGTATAAAAGGCTACATCCATCTCCAATGAATGAAGGGCTATGACCATGTTGTATGAAAGGCTATGGCCATCTCCAATGAATGAAGGGCTACGACCATGTTGTATGAAAGGCTACGACCATCTCTAATTAATGAAGGGCTACGACCATGTTGTATGAAAGGCTACAGCCATTTCCAGTGAATGAAGGGCTACGACCATGTTGTATGAAAGGCTACGGCCATCTCCAATGAATGAAGGGCTACGACCATGTTGTAAGAAAGGCTACGGCCATCTCCAATGAATGAAGGGCTACGACCATGTTGTATGAAAGGCTACAGCCATCTCTAATGAATGAAGGGCTACGACCATGTTGTATGAAAGGCTACGGCCATCTCCAATAAATCAAGGGCTACGGCCATGTTGCATGAAAGGCTACGGCTATCTCCAACGAATAAAACAAATGGCTAAGGCCCAAAAGCATCCAAAGGAGAAGGCTACGGCCCTCTACAGATGAAACAAATGGCTAAGGCCCAAAAACATCTAAAGGAGAAGGCTACGTCCCTCTCCAGATGAAACAAATGGCTAAGGCCCAAAAGCATCCAAAGGAGAAGGCTACGACCCTTTCTGAATGAAGCAAAAGGCTACGGCCTAAAAACATCTGAAGGATAAGGCTACGGCCTCCTCCAGACGAAATAAAAGGCTAAGGCCTAAGGACATCTGAAGGAGAAGGCTACGGTCCCTCCCAGATGAAGCAAAATGGCCAAGGCCTAGAGCATTCAAAGAAGAAGGCTACGGCCTCCTCCAGGAAAATCGAAAGCTTAAGGCATCGACACTTAAGAGATAATGACACGGCCTCTCTAAATGAAGGGCCGAAAGGATGGCCGCGTAAAACGCATAAGCCTGACCTCGCCCCAATTTGGACCTAGGCTAAGCGCTCTAGACGCCAGAATATTGGTGCACCTTATCCAAGAGGGAATTCAGGCGGAGGACCCTCCCCCGCCGTACGAACTAAAGGCTAAGGCCGACCCCGACAATGCTAAAGAAAAAGACTCGAGACATTAATCAAAAGGAAACTTTTATTAATATACCAATCACACATTTACAAAGGAATAAAGGTTACAAACTACAAAACAAAACCTACTCTACTATTGAAGCCGACGCCGTCTCCTGCAGCCCCATCGGCGCCGTCCTCGCCGTCATCCCGCCATATCCGCTCAATCCAGGGCCCGGTACCCAGCTGATCCGCATCGGTAAAGGATCCACCCGTCTGGGCTGGAGAGTCAGGGTCGTATCCACAGGCTTCACAAGTCACCCTAACCAGCCGATGCTGCTCATCAACCTCCGCCTCACTAGGCCTACCAGCAGCGTGAAGCTCCTCGAACACGGTCCGCCTCGCCTCGGCATATTCTAATATGTCCTGAGCCTCGTGAGGAACATCCCCAGCTGGGACGACTGCCGTCTGGGCCAAGGCCGCCTAAAGCTCGGCCAACAAAGCATCGACCTTAGCACGAAGCTCATTCGCCTCCATTACGGCCACACAGCCCATATCCACTTCCTCCCCCCGCTGCTGGAGGAGAATCTCTAGCTCGGCATTCCGAGCCACAGCGGCAAGCAAATCGACATCCGCCCTCTCAATCTGCTCCGTATGTTTAAGCAGCTGCTCCTCCAGCGACTGAACGGTCTCTTGGAGGAGGCAGAACTCCGAGGCATCCGAAAAATTGTCCGAGAGCGCCTTATGTTTCTCGCGGGCCTCCCTGTACTTCGTCGACGCCATTCGAAGGGTAGCCAGCTTCTTTCGGTCCCTCCGACTCCGCTCCACCTCCAGGATGAGAGTCTGCAAAGGAAAAGAGGCAGGAAACTGAAACATCAAATCGTCCTTTATGACTAGTATTGAAAACTGCAGTAATTATGGTGCACGCCGTATGCAGGCGACGGTTAGAAAGAACGTGCCACGTATGCACATCTGCACAGAACCCGATGTGGGCTGGATCTATCCGCCCATTGAAGAAATACCCCGGGCATATCTCTAATAGGCGGAGGGACTATCTGTATGAGGACAAATCGGATAAATAATACGACACGACTACATGTACACGTGGTCGGCCCTGATGAAACGAATGACGAGGATGCCTCCTTATGGGGATGGAAACATTCGAGGACGTCTTCGTTTATGGCCGTACGACAAGAATGATGCGGCCCCGCCTTTGAGACACCAAGTCGGCAGATCTATCTAGAAGGGTGTCCCCAGTCCCCCCGGCCTATAATCCAAATACGTTTGTAGTGTCCGGGCTTTAATGTAATAGTTGGGAGAGAGGGCCTTCCAACTATATAAGGGAGGGTCTCCCCCATTTGTAAGGGAAATCAATTTTTTAATAAGACATCACTCTCTCTCTCTCTATCTACATTGTTCTTCTCTCTATTACTAACATTTCCACTGCTCACTTGTTCTGCATTCTACGTTAAATTTTGTCATCTCTGTATACGAATCATCCGTACACATCAGCCCAACGATTGATCTTCAATTTATGTTATTATTGATTCCGATTATCCCATTGTTTATATTGATTGATTAGTTCAAAGGTATTCAACATCTTTTGAGCGAACACTTTGGATACTTATCTTCGCATATCTTGTGTGACAAACATTTAGTGCTTTTTGTAAATTAATTGATCTAATTAAAAATAACCCTTATGGAAATATATTTGCTTTATCCATACATGTATTAACTGGTAAAAGTGTGGCTGGTTAGAGCTGGACTTGAAAAAAAAAGCCCGTTCGATTAGCGGGTCGGGCTAAATAGTGGGTGTGAATACCTAATTTTTGCGCTATTTAACATCTCCTAGAATTAAACTCAATCAATATCAAATACTTCAATGCATTTATCTCCTTGTATGTTGCACTCCACTATCGCCCTAATAAAAAATGAATAAGCATATTTCCATTATATATAATTGGCACCATCTTACGTACTGACTACTAGAGGTTTATATGAACCTTCGAATTTTATCAAAATCAAACAAAATTTGTCACGACTCAATTCATGATAGGCCGTGATGACTGTTTGACCAAAAAAAGTATGAGACATTTTTTGTTAAACTAATTAAATAAGATGATGGAGGGTAAATCTTAGTTAATTAAGGATAATTAATTCTAGATTCGAAATGAATAATATGAATATAAAAACATAGATGAGTATAAATGCTAGCAGTGATGATGGCCAGATTTAATAGCATAAAGAGAAAGCATCATGTAACATTAAATGACAATAAAATGTAAATAAAAGTAAAGAGTCACCCAATCTTGAGTACCCTCTTTTACTTGATAAAGATGAATGATAAACAATATAAGAACATTAGGACCCTTTTAGATCTCATGAAGGTCTTGGATCACATATTCTCTAATCTCTCTCAAGAGGTATATATACCTATTTTTTTAGAGAGAGGGAGAGCCCATTTTTTGGTAAGTCCTCTCTTCCTATTTATAAGGCGTAACAATAGAAAATTCTAAAAAAATACAATTAGAGGAAATATTCAATAGAACATTCCCTTTGAAGATTCCAAAGCAAACTAGTTGTTTCATCACTATCCAACCTCGGTCTTATTGATGATTGTCCGACCTCGGCCTGATTGATGACTGTCCGGCCTCGGCCTAATTGATGACTGTCAGACCTCGACCTTATTGATGATTGTCCGACAGTATTATTGATGACTGTCTGACCTCAGCTTGATTGATGACTGTCCGACTTCGGCTTATTGTCTATGTGTGCCAAATTTCTCTGATTTAATTTTGACCCATACAATGGCGCCCAACAATGTATGGTAAAAAATATTGGATTATGGTGAGTAATCTTTAGCTTGAGGCGTGTCAAGGATATTATCCTTAAGGATATATCACCCACACCATGATAAATAAAATTAGGTGCATCACCTAGGATTCAACAAGCTCTTCTGGTATAACTAGGAGCAGAAACAATAAAGATTTATGAAAAAAAAACCTAGCACAAATAAAAAGGAAGAAAATATATTTAGCTTTTTCCACTATTTTTCTATTACGAAGACAAGAGGCATATATAGTCTAAAGTCTAAGCAAAAGTAGACTATCTGTGAGGTTATTCACATAAATAGACTATAAGAAGCATTCAAGCCATAAAGGCTATTCAGAATAGGTTAAAACTTAAGCCATTATAATGGTCATTGTTTTTTCAAATATTAATGTCATTGACTTTTCAATAACGTACTAATACATCTAATGACCATTCAGTTTGTCTAATTTATTTTGTATCATGACCCAATTCCATAACAGGTCATGATGGCACATAACGCCATTACTAGGCTAGGCGACACGGAAAATACTAACTAAACTTTCAGTCACCGTTACCCCAAAATAGTTGAAATAAATCTTTAAGTTGGAAATAAATCAGAAATGATCAAATAAGTCATAATAATCAGGCAACCCAAAAAATAATAATGTCTACTAATGTGTGTGCCGAGACCAAGTGTCACAAGCTATGTGCAACTAGTAGAATATATAAAAGAATCACATTATCCTACTGTCTAAAACATAATAGACAGCATAAATACATAAGAAAGACTTTTTCAGGCCGCTGAATGGCATGAAACGAAAGCAGCTCACCGTAGCTGCTCCTTTAGTTCTTTCAACTCCTTAGGAGCCATACGGTACGACAGAATAGATATAGGCTGAGTGCCTGGAGCCAAATCAATACAGAAATCAATATCACGATCCGGTGGTATGCCAGTAAGATCCGAAGGAAACACATCGGCGAACTCTCGAACTACAGGAATTGAATCAATCATCAAAGACTTTGTGGTGGTGTCTTGAACATAATCAAGATAAGACAAACACCCATTCTCGACCATATGCCTAGCCTTTAGGAAAGAAATAACCGGACTAGGTGTATCAACTTTGGAACCCTTCAACTCTTATCTCGGCAACCCTGGCATCACTAGTGGAATAGTCTTGGCATGGCAATCTAGGACGATGTGATATGGAGATAACCAATTCATGCTAAGGATGACCTCAAAATCGATCATATCAAGCAACATAAGATTTTCTCTAGTCTCGAAACCACATAACGTGACCACACAGGACCGGTAGATTCAATCCACAACCACGAAATCACCCATAGGAGTGGACAAATGAACAGGAGTGCCCAAAGGCTCAGGTGAAATAACTAGCAAATGACCAAATAGAGATGATACATAAGAATAAGTATACCATGGGTCAAATAATACTGAAACATCCCTACCATTGACGAAAATTATACCTGTGATGACCGTATCTAAGGCTAATACATCTGGCCTAGCTGAAAGAGAATATAATCTAGGTGGAGCACCGGCTGGTTGTCCCCTACCTTGCTGAGCAGTAGCTGGCTGACCTCTCCCTACCTGACCTCCACCTCTAGGACGACCCCTACCAACTTTCCCTGGAGTCCGAGCATGCTGACCTAAATACCCAGTGGAAGAACCCCGGATGGCTGGTGGGCGATAGGAACTATTTGGAACAGCACTGAAGTAAGCACAAGAAGGAAGAATCCTAATAACCAGAATAGCCGTTGGAGGAACCCTGAATAGCTGGTGGGCGGTAAGAACGCTTCGACATCGCACTGAAATAAGGTCTCACTAGAGCACCTCGGGGAGGGGGTGGTGGTGCTAAATATGAGGGTCTGCTGGGTTGGCCCCTCCCGAAGTGACCTCTACCCCTAGCTGGGGCACCTCTAAAATTCTCTGTAAAATCGGGCCCTCTTGTACTACTGGACCTGCTTTCTACCCCTTAGGTGATAAACCTCAATCCTGAGAGTAATCGCTACTACTAGCTGGTACTCGGTACCCATCTCTACCTCTCAGGCCATGTTAGCTTGAATATCGGGGTGCAACCCCGCAACAAATCTCTGCACTATCTTTGCATCTGTGGGAATATCATGAGTGCATGGAGAGATAACTTAGAAAACCTTGCTTCATAATCAGTCACATATATCTGTCCCTGCTCAAGATGCTCAAACTGTTATTGTAGCTCTTCCCTATAAGAGGGTGGAATATACCTGTCCAAGAACAACTGCGTGAACTGAACCCTGGTGAGGGCGGAGAACTTTTTGGCCTACCAAGAACATAGGACTGCCACCATTTACGGGCCCTGCCCTCAAGCTGAAAAGTAGTTAAGTGAACTCCATGTGACTCCAGTATCCTTATGTTGTGCAGTCTGTCCGTATAACTATCGATGGAATCCTAGGTATTCCTCATGTCGCTCACCCCCAAAGATAGGAGGGTGAAGCCTAGTCCATCTATCCAATAACTTCTACGGATCACCATCCCTAGATGGCCTGAGCTGGGGTGCCACTGCAACAACTGGATTGGTACCATCTACGGGTAGTGCACCCGGAGTCTCATACACTACAGCTGCATGTATAGGAGCCTAAGTAGTAGGGGTCTGTACTCCCCCTCCTGCCTATGAGGTAGCTGGGTCTGCTAGAAATAAACCATCCTAAAACATAGAATCCATGAACTAAAGCATACGACCTATAACCTCCTAAAAGCTCAGTGTTGTCATAAAGTCTGTCGGGGTGGGCTCAGATGCGGGCACCATGCCCAGCTCCTCAATAATAGGATCTCCTTCAAGACCTGCTGTAGATACTATTGGAATAACTCTGAGATGCCCTCGTCCCCTACCACGGGTCATTGCCATCCTCCAGCCTCAGCCTCAGCCTCGAGCAAGGGGTGGGGGTAGCTCCATCTAGCTCTGGAACATTAGTCGTGCGTGTCCTCACCATCTATGAGAGAATATAAAAAGGAAATTTAGTACACCAACCACTGCACGATAGGAATGATTAAAGAGCAGTTGTTCCTAATACCCTGTAGCCTCTCGAAGATAAATATAGACGTCTCTATACCGATCTACAAAACTCTATTAGGTTTTTCCATGACTTGTGAGGCCTACGTGAACCTAGTCCTCTGATACCATGTTGCCACGACCCAATTCCATAACAGGTCATGATGGCACCCAACGCCATTGCTGGGCAAGCCAACGCTGAAAATACTAACTAAACTTTCAGTTACCGTTACCCCAAAATAGTTGAATATATCTTTAAGTTGGAAATATATCAAAAATGATCAAGTAAGTCATAATAATCATGCAACCCCAAAAATAATATTGTCTACTATTGTGTGTGCCAAGACCCGGTGTCATAAGCTGTGGGCAACTAGTAAAATATATAAAAGAATCACACTATCCTACTATCGAAAACAGAATAGACATCATAAATACATAAGAAAGACTTCTTCAGGATGTTGAACAACATGGAAGGGATGCAGCTCACCGTAGAAGTCTCGAATCAGCTCAAAGATGCGCATCCGACTGAGAGCCATCATGTACCTGCCTCAGACATTGTATAATTAAGTACAAAAGTGTAGTATAAGTACATAAATAATATGTACCCAGTAAGTATCCTGTCTAATCTCGAAAAAGTGGAGACGAGAGGTTGACTTGATACTCACTAGGGTCAAATAATATGAGAGCAAGGATGGTACAATGAATTAGTATTCAATAATCATGGAATAACAGTTCTTTCCCAAGTATTATCATGGATATTCACCTATATCTCAAGAAGATATTAAATTCAGTCCTCAGAGAAATGCTAAGAAAAACATGCACAAGTAACACAGTAGGACATACGGCCTGATCCAACATAAAAGTAAATTGTGCACTGTCGAGGGTCGAACGACTCGAGCCATAGATGCATCTATTATCCCGCTCGCGAATTACCGGTGCGATGTGGTCAAATATAAATAATTTCATCAACAAGCAATGATAATATATACTTGAGGAGTAGTTATACACATGAATACCTAATATTCTCTTTTAAAAGACCAAACATGATAAGGTTCATTCACTAGCCTCATTATTCTTAATCAAATATTTTATACAAATCAGAATTTATCATCACGTTATGAGAATATCATATTGAGCATACTTATGGGTCCTAGACTATCCGGACTTAAAATAATAGTCTTTATGCAGGGACTCTCGTCACCTAGTACAGACGTAGCTCCCGCATATAATGACAATTAATTCAATTATTATACATAGAGGTACAATTATCTCTTACAAGGTTAGAAATGAGACTCACCTGGCTCCAAAGTGAACTTCCAATGCCAAGAACAAGTCCAAGCACTCAATTCGGAGCCGAACGATCCCAAACTAGTTAAACAAAGTAAGAAATAGTCAATATAGACTCACAAGATCGAATTCTACCTATTTAAGCAATTTTTAACCATTATCACAACAACAAAAACAACAACAACAACAACAACGACGACTACCCAGTAAAATCCCACCAGGTGGGATCTGGGGAGGGTAAAGTGTACGCAGACCTTACCCCTACCCGATAGGGCAGAATTTCCAACCATTAACACAAACTTCCTAAAATTTGACCCCGGACCCACGTGGCTGGATTTCAAACTTTTTCGAAGAAAGTTGTTCTATACAACATAAGGATCAATAATATATAATTTCAAATTAATTCCATAACAAATTTCGTAGTTAAATCTAACTTTTGGAAAAACCCTAGGTCTTGCTCTATCCCCTTGATTTTATTAAATTTCTAGTGCTTAATCTACCTAATACGTAACTATTAAACTAAGAGTGGGTGTAATAAACTTACCTCACAATGCTAGGTGGCAACCTTCTCTTCCAAGCTCCCAAAATTGCTAATAAAAGAGTGAAAAGTGATAAAAATGACTTAGAACCCGAATTAAATAAACCTCACTGCCTTAGCGATTTCCACATCTGCGGTCAGGTGACTGGATCTGCGAGAAAAGGGTCGTATCTATAAAAATAGGCCAAAGAGCTGGGACCGCATCTGCAGTCTACAGGTTTCATTTCCGGAGCCGCATCTGCGGCTTAGGAGCCGCTTCTGCAGTTCCTCGCCTAGCTTACCTGAGTTGTTT
The DNA here is from genome assembly GCA_032618575.1 of Nicotiana noctiflora. Classification (NCBI taxonomy): domain Eukaryota; kingdom Viridiplantae; phylum Streptophyta; class Magnoliopsida; order Solanales; family Solanaceae; genus Nicotiana; species Nicotiana noctiflora. The sequence goes on from JASVEL010004189.1 coordinate 20,216, forward strand.
CTGCGATGCAAGGACCGCATCTGTGGTCTTTCACCTGCGTTCCAACAACCGCAGGTGCGGTTATGACAGAAGCAACAAACTTCAGCTCTTTCTCAAAATTTGCACTTCACTCGAGCCTTGTCCAATTAACGATTATCGAGGCTCATGGGCCCTGCCCGAACATATCAATAAGTCTAAAATCATGAGACAGACCTACTCGAACCTTTGGAATACCTGAAACAACGCTAAATCTAGAAATCACCCACATAGAACCAAATGATCAAACTGATGGAACTTCAAGTTCTTAATTTTCCTCCAACGGGCCAAATCGTCCTAAAACTACTCGGACAGACACCAAATTTTACAAGAAAGTCTTAAATGATATGTCTGACCTGTATCGAGCTTCGAAACCAAAATACAAGCCTGATACCTAGGAAATCAATCATTAATTAGTTTCTTTAAATCCTTAAAACTTTAGATCAACAATTTATAATAAAAACTCATTACTCGGGTTAGGAACCTCGACATTCGATTCCGGGCATACGCCCAGTTCCCATATTTTCCTATAGACCCTCCGAGACCATCAAATTATGAATCCGGGTTCGTTTGCTCAAAATATTGACCAAAGTTAAACTTAGTCTTTTAAGAAATTCCTAAGGAATCAAATGAGCATATTTCACCCAAAACTATTCCAAATCCAACCAACCGTCTCCGCAAGTCGTAAATTTGCTAAAGCAAGCACGGGAAGTTTCATTCCGAGGAACGAGGTTCTAAAAGGAAAAATGACCAGGCGGGTCATTACATTCTGTCCCAAATTGAGTTCAAATTTAATAAATTTTCTATTACAAATATTTTACAATAATTACTATAATAAATACCTATTAATATAATAGTAAAAAAATAAATCTAGACATGATTCTAAATATTCTTTGAGAGATATTAAAATACTTTTTCTTAACAATCTCCCACATAGATCAAAAAGAATATTAAAAAATAGAATAAATAAAGAGTTTGCTGGGGTTTTTGCATAATGCGTCGAATTTGGTGTCTCTTGGACTATGAACTAGACCTAGATAAAATAAGATTAAACTTACAAAATAATTGGTGAAGTTTAAAACTTCTATGAACCAAAAATTCTGTTGTAAGTTTAGTGTCTTATCTATCACATGATACTCGCACACACTTTGTTGTTTGTCGCGGTTTTTCTCTAATAGGCCATGTGCACACCTGGTTTTCATAAGTGCTCTAGAAAATTTTTTGCCTTAAATTTCATAGGAACGACCCCACTCCACACTCATATAGGTCCATCCATCAAGGGTATTCTGCAACGCAATACACCACCTAAAATTAGGCTATGAATTAGATGAAGAGTTTAATAACTCAACCCCTCCTATTCCTTATAGTCTTGCACTATATATATACACTCACGCCATACGAAAGGATATAAATTAATAGTGCATATTTGATCAACTAATGAATTATTATTACCCATATGAACCTACTTCATGGGATCTCTATGACAGCCCAAAGGGTCATCACCTATTTTTCTCATATGTTCCGTACATTCAAGGCCTTGAATACCTCATTTTATATTGTCTCAATTTGCGTGCGCAGTCAGGGCGCGTAGCTGGAAATGTTTTACGTGGAAATATATGAATTCTGTAAAAACATTGAAGAATTATAATATTAATATGACTATAGTTGACTTTGGTCATCATTTTTCGTAAACCGACCCAGACCCGAGATTGGACTGTCCCGGAACGTCCTAGAAAAATATGGGACTTCTAAACCAGAGTAAAAGAATTTTCCTGTTAAATTATTTTTTTCTGAAATTATTAAGGAAAATAAAAATAAAAATTGATTATACGACCATGGTATCGGGGTCGTGTTTTGGTTCCGACACCTGGTATAAGTCTTATAAATTGTTTAAGCACTTCCTATAAAGTTTTTTAAAAAACGGACGTCATTTGACATGTTTCGGATAGGTTTGGACTGTGTTGTGCTCGTTTTTCTTATGCTTCGACATCGTTTGTTCAAGCATAAATGATATCGTATTGAACAAATGAACTCCGATTACTATTTTGAATGAAGCATTAGATCCGTATCGTAATTACAGACCCGTAAAAAAAATTGAACAATTTTGATATTAATATGACTATAGTTGATTTTGGTCAATATTTTTCGTAAATGGACCCAGACCCGAGATCGGACTATCCCGGAAGGTCCGTAGAAAAATATAGGACTCGGGCATGTGTCTGGAGTCAAAATCCGAGTTCTAAACCTGAGTAAAAGAATTTTTCTGTTAAATTATTTTTTTCTTAAATTATTAAGGAAAATGAAAATAAAAATTGATTAAATGACCATGGTATCGGGCTCGTATTTTCGTTACGACACCTGGTACAAATCTTATAAATTGTTTAAGCGCTTCCTGTAGAGTTTTATAAAAAACGGACGTCTTTTGACATGTTTCGGATAGGTTTGGATTGCGTTGTGCTCGTTTTTCTTATGTTTCGACATCGTTTGTTCAAGCGTAAATGATATCATATTGAACAAATGAGCTCCGATTACTATTTTGAATGAAGCATTAGATCCGTATCGTAATTACGAACCCGTAACAAAAAGAATCATCGAATTTGGGCATTGCATGAGGATTTATGGCCATTTTACTAAGGTTGCCCAGATTTTCAGATTAATGATGAAATTGCCCCTGACGGCGTATTAAAAACTTGCACTATTTGCAAATTTTAAAACCTACATATCTCCTTCATTATAAGGTCAAATTGAGTGATTCAAAAGCCTAAATTCATTAGAATTTCACAAGGAATCCATTGGGAGCAGTAAAACATGTGAATAGTATACCTATAATGAACAGGTCGACTTTTCTTCCAATTATTGAATGGGAAGAAGCTTCTGAGGCGATTTTTAAGAGAGAAAATCAGTGATTATCAAAGAGGTAAGTGATTTGATTATTAAAACTCATTTATGGGTTATTATAAACCACAATCCCATTCTTTAATTCATGAAAACAGTAGAAAAATTGGGGTATGGAATTATGAGACTTTTAGGGGTCGATTTGAGGGGCCAAACATACTCCGATTTCTGTGTTCTTTATATGTACATACTAGTGGAGGGACGAGGAATCCTTTGATATGGTTTTTGGAGTTTTTTGACCAAGCGGGCCCTGTGTCGATTTTACAATTTTTGGACAGCATGTTAAAAATACTTTAATTAGGTAATTGGGCTAGTTTGTTGAGGAGAATTGATGATATTAAATTAATTGTGTATAGATACGATTGATTTGGAGCCAAATTCGAAATAAAAAGCATTGCTTGTGGATTGAGTGGACTATAAGCCATCGAGGTAAGTATTTGATCTATCCTAGCTTGAGGGAATAGGAGTAGAGTATAATAACTTGCTAATTGCTAAATGATCGAGTGTGGTGTATTGATGTGGTGACGAGCATCTATACACCGGAGTCTAGAATGACCGTGAGTCATTTGTTGATACATATTGTGAGCTAATGTGAAACTTTCCTAAGTTATATTATTGAGCCCTTGCCGGGATATTGTTATGACTGTTGTTACTCCCTTGCTGGGATGGTACTTGTTGTTTATTTCATTCTTCTTGCCCGTCGATTGTGATTGTTGTTTGGTTGAGGAAGAGTGATGAAGTACGAAGGGTGATGCCGTGCCATATTTAATTATATTCACACGAAGGATAAGTCCATGCCATGTTTTACTATTTATGCACGAAGGATCATTCCGTACCATGCTTTACTATTTATGCACGAAGGAACATTCCGTGTCATTGTTAATTAAATCATGCACGAAAGATCATGCCATGCCATGAATGTGAGGATGAGAGTAAAAGCACGAAGGGTAATGCCGTGCACTTTATTGCTTATTTGATGAGGATGAGAGTAAAAGCACGAAGGGTGATTCCGTGCACTTTTATTTGATTATTTGGTGAGAATAAGAGTAAAAGTATGAATGGTGATGTCGTGCACTTTCATTCGATTATTTGGTGAGGATGAGAGTAAAAGCACGAATGCTGATGCCGCGCACGTTTATTTGATTGTTTGGTGAGGATGAGAGTAAAAGAACGAAGGGTGATGCCGTGCACTTTTACTTGATTATTTGGTGAGGATGAGAGTAAAAGCACGAAGGGTGATGCCGTGCAACTATTTGTGATGACTCGGCCCGTCGTCACGAGAGTTACCACCCCGTTACCCTTTCATTTATGAGTTTCATGTTTCTATATATGTGTTAGAGTCTATTGAGTGAATTGTGATTGATTCTGGTTGAAAATGAGGCATATAGCATTTTTGAGTGAAACTTGTTTATGAAAAGTCAAGCTGGGGTTGACTATGTGGTTAGAGGGCTCGGAATCGAATTCTGATGATTTGGTTAGTTCTGGGAGGTTGTGAGCACGTGATTTTTGCCCTAGATGAGAGTTACTCCCAAAATTCAAATTAAAATACTTTTATGTTGTTTGCCATTTTTGTGGTTTTTGTGTTATGTTTCTCTTATTATTTCAGTCTATGTGTGTGTGTTTATTTGTTAAGTTAAGAAAATACAAAAATATATTGTGTTTGCATTCTTAGGATTTAATTTACAATTAAAAGTAATCTGGTTTATTTGACAAAAATGGAAAATAACAAAAAATATGTGTTTAAAGTCTAGTTGTGTGATTTACATTTTATTGATGTTTAATTGTGTGTGTTAATTGTTAGTATAACTTAATTAGTATTGTTATAATTTCATTGATTTTTGTAGTGTAATTAGAAATTTTGTTTTAGTAAATTAGGAACTAAATTAAAGAAAAAAAGAAAAGAAAAAAAGACAAATACATAACCAAGCCCCAATCCAAATCCAGCCCAAAAATTACCCCTTTACCCGGCCCAGTCCAATCCCTTACCCAGACCCGTCTCACTAACCCACCCCCTCTTAGCCAAACGATGCCGTTTAAATTTGAGGGATTGATCTGAGCCGTTGGATTTCAATGATCCAACGGCCTAAATTAATTCTGGCATTTTAACATAACAAAGACCCCCTAAACCCTTATGCCCGTTTCATTCCACAAACGGCCCCTCGTCTCTCTCTCAGACCTCGTCTCTTTTAGAGACTAAGAAAACCTAGCCGCCCTTGTACCCTATCGCCTGAAAGTCGGCGGCAACGATGCCGTTGGCCATGAAAACAACACCCTAAGACCACCTGACCACCCTGATTCCAAATCCACTAACCGTTTGGCTCGAATCCTCCTAGGAACTTTTCGAATCTTCAATTGAAGATTCGAGCCAAACCTGGACCTGTCCCTATACATCTCAAATTCACAACAGCCACTCCCCCAACCCCCCTCACACCCCGACCAATCTTGGTTCGGCTCAAATTTGACCGGAACTGGTCGAGCCCCAAAATGACCTCATGAACCCTAATTATTTGAAAAGTTGTATCGAGTCCAATTGACTGGAATTTAGGGGTCCAATGGACTTTATTCGAGGTGTTCTCGATTGAGAACACTGCAATTAGAGTCTGTTCGACTTCAAAAGATCAAATCCGTTGGTCCAAGTCCGTTCGTTAATGATTTTTCATCTCTGAGGTACTTTATCTTTTTTTTTTCTTCTTTCTTCTGCATTTTATTTTTCTTTGTGTGTTAATTTAGCAGCGTTATCATTTTTTTTAATCTTTTTCGATTTTCGTTAATTTTTCTGTTTTTCTCATATCCAATAAATCTTTTATTTGGTCGATCTTTTCATTTGTTCATGAATTGCAGTCGCTGTGATTGAACTAGGTGTTTAATTTATTTTCGTCTATGTAAATTCATATTATTTGATCCTTGCCCTATTTTCAGAAATCATTAGCTTGTTTGTCGATTATTTGTTATCGATTACACGTATTGTGATCGATTTAACGAACAACGTCAATTAGCTCTGAAATTATGTTAGAACAGTTAACAACAGTTTGTCAATACTGCCTATTTGGTCCGAATCATCAATTGAATTGAAATTTTATTTGTTTATGGCTAAGTTTAGAAGTTTGAATTGGTTATAGCTGCATTTCTAGTGTAGGTTTCGAGGATAATTTGAAATATGAGAAATTGAGAGTGGTGTAGTGATGATATTAGTGGACCATCAAGTTAATACATTGTTTAATACACTCTTAGGGTTCGAAAACAGAAGTCACATGGAAACCATTTCGCAGGTTTAAGGGGTTTTGAATAGAATAGCAGGCTGCCCATACCTCTGGAACTTAATAAAGAAAGAAAGGGTTAGTGGTGGTACCAGAGACTAGTGTTTTAGTATTCTGAGTGGGAATTTCAGGGAGTAACATGGGTTCATTCAGTCCTTTAATTAGTGATAATACTCCTAAGAGCTGGAAAGCAAAAGAACATGAGGAGCATAATGAATTAGATAGATGGCTTAGTGTCTTTTAAGGGGAGTCCTAATCTTTAAATAGAAGGAGAACAAAAAATCTTAGGGAGAGAGTCTTAGCAGGATATAGAGTTTAAAAACATTGAAGAGAATAGAAAAGACAGAGATAATTATTCTTCTACTGTTTCATTGGTTGTCCTGATCCCATCTCTAAAAGTTTTTGTTATCTGTGATTCATTTGGAGTTTGGAAGTGCTAAGTTTCTTTCAAAACTTGGTTTTAAAAGCTTGATTCCAACTCTGTTGGATTCTGTTCGAGGGGATCCTTTCCTCTGGGTTGCTAGATATCAATTTTGGGTTCAAACTGGTTCTGCATGCTGATGTATTCATCCTGGGTTGTTTGAGTGTGTTTCTGTTGGCCTCTACTATTTTTCTACTGCTAGCTCGACTCTGATCATTTTTTGTTTCTTCATTCCCAGGTATACTCTTTTTAACCATATTGGTCAAGAAATAAAAACTGACAAATGGAGCCGATATAACGATGTTGAAGCATGATAGTTTACTTTTCTTTTATCTCTCTGTTTAGTTGGTTCTATGATATGTTTGTGTTGTTTACTGTACCTTATTATATAACTGGAACTAATTCAAGTTATGTTTGTAGTTGGTTTGTAACTAGAACTTGAAGAAAGTCATATGTTAGCTCTTAGCCCTCATCTAATCTCCCCAAGTGATGAAGTAATTAGGATCACTAAAGGACTATGTCTCTGATAATTTGAGTAATGTAGCTTAGTTTGTGATTCATCATTGAATTTTGCCAGACTCCATCATTGAATCACTATGTGTGAACTTGTTAGTCACCTGGGATTTGCATATGAACTAGTCTAGAGTTTAATTTAGGAGGATAACTGATTTCCTTCACATGTCTGTAGGGAATGCATCATGTTTACATGCTAGACTAGGTTTAAAAGTTTGAATGGATGTTTCATTTCGAATTTGGCAATCGACAGATATATTTAGTTTTTTTTGTTGTGCATGTATTTTAGTTTGAAAGATTTCCTCCAGTTGGTTGCCTAGTTTCGATCCTCAGGTCTCCTGGGGAACGCCTTTACTTGGTTTGGGCCTGCCTAAAGCCCAACATCGATTTTGGCCGAGCATGGCTGTCTTCAACTTTTGGGAACCTCTATCGTGTATGTGTCCTATACAGATTAGGCATTTGGACATCTAAATGAAGTTAATTCCTGATCTGCTAACAATTAAATATAGTAGGCTTGGATTTCGTAAGATAGACATTAGAATTTCAAACATGCCATATTTGAAAATGAATAATTATGGCTCCCAAACAATTATAATGAACTCTCTTAAAATTAGAATCAAGGTGAGCCGTGTTGGATAACAATCGCATGGATCTCATTTAATTAATTTTGTTTTATCTATAGAATTTGAGGTGTACCGTTTAGCGAATTTCACAGCCCTCCGCAAAGTAAATAATATGTTAGTCACTTTATGCGCACTTTTAATAATTTCACCTCCCTAATTATGGGTGCACATTTATGTGACTCAAATTCAAATCTGAACGGAGTCGAAATGTGTCGACAACCACGGGCGTACTGGTGCGATGTGGTTCGAGATACGTTTTCACCATGTTGCATTTTTTAAAATAATGAATAATAATATAAATGGTGGTTAAAAGTTAAAATTTGCACGTGAGTGAAAGCATAGTATAAGAAGGTGAGTGAAAGCATAGTATAAATCCAATAAATAAGCCGAATATAACAGTTAAGCGACCGTGCTAGAACCACGGAACTCGAGAATGCCTAACACCTTCTCCCGGGTTAACAGAATTCCTTATCCGAATTTCTGGTTCGTAGACTGTAATATAGAGTTAACTTTTTCCTCGATTCGGGATTCAAACCGGTGACTTGGGACACCATAAATCTCTCAAGTGGCGACTCTGAATCTTAATAATAAATCCTATTTCGATTGTCCTTTAATTGGAAAAATTTCCTCTACCACGCCCTTTGCGGAGTGCGGTAGCGCCAAAAAGGAGGTGTGACAGCTCTGGCGACTCTGTTGGGGATGTTAACCCAGAACCACTGGTTCAGGGTTAGATATTCGAGATACAATAATTGTTGTACTTGGCTTTGTTTATTATCTGATATTTTTATATGATATATGCTTAATGTGCAAAATGATGATTTTTACCGCTTTGATATTATTTGAACTGTATATATAAATTGTGCCGAATCCTTCTCTTCTCACCTCTGGGGATGTGCTTACTGGTTGAGACTCCCTATTCTGTTAGTGTCTTACCCTAAAATGAGAAAGAGGCTCAGAAAGTTTCTAAGCCGGCTAGCCTTTTGGTTCCCGGAAAGGAGCTCCTTCCTCGGCTCGAGTTGTCTGCTCGGGTACATGGTCTAGAACAAATACCAAAATTTTTAACATAGTATAACAAAACTTCATACAGGATCCCTAGTAAGAATGCTTATTTGCATCATGTTGCATTTGACTTAGGGGACTCAACACAGGGGTTGGTTCCGTCTATGACAGGCGACCTGAAATGAAAAGACCATCATGCTGCATCCTGTTTGTTTTAAGCATTTATTTGGACTTGCATGCTGACCGACTTTTAAATAATGGGCAAAATGAAGAAAAAATTAGAAAAGGGAAAAAGTGTAGAGAGATAAATACTTATTTTAAAAAAAACAATGCTCAAGTAGTGTCGAAACTTTGCCGGATTTTCGAGAAAATAGAAAAAATGTGTTTTTATAATTTATTTTATTTCCCAACAAAAATGATAAGTTTTTGTTTTCAAAATTGTTTGCTTTATTTTGCCAACAAAAAGAAAATGTGTGTAATTTTGTTTCCAAAAATAGTTTATTTGTCGGTCAATAAAATGAAAAAAAAATATATAGTTTGTTTTAGTGGACTGAACTACGCGGGTTTGATTATCACATGGTGTGAGATACGTAGGCAACCCTCATCGGGTCCAACTTCCTATTTTGCAAAAATAACTAAAATGTCAAAATTAATTTTTTTTATCGTAAATAAGTTGGTGATGCCATTTTCAAAACAACCGAATGTCCCGAAAGGGACGCCGGAAGGTTGATTTTGCATAAACGGCCACCTTTGGGTCATTTTTTTAGATTTTGGCCTGTAGACCCACACAGCCTTAAAATCTTCATCTCCAAAGCACTGAAAGGCCGTGTTTTCAAAACCTGGTCTTTTAATTTTGTTTTTAGAAAAAAATGTGTCAGAGTCAAGTAAAAGTTTTTCTTTGTCTAAAATCACCTAATAAATATGCAGGATGAGCACAATTGAAAGTGAACCATTTTCAATCCTGACTAAAATCCCGATCCAATTGCAACTATGGTGGAATGATTTGGGTAAAGAAGGGCAAGAAGAAATCAAAAAGCATTTGAAGGGTCTTACGAGTTTGCTAGAAATCAAGCGACGAGGGGACATTATCAGAGCATTGGTCGCCTACTAGAACCCAGCACACAATGTCTTTCGCTTTGCAGACTTTGAACTCACCCCGACTTTGAAAGAAATAGCCGGGTATATTGGAAACACTGACATACCATTAGGAAACCAATATCCAGTTGCTCCAAGGGTTGTCACTGTGCATCGGTTTTTAGACTCGTTGAAGATAGCCAGAACAGTACATAACCCAGATTTGGCATAAGGGTTTTGTACGCTGAGCTTCATCTATCAAAGATACAGCCATGTGGGAGGTTTCGATAAACCAGATAATAAGTTGTGCAGCAAGAGTAACCGCCAAAAATGGGATGAGCATAGACGAGTAGCCTTCATGATAACCTTTTTGGGACTTCTAGTGTTCCCAAGGAAAGACGGAAATATTGATATAAAGATAGCCGGGATCGTCAGTACTTTGATCACCCAAGACGAAAGAACTCTTGCACCCATGATGGTATCAGATACCTTCCGAGTCCTTATAGGTTGCAAAGCCAGGAATGAGTTTTTTGAAGGGCGCAATTTGTTGCTGCAAATATGGATGATCGAGCACTTGTGTCACCGTGCCCAATTCCTGAGCTATAGTTCAGCTGTGAAAACCTGCATAGAGGAGTTCTACACAAGGATCGAGGGGGCCACTTTACCTGATAGAATCTCGGCATGGACGTCATACTTCCGGTCTCTCAATGCAAGTCAAATACAGTGGACGTTGGGTTGGTTACCAGTTGATAAAATCATATATATGCCAGCAGCTAAGTCTCATTTTCTTTTAATGGGGCTCAAGAGCATTCATCCTTATGCACCCTACCGGGTTCTGAGGCAACTTGGAAGATGCCAGATAATTCCTAAAGACGAAGATCTGAGTACCCAGTTATTGAGATTGGTCCTAACGGCCAATTCCGAGAGGCAAGAGTCCGCTAAATCTGGAGCAAATGTCAATATCTAGAGGCAAACACTTGTGTGTCAGATCGGGCTAAACGAGAGATTTCACATGGATATCACGCTTGGTATAAAGGGGAAGAATCATGCGAGAGACCGGCCAAAACACCTCACCTCAAAGAGTTCGCGAAATTATCACAAGAACAGTAGGATTGGCTAGCAAAGGAAGAAGGTTATAGGGCAAAGATTAGCAAGATAGAACGACAGGTCCAAGACCTTCAATTCAAAAATAGTATGCAATGTTCTGCCGACGAAGGAGATAAAAAGAAATTGGCACAGGAAAATGAATTATTAAAATCTCAAATCCGGCAGATGAAAATGGATGCCAGCCGACACCTGAGGAGTCGATCCGACGAAAGACTAATAAAAAGGTTGGAAAATCAAGTCGCTGATATCCAAAGGGAGTTGGAAGAATCGAAGGCCCAAACGACAAGGATCCAGACTGGATAGAGAAGGGGAGCGCATCAATGGGCACTGCATCTGCAACAAGTAGAAAGGGACTATACGGAGATCATCACTAACCTAAGGGAAGTAAATGTTGCCCTTAGGGAGCATGCTTTCAAACAAGCTCGGGATGCTAAGGCAGACGTAGACCGTTTCCACAATTTGATGATTTGGATGCAAGAACAAATGGATAGGCTCCTAGACCGGGTTACCACCAATGCCCAGATATTGGGGGTGAAGAATCAACGGATAGAACAACTACTCAGAGAAAGGGATATGTTCAAGGACAAAATCGAAGAGATCGGGCATTATGTCACCACGAAATGTTTGGCTTGTGAGCAAACGACCCGCGCCGCCCTTTTCGCCTCGGTTATGGATTACGTTAACCAGATCATGAGAGAACTAAAGGGATTGCACAAGGACCTCACACCAAGGCCCGCGTTAAGGCCGAATGATGCCTCGCGGGTCCCAAGAAATTTTAGGGCATTAGAATGATGTGTAAATGTTGTATTCTTGAAATTTTGAGAAATTAGTTTTGTCGTGTTTTGTGTTTTTGAGCCAAGCATTTCCCTTATTCAAAGTTTGTTGTAAAACATGTTTTGTAACCAAAAGAGTTTTGTTATGGACAATTCCAAAGTTTTGTCACAACTTAATTTTCCAAAACTACGCTCGGTCTGATTCATGCGGGGACATGATACGTAGGCAATCCACATAAGATTAGACCACCACCCATTGAAAAAAAGAGAAAGAGAAAGAGAGGGATTAATAACAAGCAAAGTTTGCAAAAAATAATTGAAAAGACACAGAAGTAAGAAAGACAGACTGATGCATGTGGTAAAGGCCAAAACATGTAGAAATGGTTAACTACCTAGGTGCATCACATCCAACATGCAATAACATATCTATTAAACTCTATGAACTAACAAGTTTGTCGCGTTTCTAGAAAATTTTAGCAGTTGACTTGATAGAATGTACTGGACAATCACCATTACCATACTAGATCAAAAGGTCCAATTCCAGTCAGCATGTCTAGTTCAGGGAAAAGTCTCGATGGAGAGAAATCTGAGATGCAGATAATGAAAGAGGAAGTGGATAGGTTGAGACAACAGATAACACAGATGCACCTAGCCTGGGCTAGGGGAAAATCATCACCAAGCCTTCCTACTCTTGCACTAGCTCCGGAACGTCCGCCCATTGACCCCTCAGAAAGTGCCCTGATTTATCCATATTATCAAGGGGGAAACCCTTATACACCCCAGGTTCCACCGGTCAAACAAAATCCTCCCCCCTCCCCCCGGTTACCCCTATTTTTGTGGCACCTCCACCTGTTAATTTACAGAAGTCATCTAGTGAGCCACTATTTCAAATCCATGACAATCATTGCTATTCTCCCGAGCCTACATTTAAGGCTCCTAAACCGCATTCCTACACCCCTCACTTGGACAACCCGGCAGAACCGGAAAGGCATCTCAAAAGTTCGAAGCAGGAAGAAGTTATTCGGAAAGATAACACCCTGGAGCAATCCTTCAGGAATATGGATGGTTTAGGCAACCAAGTCAGTGTTGCTTACAAAGATCTGTGCCCATTTCCAGATGTTCAATTACCCGCTGGGTTCAAAATGCCCAAATTTGATATATAAGAGGGGCATAGCGACCTAGTAGCCCATCTTCGAGGTTTCTACATCAAAATGCGAGGAGTCGGAGGGCGAGATGAAATCTTGATAGCTTACTTCTGTCAGAGCCTAGAAGGGTCCGCACTGGAGTGGTACACCACGCAAGATCCTGGCAGATGGTTCACATGGGATGACCTGGCCCAATCATTCATCGGCCAGTTTTAGTATAATCTTGAAATAGTCCCTAATCGTTTATCATTGTTGGATTTAGAGAAGAAGCCTGCAGAAAGCTTCAGAGAATTTGGGTTCCGTTGGAGGGAACAGACGACGAGCGTAGATCCACCAATGAGAGAAAATGAGATGGTAGATTACTTCCTGCAGACATTGGAACCAACCTACTTCGGGCATTTGGTAACATCCGTGGGTAAATCATTTACTGAAATAATAAAGATGGGAGCCATGATTGAGGAGGGATTAAAGCCAACAAAATCATGAGCTATTCATCATTAAAAGCAACCACTCAAGCCATTCAGAGTGGCACTGGAGGAGTGCTTGGGAAGAAGAGAAAAGAAGAGGTTGCAGCGGTCGATTCCGGAGCCTGGTTCAGAGCTAGAGGCCCTGCACCCCAGTATAATCCACCACAACCCCACCAACAAAATTACTTCCACAGTCCATATAGCTACCCGCAACACTACTACCCAGCATTGGATCCTCACTTTACGGTCCATCACGCCCAGGCATATACCCCAACTCCCGTCCAGGCACCATGGCATGCACCAATACCACAAAATAACTACCCACCCCCAAGAGCATACAGGAACCCCACGGGTGCAGGTTTTTGTCTGAACCAAGCTTTCAAGAATGACAGAGCACCAAAATCAAAGACTTTCACTCCCTTGGGAGAATCTTATACCAGTTTGTTCCATAGATTAAAGCAGGTAGGATTGTTGAACCCGGTCGAGGCCAAATTGCCAAATCCTCCACCAAGAAATCTGGATCACACGATAAATTGCGAGTACTGTTCGGGGTGCCTAGGGCATGACACCGAAAAATGTTGGAGATTAAAAACGGCTATCCAGGAACTTATAGACACTCATCGAATCGAGGTCCAGACTCTAGTGGAACCTAACATCAACCAGAATCTGCTCCCAACCCATCATGAGACCAACATGATCGAGTTAGCACAGGTAGAAGAGGGACGTGAGAAAACCTCTCAAACCGTGATGATGATCAGGTCCAGTGGGGTCGGAATGAAAAAGGGGCCAAGCCATGACAAGTCACTCATCCGTGAGAAGGAAGCACGTGATGAGTCGGAAGTAGCAAATGGGGGTGCAAACAAAGGATTACTGAAACCATAAGGGGTGAAGATAGTCATACCAGGAGCAGCGACCAAGCTGGTCCTGACTGTAGCGGGTGTTCATATAGACCCCTTCATCATCAGGCAGACAGTTCAGTTGCCAATAGCCGACAGCAAAGCCGTTCCATGGAACTATGATCGAGTCGCAGTGACATACAAAGGAAAATAGGTCAAGGAAGAAGTCTGTGAGGCACAAGGTTTGACTCGTTCAGGGAGATGTTTCGTTCTCGCTGAATTAAGGAAGACCAATCCGGCAACAGTAAAAAAACCGGTAATCAACGAATAAGCAGAGGAGTTTCTAAAGAAGATGAAGTTGCATGATTACTCTATCTTGAAACAACTCAAGAAAACCCCGACCCAAATTTCATTACTGTCATTACTGATCCATTCTGAAGAACATCGACAGGTTTTAATGAAAATCCTGAATGAGGCCCATGTACCTGACAAGATCTCTGTTAGCCACCTGGAAAAGATTACGAATAGGATATTCGAGGCAAACCGGGTTACCTTCACTGATGATGAGCTACCTGAGGAGGGTACCGAGCATAATAAAGCCCTATATCTTACGGTGAAATGTGAAGAGTCTGTGGTTACCACGGTTTAGGTTGACAACGGTTCCAGTGCGAACATCCGTCTCCTCTCTACATTGAACAAGACGAAAGTGGATATCAGCAGGGTGCGCAAAAATCGCATCTGTGTCTGGGGATTCGACGGAGGAGGCAAGGAATCATTCGGGGATATAGTGTTAGTACTAACAATCGGACCTGTGGAATTCACCATGGAATTCCAAGTGTTGGACATGGTGGTCTTGTACAACCTTTTGATACGACGGCCGTGGATCTATGATGCATAAGCGGTTCCGTCTAGGCTACACCAGCTTGTCAAATTTGAGTGGGATCTACAAGAGATTGTGGTCCGTGGAGAAAATGATCTACAGCCCGGCACCATCATTCCCTTCGTTGAAATAGAAGAGGACATCGGGCCATGGGTATACCAGGTTTGCGATGCGGTATCCATTAACAGAGTTCCGGAGGGGGAGCACATTCCTGATGACAAAGTTATCTATGCGGACATCATGGTGGCTTATAAAATGCTGGGTAATGGTTTCGTGCCCGAAAAAGGCTTGGGTGCATCTCTGCAAGGTAATGTAGAGCCGGTATCCATGCTTGAAAATGTGGGGACTTTCGGTTTAGGATATGAACCGAGACCAGAAGACATCAAGCGAGCTAAGAGAATCAAGCAAAAGACATGGGTACTTCCAAATCCTATTCCGCGCCCCTCCCAATCCTTTGTCAGGTCCGGGGTCAGAAGACGTCTGACAACAAGGACTTCCGGCCCTATGGTCAGACCAGATGAAGAGTTTTTTAGAATGTTCGAGGATCTGTTCTCGGACATGTGCATGTTAGGAGATGGTGAAGGGCCCATCCACACTGAAATACAATTTGCGGGGCCAAAAATGAAACTGAATAATTTGGATTCTACTCCTTTTCCTACCCGAAAGGAGTCTTGGTAGTCCGTTTTGTATTTGTCTTTCAAGTTTTGTTTGGGACTATCCCAGGGTTGTAGTCCATTTCATTTTGCTTCCTTGTTTGGGTTAGAGTGTGAAAGCCCTGTTTTCTTGTACTTTCCAATTAATGAAATTTTGTTCCTTTTGCTTCTAATTTTGTTTATTTTTCCTTTTACTTTCCTGAGCAACTTTCTTTAAACTGATCTCAATGATGTGGCATGCCTAAGGAATTATCAACCCAGTCTTGAAAATCAATCTGGTTCAGAAATAATAATAAGAAATGATGAGTGTGAATCAGAATACGACGAAGATGAAGCCTTATAAGAAATTGGCAAGGAATTGAGTCAATTCGAAGAAAAGCTCAAACCCAATCTAAATGATACATAGGCTGTTAATCTTGGGGATACAGATGATGTTAAAGAAACCAAAATAAGTGTCCATCTCGAACCAAAACTCAGAGGAGAATCAATCAAAACACTCGTGGAATTCAAAGATGTTTTCGCACGGTCGTACGACGACATGCCGGGCCTCAGCAGTGATCTAGTGGTTCACAAATTACCCACTGACCCGGCATGCCCTTCCGTCAAGCAAAAATTATAGAAGTTCAAGACGGATATGAGTGTAAAGATCAAGGAGGAAGTGACCAAGCAGCTACAATTGAAATTTATTCGTGTCACTCGATACCCCGATTGGTTGGCTAATGTAGTACCGTAACCAAAGAAAGACGGGAAGATCAGGGTATGTGTTGACTACTGCAATCTCAACAAGGCAAGCCCTAAAGATAATTTTCCGCTTCCCAATATCCATATCTTGATCGATAACTGCGTCGGGAGCGAGATCATATCCTTTGTGGACTGTTATGCGGGATATCATCAAATTTTAGTGGATGAAGAGGACGCAAAAAAGATGGATTTTATCACACCATGGGGAACTTACTGCTACCGGGTAATGCCGCTCGGCTTGAAGAACGCAGGGGCAACATACATGAGGGAGATGACTACTGTGTTTCATGATATGATACACAAATAAATTGAAGTGTACGTGGATGATGTGATTATAAAATCCAGACATCAAGAAGACCACATAGCCGACCTAAAGAAATTTTTCCAAAGACTTCAAAGATATGATATTAAGCTCAATCCGGCCAAATGTGCTTTCGGGGTTCCGTTAGGAAAGTTGCTAGGACTCATTGTCAGCCGATAAGGCATTGAGTTGGACCCATCAAAGATCAAATCCATCCAGGAACTACCCCCGCCAAAGAACAAAACAGAGGTAATGAGTTTGTTGGGACGATTAAATTATATTAGTAGGTTTATTGCTCAGCTTACAGCAACTTGTGAACCCATATTCCATTTTTTTAAGAAAGGCGCGGCGATAGAATAGATGACAAAATGACAGGAAGCTTTCGACCAAATAAAGGGGTATCTGTCAAACCCACCCATATTAGTTCCGCCTGGACCCGGTAGACCTTTGATTCTCTATCTAACGGTCTTGGAGAATTCATTCGGCTGTGTACTGGGGCAGCATAATCTCACTGGCAGAAAGCACCGGGCCATTTATTATCTCAGTAAGAAATTTACAGTCTACGAGGTTAAATACACTCATTTGGAGAAGACCTGTTGTGCCTTAACTTGGGTAGCACAAAAGCTGAAACATTATTTGTCTTCCTACACTACTTATCTCATTTCACGTTTGGATCCATTGAAGTATATTTTTGCAGAAACCTATGCCTACAGGGAGGTTAGCAAAATGGCAAATATTACTTACAGAATTTGACATCATCTATGTGATGAGGACAGCTATGAAAGCTCAAGCTCTAGCCAATCACTTAGCTGAGAATCCTATCGATGATGGATACGAACCTTTACGGACGTATTTTCCAGACGAAGAGGTATTGCAAATTGATGAGTTAGAACTAACCAAAGAGCTAGGGTGGAAGCTTTTCTTCGACGGAACGGCAAACACAAAAGGAGTCGGAGTAGGAGCTGTGCTTATCTCTGAAACTAGAAATCATTATCCTGTTACTGCTCAACTGCATTCTCATTGTACCAACAATATGGCTGAATACGAGGCTTGCATCTTAGGGTTGCGATTAGCAGTGGACATGGATGTACATGACGTCTTTATCTTGGGAGACTCGGACCTTCTGGTACATCAGATTCAGGGAGAATGGGAAATAAGAGATTTGAAGCTTATCACATATCGTCAATGTTTGCACGATCTGACTAAGCGTTTCCGGTCAATAGAATTCAGACATATCCCAAGAGTGCATAATGAGGTTGCTGATGCTTTAGCTACTCTGGCATCGATGTTGCATCATCCGGACAAGATTCATGTTGATCTATTACATATTCAGGTTCGTGATCAGCATGCTTACCGCAATATGGTAGAGGAAGAAATGGATGGCGAGCCATGGTTTCATGATGTCATAGCGTATCTCAAGATGGGTACATACTCGAAGCATGCCACTGGAGATCAAAAGAGAGCTATTCAGCGACTGGCAAATGGATTTGTCCTTAGTAAAGGAGTGTTGTACAAAAGAATCCCGGATTTGGGATTGCTGAGATGTATAGATGCAGGTCAAGCCAAAAAAGTAATGACAGAGGTACATGCCGGAGTTTGTGGGCCACATATGAGCGGATATTTATTGGCGAAGAAGATTCTTTGAGCAGGATATTATTGGCTCACTATGGAACGTGATTGTATAAGTTTCGTACGAAAATGCCATCAGTGTGAGATAGATGGAGATCTGATTCATTCTCCACCTACAGAATTGCATACAATGTCAGCGCCATGGCCATTTGTTGCTTGGGGTATGGATGTTATTGGACCAATAGAACCTGCAGATTCCAATGGTCATAGGTTCATTCTGGTAACCGTCGATTATTTTACCAAGTGGGTGGAGGCTAAAACATTCAAATCAGTGACCAAGAAGGCGGTGGTGGACTTCGTGCATTCCCATATCATCTGTAGATTTGGGATTCCGAAAGTGATCATCACGGACAACGACACTAATTTTAATAGTGTTTTGATGAAAGAAGTATGTCAGAAGTTCAAGATTACACACCGTAATTCCACAACATATCGTCCCAAAGCAAACAACGCGGTTGAGGCAGCAAACAAGAATATAAAGAAGATATTGAGAAAGATGGTAGAAGGGTCTAAGCAATGGCATGAAAAGTTACCATTTGCATTGTTGGGTTATCGCACTACTGTCCGAACCTCGGTAGGTGCAACTCCTTACTTGTTGGTATATGGAACTGAAGCAGTGATACCGGCGGAAGTTGAGATTTCATCCCTCCGAATTGTCGTTGAAGCTGAAATTGCCGATGATGAGTGGGTCAAAGCTCGATTGGAGCAGTTCAACTTAATTGATGAAAAGAGATTGGCAGCAGTATGTCATGGCCAATTGTATCAAAAAAAAATGGCGAGAGCATATAACAAGAAGGTACGTCCTATGAAATTTGAAGTGGGACACCAAGTGCTGAAGAGAATTCTACCACATCAGGCCGAAGCAAAAGGCAAGTTCGCTCCAAATTGGCAAGGACTATTTGTTGTGACTCGAGTATTATCCAACAGTGCTCTATGTCTAACCGATATCGAAGGAAGATGGACCGATATGGCTATCAATTCCGATGCAGTCAAGAGATATTATGTGTAATTCTTTAATGTAGTTGTCAACATTTTGTTTCGTTTGTTTGTATTTGGCATTTGTCGGAGAATGAAATGACAGAGGCAATTTTTCTACTACCCAAACACTTTAACCCATGTTTCCCCTTTGAGCATTAATTATTCTTTCGTATACCCTCTTTTGAAATCCTTAATGAAGATGTATAACAAAATAGAAAAAGAAACAAAGAAAAGTCACAAGAAAAAGTGAACTACGTTCAACCCGATTCCTCAAAAAGGATACGTAGGTGCCACACGGCTCGATCATAGTGTAACAAAAATCAAAGATTCCCCAAACAACAAAACTGGGGCAAAAGTCATGTTTTGTTTGAAATGAAAGCGTTGATTCCAAAAGTTGTAATGAGCTAACTATTGAGGTTGCATCCCTTTTCTCTAGCCTCGTACACAAAAACCTTATTGATGACCAAAAAGACCTCTCGATCAATATTTGAGAAATGCCGAGTCATGTAAAAGAAAGCCGAGAATAACACCCCGACCCTCGACTGAGTAAGGATCACAAGGTGAAAGAATGGATAGCCAAGGAAACCCCATTAGAAGGAATCTTGCTGATAATACTCCAGCCCCCGACAGAGAAAGAAAGCACAATGAGAGAGTCTTAATGGTGAAAACCCTCGTGAGCACCTTAAGGCGAAGAAAGCCTAGATAAATAAAACGAGAGAGTCTTACGGTGAATACCTTTACAGGAACCCTAAGGCGATGGGAGGTCGAGAGAAATGAGAGAATCTCATTAGTGAAAACCCCTCGAAGGGCACTATGAGGTGACAAGGAGAGATGGTTCTAAGGTGTCTGCATAGGACGAGGTTGGGACATTCATTTACTTCTAGCAAAATGAAGCCGTCAAAAAAGCGATTGACATAAATAGACTGGGTAGATTAATCTCAAAGGCATGACATAACCATTGGATTAGCTATACATTCAGATACGTTTTTCCAGTCTTGGGCTCAGAAAAGTTTTCCTCTTATCTTTTGCTGTCATCATTATTTTTATTTCTCATTCTTCTATTTCTTTAAAGACTTTTTTCTGTTTATGTCGAGAATTGATTGTCAAAGCTTACTACCAAGTCACCCAAAGTGGGGCAAAGGAAGACGAGTAGACATGAAAAAAGGTAATAATTCCAAAAGACATTCTGATGTTAGGACTTGAACGAAGGGTTGATTTGAAACTTCAAAAGAATTACGGAGTAGGGCGACGAAGCAAGAAAAGGAAAAAACTATTCCTAGCAGGAATATCTTCCCCAACAAATAATGATATCCCCAGCAAGTTTTGAAAATGAAACACAGAGCAAGGAAAGAGGAGGAGAACCATCCCCAACAGGAGCGCCACAACCAACCACCACATTTTGAACTAACAAATTTTTCTTTGATTTGAAGTAGGAAAAAGAAGTGACATTGATAGCGGAAAAGCATTCCATAAAGAAGATGATCAAAGTGGGGCAGAAAATTTTCCCTCATTGCGAAAGTTTCTTGAAATCAAATACCCAGTTGGTACAAAAGATTCTGGGAGGAAGGAAAATACGAACTTAGAGTAGAATAGTCTTGAAAGAGGCCAGACAACACAAAGAAGATGATCAAAGTGGGGCAGAAAATTTTCTCTCATTGCAAAACTTTTCTTGAAATCAGATACCCAGTTGGTAAAGATAGAAGGTGACAAAAGATTCTGGGAAGAAAAAAAATACCAACTTCAAGTAGAATAGTCTTGAAAGAGGCCAGACAACACGAGAAAATGA
Organism: Nicotiana noctiflora; assembly: GCA_032618575.1. Classification (NCBI taxonomy): domain Eukaryota; kingdom Viridiplantae; phylum Streptophyta; class Magnoliopsida; order Solanales; family Solanaceae; genus Nicotiana; species Nicotiana noctiflora. Next base: position 41,309 of record JASVEL010004189.1, read on the forward strand.
TCTTTGAACCCGGGTTATCCCCAACAGCTTTGAAAGAAGCCAGTTAACATGAGAGAATGATCCTGGAACCAGATTTATCCCTAGCAGCTTTGAGAGAAAGAAAACAACAAGCTGCGACAAAGGAAGTTATACCCCCAACAGACATAACAAAGTGAGGGAACTTGTGTTCAGAAAAGCAAGAGGCAGGTATCATCCCCAGCAGTTCGGAAGGATGAAAAGCTGAAAAGTTCCCATGGCGACATTATATCCTACAGTTTTCAAGAGTGCAAAGTGGGAGTCTTATCTTCCCAACAGCATTATCCCCAGCAGGTAAGTGAACAATTATAAAGATGTCCCGGGCAGTCAAGAGGGAAAACAACATGACCCATAAGGAAAGCAATTCCGGAACAAGGTAATTCAGAAGAAAGGATGGTTTAAGAGGTGATGCAGGAAGAAGAAAGTGGTGCAGGAAGCGAAGGAAGGCAACAGGGATGGGATGAAGTTATCGAGTCATTGTTGAAGTCAAGTGCCCGACTGAAGAATGGAAGAGCGATTTATTTTCGAAGTTTGTTGTTGAAGTCAGGTGCCCGCCTGAAGAATGGAGTGGCAATTTATTCTCGAAGTTTATTATTGAAGTCAGGTGCCCGCCTGAAGAATGGGGTGGCAATTTATTCTCAAAGTTTGTGGTTAAAATCAGGTGCCCGTCTGAAGAATGGAATGACGATTTATTTTAGAGCTTATTATTAAACTCAGGTGCCCGCCTGAAGAATGGAATGGCAATTTATTTTCAGAGTTTGTTGTTGAAGTCAGGTGCCCGCCTGAAGAATGGAGTGGCGATTTATTTTTGAAGTTTGTGAGGTCAAGTGCCCGCCTAAAGAACGGAGTGGCGATTTATTTTCAAAGTTTATTATTGAAGTCAGGTGCCCACCTGAAGAATGGAGTGGCAATTTATTTTCAAAGTTTGTTATTGAAGTTAGGTGCCCGCCTGAAGAATGGAGTGGTGATTTATTCTTGAAGTTTATTATTAAAGTTAGGTTGCCGCCTGAAGAATGGAGTTGAGATTTATTTTTGAAGCTCGTTGATCAAGTCAGGTGCCCTCTTGAAGAACGGAAAGGCGTTGTTTTCAAGTGGAAGTTTTCAAATTGATGTTGAAGTCAGGTGCCTGCCTGAAGAATGGAGAGGCGTTGTCTTTTAAGTAGACGTTATTGAATCATTGTTGAAATTAGGTGCTCGCCTGAAGAATGGAATGGCGATTTATGATTAGAGTTTGTTGATGAAGTCAGGAACCTGCCGGAAGAACAAAACGGCATCTCAGTTTCTATGATTCGATAAGGATAGGGACCCATCGGAAAATGGCAGAGTGTAAAAGAAATCCCCAGCATAAACCCAAGGTCAGAAATCAGTAGGAAGGCAACAAGGGTCAGAAGAAGGAAGTTCAGGCTTTAAGGGAAAATAATTCGAAACTCACAAGATAGAAATAAGCAATTCTAATTCGGCAATTAAGAGAGGTCGACAAGTCAAGTTGGAAGAGAAGAAACGTCAAACACAAGAGCAAGCAAGGAAACAAGAAACACATGAAGAACAAGTTGAAGATATAGATAAGATTTTTAGTCTAGCTTCTTATTTTTCTTTAGCATGGTGTAATAAGGAGATCGGTAAGCAGTGATAGCAGCAGCAACAACAAGGTCACAACAGTTGTGGTAGTCCCAGCTACCAAAACTTCCCAAACTATATTGACCTGATTCTTGTTTAACCCAGGATATGTAGGAGGCCTTCCGAAGCAAAGGCTCGATCAAACTTCTTTAAAAAAAATGCTTCACACGGAGTGCTCAAGCGGGCAAAAATCGCTCGTATCCGCTCACTTATCTTTGCACGAAAACTCTTCATGTTTCCGCGCAAAGAGGGGCAGCTGTGACCACGTGATTTTTGCCCTAAATGAGAGCTACTCCAAAAATTCAAAATAAATACTTTTGTGTTGTTTACAATTTTTGTGGATTTTGTGTTATTTTTCTCTTATTATTTGAGTCTATGTGTGCGTGTTTATTTGTTAAGTTAAGAAAATACAAAAATATATTGTGTTTTCATCCTTAGGAATAAATTTACAATTAAAAGTAATCAGGTTTATTTGGAAAAAATGGAAAATAACAAAAAATATGTGTCTAAAGTCTAGTTGTGTGATTTATATTTTATTGATGTTTAATTGTGTGTATTAATTGTTAGTATAACTTAATTAGTATTGTTATAATTTAATTGATTTTTGTAGTGTAATTAGAAATTTTATTTTAGTAAATTAGAAACTAAATTAAAGAAATAAAGAAAAGAAAACAAGACAAATACATAACCAGGCCCCAATCCAAATCCATCCCAAATTATAACAAAGACCCCCTAAACCCTTATGCCCGTTTCATTCCCCAAACGACCCCTCGTCTCTCTCTCAGACCTCATCTCTTTCAGAGACGAGAAAATCCTAGCCGCCCTTGTATCCCGTTGCCTGAAAGTCGGCGATAACGATACCGTTGGCCATGAAAACAACACCCTAAGACCACCTGACCACCCTGATTCCAAATCCACTAACCGTTTGGCTCGAATCTTCCTGGAACTTTTCGAATCTTCCATCGAAGATTCGAGCCAAACCTGGACCTGTCCCAATACATCTCAAATTCACACCAGCCACTCCCTTGATCCCCCTCACACCACGACCGACCTTTGTTCGGCTCAAATCTGACCGGAACTGGTCGAGGCCCAAAATGACCTCATGAACCCTAATAATTCAAAAAGTCGAATCGAGTCCAATTGACTGGAATTTAGGGGTCCAATGGACTTTATGTGATGTGTTCTCGGTTGAGAACACTGTGATTAGAGTCTGTTCGACTTCAAAAGGTCAAATCTGTTGGTCCAAGTCCGTTCGTTTATGATTTTTCATCTCTGAGGTATTTTATCTTTTTTTTTTCTTCTTTCTTCTGCCTTTTATTTGTCTTTGTGTGTTAATTAAGCAGCGTTATCATTTTTTTATCTTTTTCAATTTTCGTTAATTTTTCTGTTTTCCTCATCTCGAATAGACCTTTTATTTTGTCGATCTTTTTGTTTGTTTGTGAATTGCAATCGCTGTGATTTAACTACGTGTTTAATTTGTTTTCGTCTATGTGAATTCACATTGTTTGATCCTTTCCCTATTTTCAGAAATCATTAGCTTGTTTTTTGATTATTTGTTATCGATTACACGTATTGTGATCGAATTAACGAACAACGTCAATTAGCTCTGAAATTATGTTAAAATAGTTAACAACAATTTGTCAATACTGCCTAGCTTCGTCTGAATCATCAATTGTATTGAAATTTGATTTGTTTATGGTTAAGTTTAGAAGTTTGAATTGGTTATAGTTGCGTTTCTAGTGTAGGTTTCGAGGATAATTTGAAATATGAGAAATTGAGAGTGGTGTAGTGATGATATTAGTGTCAAGTTAATACATTGTTTAATACACTCTTAGGGTTAGAAAATAGAAGTCACATGGAAACCATTTCGCAGGCTTAAGGGGTTTTGAATAGAATAGCAGACTGCCCATACCTCTGGAACTTAATAAAGAAAGAAAGGGTCAGTGGTGGTACCAGAGACTAGTGTTTTAGTATTCTGAGTGGGAATTTCAGGGAATAACATGGGTTCATTCAGTTCTTTAATTAGTGATAATGCTCCGGAAAGCAAAAGAACATGAAGAGCATGATGAATTAGGTAGCTGGCTTAGTGTCTTTTAAGGGGAGGCCTACTATTTAAATAGAAGGAGAACAAAAAATCTTAGGGGGAGAGTCTTAGCAGGATATAGAATTTAAAAACATTGAAGAGAATAGAAAAGACAGAGATAATTATTCTTCTACTGTTTAATTGGTTGTCCTGATCCCATCTCTAAAAATTTCTGTTATCTGTGATTCATTTGGAGTTTGGAAGTGCTCAGTTTCTTTAAAAACTTGGTTTTAAAATATTGATTCCAACTCTGTTGGATTCTGTTCGAGGGGATCCTTTCCTCTGGGTTGCTATGTATCAGTTTTGGGTTCAAACTGGTTCTGCATGCTGTTGTATTCATTCTGGGCTGTTTAAGTGTGTTTCTGCTGGCCTCTGCTATTTTTCTACTGCTAGCTCAACTCTGATCATTTTTTGTTTCTTCATTCCCAGGTATACTCTTTTTAACCATATTGGTCAAGAAATGAAAACTGACAAATGGAGCTGATATAAAGATGTTGAAGCATGATAGTTTACTTTTCTTTTGTCTCTCTGTTTAGTTTGTTCTATGATCTGTTTGTATTGCTTATTGTACCTTGTTATATAAATGGAACTGATTCAAGTTAATTTTGTAGTTGGTTTGTAACTAGAACTTGAAGAAACTCATATGTTAGCTCTTAGCCCTCATCTTATCTTCCCAAGTGATGAAGTAATTAGGATCATTAAAGGACTATGTCTCTGATAATTTGAGTAATGTAGCTTAGTTTGTGATTCATATCACCTAAAAGAATTTTACCAGACTCCATCATTGAATCACTATGTGTGAACCTGTTAGTCACCTGGGATTTGCATATGAACTAGTCTAGAGTTTAATTTAGGAGGATAACTGATTTCCTTCACATGTCTATAGGGAATGCTTCATGTTTACATGCTAGACTAGGTTTAAAAGTGTGAATGGATGTTTCATTTCGAATTTGGCAATCTACAGATATATTTAGTTTTTTTTATTGTGCATGTATTTTAGTTTGAAAGATTTCCTCCAGTTGGTTACCTAGTTTCGATCCTCAGGTCTCCTGGGGAACGCCCTTACTTAGTTTGGGCCTGCCTAAAGCCCAACACTGATTTTGGCCGGACATGGCTGTCTTCAACTTTTGGGAGCCTCTATCGTGTATGTGTCCTATACAGATTGGGCATTTGGACATTTAAATGAAGTTCATACCTGATCTGCTAACAATTAAACATAGTAGGCTTGGATTTCATAAGATAAACATTAGAATTTCAAACATGCCATATTTGAAAACGAATAATTATGTCTCCCAAACAATTATACTGAACTCTCTTAAAATTAGAATCAAGGTGAGCTGGGTTGGATAACTATCGCATGGATCTCGTTTAATTAATTTTGTTTTATCCTTAGAATTTGAGGTGTACCGTTTAGCGAATTTCACGGCCCTCCGCAAAGTAAATAATATGTTAGTCACTTTATGTGCACTTTTAATAATATTACCTCCCTAATTATCGGTGCACATTTATGTGACTCAAATCCAAATCTCAACGGAGTCTAAATGTATCGACAACCACGGTCGTACTGTTGCGACGTGGTTCGAGATACATTTTCACAACGTTGCATTTTTAAAAATAATTAATAATAATATAAAAGGCGGTTAAAGTTAAAATTTTCACATGAGTAAAAGCATACTATAAATCCGATAAATAAGCCGAATATAACAGTTAAGCGACCGTGCTAGAACCACGGAACTTGGGAATGCCTAACACCTTCTCCCGGGTTAACATAATTCCTTATCCGGGTTTCTGGTTCGTAGACTGTAATATAGAGTCAAATTTTCCTCGATTCGGGATTTAAACCAATGACTTGGGACACGATAAATCTCTCAAGTGGTGACTCTAAATATTAATAATAAATCCCATTTCGATTGTCCTTTAATTGGAAAAACTTCCTCTACCACGCCCTTCGCGGGGTGCGGTAGTGCCAAAAAGGAGGTGTGACAGAGGAGATTTGTGATTTAGGGGAGTGATCGAAATTGAATTTTGAGGTCCGGTGTAGAAATTGACTTGAATTGGCTAAGTTGGAATTTTGGCGGAATTTGATCGATTGGTGAGATTTTGATCCGGGAGTCAGAATGGAATTCCAACAGTTGCAGTAGCTTCGTTAGGTGATTTTGGATATGTATGCAAAGTTTCAGGTCATTCAGACATCGTTTGGTTGGGTTTTTTATTGGATGTTGGTTTCAGAAGTTTTAGTTGGAACTTAGGCTTGAATCCGCCTTAATACGTTGATGTTTGTGTTTAAGGATATGTTTTTATGATTGGAACTAGTTCATATCATGTTTTTGAGTAGGTTGGATCTTTTGGTTGAGGCCCCGGGGTTCTCGGGTGAGTTTCGGGTGGTCAATCAGACCAATTTTGGCCCTTGAAAGTTGCAGGTTTTCAGCACTTCTGTTGTAGAAATTTTGGCCTTCGCGATCGCGGAGGTGAGGCCGCAATCGCATAGGAGGAATTTTGGAGGCACAAAATTTGTTTAGTGCCTTCGCGTGCGGGCAACTGCGATCACATAAGGTCCGAAGGTGAAGCTTCGCGATCGCATGCATTCTTGCGCATCGCGTACCAGGATTCCGATACTCTTCGTGTTCGCAGGGTCGCTCACGCGTTCGCATTTCACATTTTTTGAGAGCTTGGGAAATTGCTCATCGCGATCACATGCCCAAGGCCGCGATCGCATAGAAGGAAAATTATACCAGGTCAGTTTCTTTTAAACCGGTTTGTTCACGAAGTTGGGTCTATTTTCACCCATGGCTGCTCATTTTTGAAGGTTTTTAAAGAGAGTTAAGAGGAATTCATTGGGGATCAATTGAAGGTAAGTTTGATGAGTTAAATACATGATTTTATCAAAGAATATTCCATTAATTCTCTAAATTTGGGTAAGAAATCAAGAAAATTCGGGCTCTGGTCATACATCTTAAAATAGAGATTTGAAGGACCATTTATGGTCCGAATTGGGAGTTCTTGGTACGTACAGACTCGTGGCGAGACGTGGATTCCAAAAATATGAGTTTCATAATTTTTAGAGAAGCGGGCTTGGGCTCGAGTTTTGCAAGTTTCGAGATTTTTCATGTATTTTTATTATTTTTGATTGGGTGTTGTTTCATTAGCTTAATTTGATATATTTGTACTGATTTTGGCTATTTTTGACATGCATAGATGCCGGTTCGAGGAGCTAAGATGTCGCGGGCTTGAGTTTTTGCCGGATCAAGGTGGGTAATACTTGTAAATGATGTCCTGAGGGTTAGTAAACCCCGGACTTGCACATCCTAGTGCTGTATTGAGGTGACTTGCATGCCGGATAACGGGCGTGGGGTAGAGCACCATTGGGGATTGTGACATGGTCCATCCCGCTTAATAAATAATAATACCTAATTACTTGAAATTGAATTGACACCCTGAAAAAGATATTAATTATCAGGAATCATACTGGTTATCATATTTTGGGCTTCGTGCCAATTATCTGAATCCTTCAGGGATTGGTATTACTGTCTTGATAATACTGTGCATATTTTTGTCTCAATCTAAGGTTTTAAAATGATAATTTTCTACTCAGCCTTTTTATAAGATTTGAAAAACTTGAATAAGGTTTTGATGACATTTTTAGCTGTGAGCTGATATGATACTATTGCACGAGGGGCTTTTTGATTATTCGTTAGAGTAATTGGGGCCGAGGGCCATATGTGAGGGCATGACAATATATTTGAGGAGGCTTTAAGGCCTCCAGTGATATGTGACCATATGCATATACATGTGTCACGACCCGGATTTTCCCCCAACATCGGGATCGTGATGGCGCCTACTCGTGGTAGCTAGACAAGCCACTGTATTCATACTATCCTATTAATTAAATAAATGCGGAATACTTTATCGAAATAGAAATAACTAATTACAAGATGAAAATCATACTGAAATCCTCTACCCAAGACGTGGAGTCACCAACTCACGAACTACTACCGAATACTACACATAAGAGTTTGAAAGAAATATAACATAATTCTGTTTGTCTCGGAACAAAGAGACTACAGCTAGTAACATAAATAAAGAGAGAGACGCCGGGCCTGCGGACGTCTGCAAGCTACCTCGATCTCAAATGTGATCAACTCCCACACAATCGATTTACTCCTGCTGCTCCTGATTGTAGCCTGGACCAGTGCAAAAACGCACAGAAGTGTAGTATCAGCACAACCGACCCCATGTGCTGGTAAGTGCCTGGCCTATCCCGGTGAAGTAGTGACAAGCCTAGGACCAAACACCCACATAAACCTGTGCAATTCAATATATATGTATACCACAGAATAACAAGAAATAACCAGATAATAACACAATAAGGAATATCTCAAAGAATTGAACAATTAACAACAGTTAATAAATTCACAAGGAAAAACAAAGTATAATGGAAACACAAGTAATATCAAATCAAGGAATAGCAAGCAGTTGCACGGCATCACCCTTCGTGCTTTTACTCTCATCCTCACCAAATAAGCAAATAAAGTACACGGCATCACCCTTCGTGCTTTTACTCTCATCCTCACATCCATAGTACGGCATGATCCTTCGTACATGGTTCAATAATATGGCACGGCATGATCCTTCGTGCATAATCAATAAAACATGGCACGACATTAACCTTCGTGCATAAATAATAAATCAAGACACGGCATCACCCTTCGTGCATTATCACTCTTCCTCACCCAAATAACAATCACAGTTAAGGGCAAAGAAAGAAACAGTAATTCATAAACCGTCCCAACAAGGGCAATTAATAATCATCTTCACAACAAGTCCCGACAAGGGAGAACAATAACAATTCTACAACCTGGCAAAGGTTCAACAATTCATCTGCAATTATGTCTCACAATAAGCATTATCAATGACTCACGGTCATACTAGGCGCCAGTGTATGGATGCTCGTCACCATAGCCCATACACCGCACTCGATCACCTAACACATAGCATATAATCCTATTCCCTCAAGCTAGGATAGAACAAACACTTACCTCGAATGTTTATGAACAATTCAATCCGTGGAAATGTCTTTTTCTTTCAAATTTGGCTCCAATCCAATCGTATCTATACACAATTGATTTAATATCATCAATACTACTCAACAAACAAATTCCTAAGACCAATTACAACTTTTACAACATTCTGCCCGGTGTCACACCTCCCTTTTTACTACCCCACATAAGCATAAATATAAATACGCTCGTAGGGTATACCCCGACGCTCAAATATCCGAAACGGATAAAATAACGTAAGAGAAGGAGTTTTTCCAATTAAAGGACAATCGGTTCGGGATTTATTGAGATTAATCAGAGTCGCCACTTGGGAATGATAATGGTGTCCCAAGTCACCGGTTAATCCCGAATCCGAGGAATTTTGACTCTTAAAAATGTCTGCGAAGCAAAGATCCGAATAAGGAACTCTGTTAACCCGGGAGAAGGTGCTAGGCATTCCCGGGTTCCGTGGTTTTAGCACGGTCGCTCAATTGTCGTTCCCGACTCTTGTTTGACTCAATTATAGATTTTAAACAACATATAATGCTTTTTACATTAGGTATTATTTTAAAGAATTTGCGGCATCGCGAAAACACGCCTCGAGTCATACCGCAACCAGTACGCCTATGACTTTCGGTGTATTTTAGCTTTGCTGAGATTTGGATTTGAGTCGCACCAAGTGCACACTCGTTCAATGGAAAGTACATTAACATCGTGCCCTAAATAACGTCTATCGGCTTTTAACTTTGGGGAGAGGCTATGAAATTTGCTATTAGCCTCTCCGGTTCTACTATGTTATCTTATTACTAAATGGGGGCCCCGGTGTTTGTTATTCGGGCGAGGCTCATCCCAATTTTCATTAAAGGATTCAATACTAGTATATGGCTATGTTTTCTACATTTGTTTTTTCCTTAATCGATTTCTAATATTTAAACATTCCAGGCCCGTAATTTTGTTATTCAATGGGGCCTGGATTTCCAGAGTAAGGATTTACTACATTAAAAACAGGTCCAGGTTCTTAAAGAACCAGACCTGATTCGGGCATTCTATCGCCAGCCCAATTGGCATTATACAGAGATTCAGGCCCATAACACGCCTTGGGCCCAAACTAAATAAAATTGGAAACAATTGAAGCAACAGAACAAAGATACACATTTGAAATAGAAGGCACTTTTATTTATTCAGTGAAGGAAATCAATATCATACATTAGCTACAAATTAATTATTTATTACCATAAATCAGAACTAACAAACTACTTCTTCCTCTTACACTAGCGTTTTGAAGTTGATACCAGTTAATACCTAATTTGAGAAAGCGACGGATTACATAATGGACTTAAAGAATGATTAAACTAATTAACTATGGATCTGAATTAACTGATTAACTACTAACGAATATTTACATTACCAGTTTCGTTATGTACTAGGCATTTTTACATTACAAAGATGGTTCTAATTAAATTGTATCAATATCCGTAAATAAATAACTCATAGACCTATTTATAATTATGCTACTGATTTCAATATGGCTTGTTTTATCACCAGATTATTAACCTAAAACGTGATTAAAGCACTATCTAATCTAACATTTCCTATTTTAAGCTTATCTATGTGTAAATGACATTTGATATGTGATTAAGACTTATGAATCTATTGTGAGTAAGTAACCAACCGATTTTTTTGAAATTATTAATAACTAACCCATGTTTTAAGATCTATTACCTAATTAAGCTATGTGATACACTATTGCTACTATACTACTAGTTATTACAATGTTTTTGTTTTTCGTTTTTCAGCTACTACAGAATACTTCAATAGATAAATTAAAAATCTAAACTAACAACACTAAACATAAACTACAGGACAGCAAATAATCGGATCCAGATCTTCATTTTTTATTTCAACAATTCACCATTACAACTTCAAGTGAAAGAGATATGTACCTGGTTTTGAAAGGAATGGGAAAATGGCAAATCAACAAGGCGGTGAAAATACAGTAACAACCAGCAGTAGCTTCAACACCTCAATCCCGAAAACCCAGCAATACGGAGAAAAACAAAAACAAACCAGTAAAAATAGAAAAGAAAAATATTTTCCAGATTTTCTCTTTGTTTTGGCTTTCTAGCTTTGAACTCTTTTCACTTCTCAAAAGAAACTCTCAAAAATTGCATTTTTTCCATGTATACTTCTGTATCCAGAGTGTATATCGAGTGTATACTACAACAGGGAATTTTTTTATTTTTTCTTCTCTTCCGATTTTTCCTCTCTTTTTTTCCACCTTTTTTTCATAAATCCTCTCTTCTATTTATAGGCAAGAATTTCGAAAATTTTCAGATTTTTTTATTAAAAAGAAAATATTTTTTAAATTTAAAGAAAACCCACTAATCCATGTTTTCCTCTCCTTGTTTTCTTCCTTGATTTCCTTGCTCCCCACTACTTTATGTCATGTAATTATGATTATTTTTTGCTAAAAAAATCTGAAATTTTCTTCTTGGGCCAAGGGATTTTAGGTTGGGTAAGGGTGCTTAGGATTGAGCTTGTAACTTAATTTGCAAGATGGCCCAATCCAATTTTTTCTATTTTGTTCTTCTCCATTATTCAATTTCCTAATTAATAAAGCCCAAAATACTAAGATTAATTTCTAAAAATTAAAATTATCTTGAAATACTAATTAACTCATAATAATAATTATCACACAAAATTAAACATTAATAAAAATAAAATTGCACGATTTGGACATTAAATGCTTAAAAAATGCAAAATACATATTTTTTATGACTTTTCATTTCTGTAAAATAAACTTAATTGTAAACTTGAATTTTATATACATATGCAACATATTTTTTGTATATTTTATTTATTTAAACAAGCAAATATGCATAGATAAAAATGCAAATAATACAAGAAAAATAACACAAAATTCACAACAATTGCAATAAAATTAAAATTATTTTATTTTGAATCTTTGGGAGTATTTCTCTTATAGGGCAAAAATCACGTGCTCACAGCTGCCCCTCTTTGCGCGGAAACATGAAGAGTTTTCGTGCAAAGATAAGTGAGCGGATACGAGCGATTTTTGCCCGTTTGAGCACTCCGTATGAAGCATTTTTTGGAAAATTTTGACCGAACCTTTGCTTCAGGAGGTTTCCTACATATCCCTGGCTAAAAGGGAATCAGGTCAATGTAGTTCGGAAAATTTTGGTAGACGGGACTACCAATGAAACTGCGATTTTTTGCTGTTAGTGTTGCTGCTGTTGCGGTTACTACTTGCTGACCTCCTTATTACACCGGGCGGAATGTAAAATGAAGAAGTTATTCTAAGCTATGATTCTACAATTACAATTATTCCTATCCTAGCTTTTGTTTGCTTCTCCTTGTCTCTTTTTTCTTTGATTTTTTGAGATGCTGACTCTCCTTTTTTTGTTGATTTTTTTTCTTGTTTTCCTCTTCTTCTTCTTTTTTATTTTCAATGGTACTTCTTGCTCTCAAGATGAACCTGCTCAAAACAAAATAGCAAACTACTTTTTTTTTTCTTTTTCTGCCCCAGTGTGGGCTTTTAGCTATATAAACCATGATGTGCAGAAATATATTCCCGTATTTAAAGGTGAGCGCCTAACAGAAATTAAACGTGCAATGCGATGCAGAAAAGTATTCCCGTTTTCGAAGGTAGGCACCTAACAGAAATTAAACGTGCAATGCGATGCAGAAGAATACTCCCGTATTCGAAGGTGGGCACCTAACAGAAATTAAACATGCAATGCGATGCAGAAAAATATTCCCGTATTCGAAGGTGGGCACCTAACGAAATTAAACGTGCAATGCGATGGGAGAAAAGTATTCCCGTATTAGAAGGTGGGCACCTAACGGAATTTAAACGTGCAATGCGATGCAGAAAATATTCCCGTATTCGAAGGTGGGCACCTAACAGAATTTAAACGTGTAATGCGATGCAGAAAATATTCCCGTATTTGAAGGTGGGCACCTAACAGAATTTAAACGTGCAATGCGATGCAGAAAATATTCCCGTATTTAAGGGCACCTAACAGAAATTAAACGTGCAATGCGATGCAGAAAAGTATTCCTGTATTCGAAGGTGGGCACCTAACAGAATTTAAACGTGCAATGCGATGCAAAAAATATTCCCGTATTCGAAGGTGGGCACCTAACGGAAATTAAACGTGCAATGCGATGCAGAAAAGTATTCCCGTATTCGAAGGTGGGCACCTAACAGAATTTAAACGTGCAATGCGATGCGGAAAAGTATTCCCGTATTCGAAGGTGGGCACCTAACAGAATTTAAACGTGCAATGCGATGCGAAAAAGTATTCCCGTATTCGAAGGTGGGCACCTAACGAAATTAAACGTGCAATGCGATGCAGAAAAATATTCCCGTATTCGAAGATGGGCACCTAACGAAATTAAACGTGCAATGCGATGCGGAAAAATATTCCCGTATTCGAAGGTGGGCACCTAACGGAAATTAAACATGCAATGCGATGTAGAAAAGTATTCCCGTATTTGAAGGTGGGCACCTAACGGAATTTAAACGTGCAATGCGATGCAGGAAAAGTATTCCCATATTCGAAGGTGGGCACCTAACGGAATTTAAACATGCAATGCGAGGCGAAAAAATATTCCCGTATTCGAAGGTGGGCACCTAACGAATTTAAACGTGCAACGAGATGCGGAAAAGTATTCCCGTACTCGAAGGTGGGCACCTAACGAAATTAAACGTGCGATGCGATGCGAAAAGTATTCCCGTATTCGAGGTGGGCACCTAACGAATTTAAACGTGCGATGCGATGCGGAAAAGTATTCCCGTATTCGAAGCTGTGGGCACCTAACGAAATTAAACGTGCAATGCGATGCGAAAAGTATTCCCGTATTCGAAGGTGGGCACCTAACAGAAATTAAACGTGCAATGCGATGCAAAAAAGTATTCTCGTATTTGAAGGTGGGCACCTAACAGAAATTAAACGTGCAATGTGATGTAGAAAAATATTCCCGTATTCGAAGGTGGGCACCTAACAGAAATTAAACGTGCAATGCGATGCAGAAAAATATTCCCGTATTCGAAGGTGGGCACCTAACAGAAATTAAATGTGCAATGCGATGCAGAAAAGTATTCCCGTATTCGAAGGTGGGCACGTAACAGAATTTAATCGTGCAATGCGATGCAGAAAATATTCCCGTATTCGAAGGTGGGCACCTAACAGAATTTTAACGTGCAAATGCAAATGCATTCCCGCAGCCTGAGGACCGGGGAGTGGATTTTAAAAGATGTTACCTTCCTCTTTTTGGTATTTTCTTTTACCAATTATCTCTTGCCCGTGAATTTCTTCACTTATTGGTGAACTTCTCTTTTTGGTGTTTTATATTTTTCACATTGGTCACATTCACTTTAAAGTGATTAGTGACAATTTGTTCCTGCATGAAACAAAACCTATTAGATATAAACTGCTGGCAACTGGCATCTGCCGTCCCTGCTTCTTATTGCTTTCTTGTTTTTGCTTTTCTCATGTTGTGTAGCTTTCAACTGCTTATCCCTTGCAGACTCTTTTTGTATTTTCTCATTTTTTCCATTTTTGTTTTGTTTTCTTTTCCTTGGGCCATATTTGCCAAGCTTCCTTATTTCCTTCCCAACTCTTCCTTCTTTCTGACCCAGTGTTGTTTCAGCTTTCGTTATCAGGAGCTGGTAGTTAGCTCTCAAAAGGTAAACAATGAAATGCAGAAAAATAAAAGAAAGGTAAGGGCATTTTGGAGAGATGATAGAACTTATCTAGGTATTTGCCGGCTGATTCCGCTGAACATGCCATGTATTTAAACTCTGACCCAGTTCGTTCCAATCATTATTCTGTCTTCGAATTGTTTCCAGCCCAAACCGATACTATTTTTTGTTACCTTTTCTCTTTTCCGGTAGTCCTTACGATCGCCCTACGGTGCCTCGAAAGGTTTTCACCAATAGAACTCTCTCATTTATTCTCTCAACCTCACAATCGCCTCGCAGTTCCTGTTAAGGCTTTCACTAACAAGACTCTCTCATTTTATTTCTCTCAAACTCATAGTCGTCTCACAGTGCCGGTTAAGGTTTTCACCGATGAGACTCTCTCATTTTTCATTATTTCTCATTTTTTCTTTTGTATTTTGTTTTCTTACCACAGGTGTTGTCCGATGTTTCGCTCCTCCTTCATTGCATTCGTTATCATTTCGGAATTGATAAGAAGGTCTTTCTTTGGACCGTAACGTGGCTTTTGGATGGGTTAAGAAAGAAAGGTACAAAGGCTCAAAATCTCACGAGGGTTCAAAGATATTTACAACTCTTGGAATTATTAAACATAACTTCTGCCCCAGTTTCAATATGTTGGGAATTTTTGGATTTTCTCTTCATTATGACTGAACCTCAAAGAGGCTGCCTACGTACCCTTTCGGGATCAAGTCAGACGTAGTTCATCCAACTTCATTAGTTAGATGGATTTCTTTTGACTTTTTCCCGATTTCTTTGTCTTTTTCTCTTCTATTTTTTCATTTTTTCATTTTTTTCGTTTTGGCAATTTCGATCTTATTGCGCTAAAGCGATTCCGAGAGAGGGATATGAAAGAATATATTCATTAAGGCTCAAAGGGGTTATCAATGGATAAAGTGTTTGGATAGAGAATAAAATGCCTTCGTCATTTCAATTCCAAAATCACAACAAAATACAAAACACATAATTGAAAAGGAATCATACATAGTATCTTTTGACCGCATCCGAATTGATAGCAGTCTCTACGCACTTTCCTTCAACATCCTGTTAAATACAATGCTCCATTGGACAACACCCGTGATACCAAAAACGGTCCCTACCAATTTGGCGCAAACTTGCCCTTTGCCTCAGCCCAATGCGGTAAAGTAACCAATCGCAACCAAAATGAGATTATGCCCATTGGAAGTTGCTGGCTCTATCGGTCCAATAACATCTATGCCCTTGTTTCAAAGCAAAGAAAAATCTGTTAGTTTAAATGTGGTGGTTGGTTGTGGCCTTGAACTTTGATGGCGACTACTTTCCACTTGAATGCCTTTCATGTTCACCAACTATCCAAAAATATGTCTTCCTTATGGCATGCATGTTGTTCCTTTCTTGACGGATCCCACAAAATCCGATCTTGAGGTCTATGATTTCTTCAGTGATTTCATTGGACAACCTTGGATGTTTCTTGACTGACTCTTTCCTTTGTCAAAATATACTCCCATGTTTCCATTTGTTGTGAGTTGGCACTTTGCCGACCTTTGCGTCTCGTATGAACCCCAAACATTTTAATTGTTATCCATTTCATTGCACATGTTGCTCTTTTGGCTTAAATCATTGGCCTTGTCATTCCCTGACTTACGACAATTGTCGTGTTGGCTAAGTCCCATCTTGTGCAATTGGAAAGCTTGGTGGCAAATTTTGAAATCATTTCTATACTTGTTATGACCCGACCGACTCGCTAAGAGGGAGGGTAAAACAAGGTGTGAAGAATAGAGAGAAGGGAAAATACAATTCCTAACAAGAAACCTACAGAAAACTGACTCCAGCGACCTTGACATGCACTTTTAGCCTTCTCTGTATAGCAAATTTGATGCTCAACTCTTGATGCAATTTCTGCCGTGAAACTGGTCTTCAGCATTTCATTTCCTGAATCGACTTGTAGTGCCCATAGGGTTTTCACCATCAAGCCTCTCGCATTTGATTTTTCTCTCAACTCACTATCGCCTTACTGTGCCCGTGAGGGTTTTCACCGATAAGACTCTCTCATTTTGATTTCTCTCATCTTGGAATTTCGTGGTAGTTCTCATCATCTTGAATTCTTCATTCTCCTTTGTTCGGATTGGAGTGTTGCCCCTGATGTGATTCACCTTTATTTGCTTGACTCGGCATTTCTTGAAGATTGATCGGAAGGTCTTCCTTTGGACTGTAATGCAGGATTTTGGATGGGGTATAGAAAAAAAAAGGATGTAAAGGCTCAAAATTATTTCAATGTGGTTTAAATATTACAACTTTCGGAATCTTATTTCTTCAACAACCATAACTTCTGCCCCAGTTTCCTTCTTGGGGGATTTTTTTGGATTTTTCTTTTATTGTGACTGAACCTCAGTGAGGCTGCCTACGTACCCTTTCGGGATCAAGTCAGACATAGTTCAGATCATAAGATCGCTTCCTTGTTGCGATTTGACTTCTCCCGATTTTTTTCTTTTCTTTTTCGTTTTCTATTCTTTTTCTTCTCTTTTTTTTTCTTTTGTTTCTCGCTCAATCCTCAATTTTTGTTGTTGATTCCGAAAGAGGGATATGAAAGAAAATATAATATGGCTCAAAGGGGTAGCAATGGACGAAGTGTTTGGATAGCCGAACGAAATGCCTTCGTCATTCCAATCTTCAAAACCTACCAAGTACAAACTACACGGTCAAACACCTTTGATTGATTCACATTTTTGCCTTCTGTATTTGACGATTCTCGGTGCCATTGGGCAACAATCTCGATACCACGAATGGTTCCTTTAGCTTTGGGGTATTTTTGCCTTTGGCTTTAAACCGATGATGCATTTCCAAGGCATTTCTTTATGTTACGCTTTCCCCAATGTTCACTTGATTCCGGCTTCACAGTATTCCAATATGTTTTTATTTCTTCCGAGTATCATTACATCTTCAACATTGTTTCATTGACTTTTTAAAATCGGGCTTAGAATTATGTGCATGTCATGTTGCTAAAACCAGTATGAGAAGAATTGCAAAGTGATCAGAAATGGAATGACTAGGAATGATGGAAAACATAGAGTTGTATTAAACTGATGGATTGAAACAACAAGATGAACAACAAAACGAGCAGACTAGACTAGAATTACAAACCTAGACAGCACTAAACAAATTTATTACTAAAATAAAGCAAAGTGGAAAGACAGAAGGGTTTTGACTCTCAAGACAACGTCCGGATTACAACCCCGAAATAACCCGGGCAAAAGAGATGACACCAAAATATACCACCAAAACTCCAAGAGACGGAGCGCCTTCCCAATTGACAAGCATGGCATCCTAGCCACTTCTTGCGTTTTTTCAGCCGTTGCTCTAATCTCTGCAATCTTTGGGCCATTTCTTCATGTACCTTCTTTCGGGTAAGCTTCTCAATGTTTGTAGGAAGATCAAACGAGTATGAGTGGCACTCGGGAGAGTGGTACTGTTCTTGCTGTATAGTAGATTGTGACTCATGAGAAGGCTGTCCTTGGCCATTGACCCATGCTTGACGCATTTTGGTCATTTGTTGTTTCAATATTCTATTTTCCTCAACCATAGTAGGCCCTTGTTGAACTTTCTGACCCTGAGTCTCTTCAACACTCGTAACAGCTTCGATGCCGGTTATCATTTTACTTGGATCTTGTTTACCGCAACCAACCACTTCAACTTTCTGGATTATCAAAGCGAAACCATCATGTTAGCATTAAGGTATTCCGCTTATGGATTTCTCTTTGTTTTTTCTGCTATCTTCTCTTTTTTTTCTTTTTGTGGTTTTTTTTCTTTTTTTCTTTTCTTTTTGGTTTATGGAGATGGTCGAATCCTATATGGATTGCCTACGTATCATGACCCCGCATGAATCAGACCGAGCCTAGTTCTTGCAAATTAATGCAAGAAATAAAGAGATGTTTATTTGATTTTTTTGATTTTTTTTTCTTTTTCTTTGAAGGAAAATTATAGAAGTCGACTCCAACTACAAACTTGTGTAGGAGATTTCTACAAGAATAAGAATATTTTTGGTGTCAATTATGACTATTTCTACAAAATTGGCCACATAATGGCTTATTTGACAAAATGACTATTTTTGCAAAATTTATTTAAGAAAGATAAACTTGAAATTTTCTTATCCTGTGGCTCATGGGGCATCGTTCGGCATCACCATAAACCAACACAAGACTATTTTCATAAATTGGCCATATAATGGCTTATTTAGACAAAGTGGCTCTTTTTGCAAAATTTTATTTAAGAAGATGCAAATTCAAAATTTTTATCCCGGGGCCTATGGGGCATCGTTCAACACCGACACAGGCCAACACAAGACTGAGGAAGTTAAAATGCAAAAATGTGGCTATTTCAGCAAAATTCCGGCCATGTAATGGCTTATTTGATAAAGTGTATATTTTTGAAAAGTTGAGCAATGACTCAAACTTAATTTTGCGGATACAACCTTTCGACATTTCTGCGAGGGAATATTTCAAGGCTATGCCCGCAAATTATTTAAAATGACTCAAAGTGGCTATTCTTGCAAAAACGGCCTTCTGCCGTCCTTTTGAGGGACATTCGACTTATTTTAAGCAAGAATATCATCACCCGACTTATTTATAATAAAAATAAAAAATTTGACATTTTTTGTTATTTTTACAAAAAGGGGTGTGTACCCCGACTTGATTTTGCGGCTATGGCCTTGCAACATTTCCACTTGGAATATTTCAAAGCTGTGCCCGTAAATTATTAAAAATGTTTCAAAGTGGCTATTTTTGCAAAAACAGCCTTCCGGCGTCCTTTCAGAATATTCGGCTATTTGCAAAAACGACATCACTTTGATTTTATTGACAAAATTAAACACATATTTTTTTTTTTGATTTTTTAAAAGGGGTGGTTGGACCCGATGAGGGTTGCCTACGTATCCCACCTAATGGTGAGAATCAAACCTGCGTAGTTCGGTTAGATTAATTGACCAATTTATTTCAACAACAAAACCATTTTTTCAATTTTTTTGGATTTTCCGGATACCCATTTTCACAAACTCTTATTTCTCTCTTTTTTTTCAACAATTTTTCTACCCTCGGGATTTTCGCCGGTCCGCATAATGATCAAGGACAATTAAAATGCAACACATAATATGCTCGGTCTTAATTCCGGGTCACCTGTCCTAGACGGACCCAACCCCTATGTTGAGTCCCCTAAGTCAGATATGATGCAAATAAATGTCCTAGACCTAGGTTCAATATCCTCAAGGTTTCATATGGTGCTAGACCGTGTACCCGAGCGGACAACTCGAATCGAGGAGGGGGCTACGTACCGGTGACCCGCGGAGTCAATCAGCTTTGTAACTTATCCGGCCTCTGCTTTCTTAATTTAAGGTGACTTTAATAGAAAGAGGAGTCTCAACCAGTAAGCACATCCCCGGAGGTGAAGAGAGAAAGGTTTTCGGCACAATTTTATATACAATCCATATAATATCAAAGCGATAAAGCACAAAGCATGTTGTTCAAATCATATAACGAAGTCAAACAATAACGCGAACGGCAATTCTAAAGAGCTCGAGTTCTTAAACCCTGAAACCGAAGTTCGGGGTTGGGTTCCCCAGCAGAGTCGCCAGAGCTGTCACACCTCCCTTTTTACTACCCCACATAAGCATAAATATAAATACGCTCGTAGGGTATACCCCGACGCTCAAATATCCGAAACGGATAAAATAACGTAAGAGAAGGAGTTTTTCCAATTAAAGGACAATCGGTTCGGGATTTATTGAGATTAATCAGAGTCGCCACTTGGGAATGATAATGGTGTCCCAAGTCACCGGTTAATCCCGAATCCGAGGAATTTTGACTCTTAAAAATGTCTGCGAAGCAAAGATCCGAATAAGGAACTCTGTTAACCCGGGAGAAGGTGCTAGGCATTCCCGGGTTCCGTGGTTTTAGCACGGTCGCTCAATTGTCGTTCCCGACTCTTGTTTGACTCAATTATAGATTTTAAACAACATATAATGCTTTTTACATTAGGTATTATTTTAAAGAATTTGCGGCATCGCGAAAACACGCCTCGAGTCATACCGCAACCAAGTACGCCTATGACTTTCGGTGTATTTCAGCTTTGCTGAGATTTGGATTTGAGTCGCACCAAGTGCACACTCGTTCAATGGAAAGTACATTAACATCGTGCCCTAAATAACGTCTATCGGCTTTTAACTTTGGGGAGAGGCTATGAAATTTGCTATTAGCCTCTCCGGTTCTACTATGTTATCTTATTACTAAATGGGGGCCCCGGTGTTTGTTATTCGGGCGAGGCTCATCCCAATTTTCATTAAAGGATTCAATACTAGTATATGGCTATGTTTTCTACATTTGTTTTTTCCTTAATCGATTTCTAATATTTAAACATTCCAGGCCCGTAATTTTGTTATTCAATGGGGCCTGGATTTCCAGAATAAGGATTTACTACATTAAAAACAGGTCCAGGTTCTTAAAGAACCAGACCTGATTCGGGCATTCTATCGCCAGCTCAATTGGCATTATACAGAGATTCAGGCCCATAACACGCCTTGGGCCCAAACTAAATAAAATTGGAAACAATTGAAGCAACAGAACAAAGATACACATTTGAAATGGAAAGCACTTTTATTTATTCAATGAAGGAAATCAATATCATACATTAGCTACAAATTAATTATTTATTACCATAAATCAGAACTAACAAACTACTTCTTCCTCTTACACTAGCGTTTTGAAGTTGATACCAGTTAATACCTAATTTGAGAAAGCGACGGATTACATAATGGACTTAAAGAATGATTAAACTAATTAACTATGGATCTGAATTAACTGATTAACTACTAACGAATATTTACATTACTAGTTTTGTTATGTACTAGGCATTTTTACATTACAAAGATGGTTCTAATTAAATTGTATCAATATCCGTAAATAAATAACTCAGAGACCTATTTATAATTATGCTACTGATTTCAATATGGCTTGTTTTATCACCAGATTATTAACCTAAAACGTGATTAAAGCACTATCTAATCTAACATTTCCTATTTTAAGCTTATCTATGTGTAAATGACATTTGATATGTGATTAAGACTTATGAATCTATTGTGAGTAAGTAACCAACCGATTTTTTTGAAATTATTAATAACTAACCCATGTTTTAAGATCTATTACCTAATTAAGCTATGTGATACACTATTGCTACTATACTACTAGTTATTACAATGTTTTTGTTTTTCGTTTTTCAGCTACTACAGAATACTTCAATAGATAAATTAAAAATCTAAACTAACAACACTAAACATAAACTACAGGACAGCAAATAATCGGATCCAGATCTTCATTTTTTATTTCAACAATTCACCATTACAACTTCAAGTGAAAGAGATATGTACCTGGTTTTGAAAGGAATGGGAAAATGGCAAATCAACAAGGCGGTGAAAAATACAACAGTAACAACCAGCAGTAGCTTCAACACCTCAATCCCGAAAATCCCAGGAATACGGAGAAAAACAAAAACAAACCAGTAAAAAATAGAAAAGAAAAATATTTTCCAGATTTTCTCTTTGTTTTGGCTTTCTAGCTTTGAACTCTTTTCACTTCTCAAAAGAAACTCTCAAAAATTGCATTTTTTCCATGTATACTTCTGTATCCAGAGTGTATATCGAGTGTATACTACAACAGGGAATTTTTTTATTTTTTCTTCTCTTCCGATTTTTCCTCTCTTTTTTTCCACCTTTTTTTCATAAATCCTCTCTTCTATTTATAGGCAAGAATTTCGAAAATTTTCAGATTTTTTATTAAAAAGAAAATATTTTTTAAATTTAAAGAAAACCCACTAATCCATGTTTTCCTCTCCTTGTTTTCTTCCTTGATTTCCTTACTCCCCACTACTTTATGTCATGTAATTATGATTATTTTTTGCTAAAAAAAATCTGAAATTTTCTTCTTGGGCCAAGGGATTTTAGGTTGGGTAAGGGTGCTTAGGATTGAGCTTGTAACTTAATTTGCAAGATGGCCCAATCCAATTTTTTCTATTTTGTTCTTCTCCATTGTTCAACTTCCTAATTAATAAAGCCCAAAATACTAAGATTAATTTCTAAAAATTAAAATTATCTTGAAATACTAATTAACTCATAATAATAATTATCACACAAAATTAAACATTAATAAAAATAAAATTGCACGATTTGGACATTAAATGCTTAAAAAATGCAAAATACATATTTTTTATGACTTTTCATTTCTGTAAAATAAACTTAATTGTAAACTTGAATTTTATATACATATGCAACATATTTTTTGTATATTTTATTTATTTAAACAAGCAAATATGCATAGATAAAAATGCAAATAATACAAGAAAAATAACACAAAATTCACAACAATTGCAATAAAATTAAAATTATTTTATTTTGAATCTTTGGGAGTATTTCTCTTATAGGGCAAAAATCACGTGCTCACACCCGGAATAGGGGCCCACATGGTCGGAACTCGGGGTTCGGACCAAAATTCGGTTACCCATCCCCTCACGAGTTCATGTATATGATTTGTTTCAAAATCGGACCTCAATTCGAGGTCCAATTTCCCAATTTATGAAAAACCCTATATTCTAACAAAAACAAGAAATTCTACCATGAAAACCTTTGATTTCTATTGAAAACATGTTTAATGATGTTAGGAATTGAAAGAATTAAGTAAAAAATGACTTACAATTGTTTTGATGAAGAAGGAATCCGTGAATAATCGCAAATGGGTGTTTTTGGTTTGTAAAAAGTGAAGAAATGAACTGAAAATCGTGTTTTACAGGTCTCTGTGTTCGCATTTGCGAACATGGGTTCGCAATTGCGAACCCCGACCAATTTCCGGAGTTTGAAAAATAAGCTAAGGCTGGGAAGTTTGCATTTGCGAACTTTTGTTCGCATTTGCGAAGCCAAGCCAAATCTGGGGGTTCGCATTTGCGAACTAATGTTCGCATTTGCGAACACAGGCAGTAAAGGGCATTGTTCGCATTTGCAAACTATTGTTCGCATTTGCGAACAAGGCTGGATTTGGGTATGTTCGCATTTGTGAACTATGGTTCGCATTTGCGAACATAGGCAGGATAAGGGGATGTTCGCATTTGCGAACAATTGTTCGCATTTGCGAACAAAGCTGGGTCATGAGGGGCTTCGCATTTGCGATCAGGGTTCGCATTTGCGAGCCCTGCCTTGTTCTGCCCCTTCGCAATTGCGAGAAATGCTTCGCAATTGCGAAGCCAACAGCTGGGTGAAAAACCAGCAGTGCAAAAATTCAGAATTTAATCCAACGGCCTATCAAATCTTTACCCGAGCCCCCCGGGCTCCAAACCAAACATGTACATAACCTCAAAAACACATTATGATCTTGTTCGTGCGATCACATCGCCAATATCACATCGTTTTCATCAAATCAAGCCTCAAATTCATGATTTTCATACTTTTGGTTTTCAAAACTTTCAAACTTGGAACTCAAGGTCCAAAACATCTCAAACAACATCCGAATGTCACCAAACTTTACGGAAATCACATATATAATATTTAAGACTTGTACCGGGCGTCGGAACCAAAATACGAGCCCGATACCAAGGTCAATTAATTCATTTCCTTTAACAATTACATCAAAAACAATTTCATAGAAAAATTCATAACTTGGGCTCTAGGCCTCAGAATTCGACTCCGGACGCATGTCCAAGTCCCATATTTTCCTACGGACCTCTCGGGACCATCCAATCTCGGGTCCGGATCCGTTTACCAAAAATGTTGACCGAAGTCAACCATATCAATATTAATATCATTTTTATCTAAATTTCTCATAGAATTCATATTTTCTATCACAAAATCTTTCCGGCTACATGCTCGGATTGTGCACGTAAATCGAGGCAACATGGAATGAGGTTTTTCAGGCCTCAGAAGCTCGAAATGATTAATAAAAATAAGTGATGGCCCTTTGGGTCGTCACAATCTCCACCTCTAAAACAACCGTTCGTCGTCGAACGGACAAAAGAAAGAAGTATTTGAGTCAGGAAACAAGTGTGGGTAGCGGCTCCGCATATCAGACTCGGACTCCCAGGTCGATGCCTCAGGAGGCTGACCTCTCCACCGAACACGCACAGAAGGATAACTCTTCGACCTCAACTGTCGAACCTGCCGGTCTAGAATGGCCACCGGCTCCTCCTCGTAAGATAGATCATTGTCCAATTGGACAGTACTGAAGTCTAACACATGTGTGGGATCGCCGTGGTATCTCCGAAGCATAGATACGTGAAAAACCGGATGCACGGCTGATAAGCTAGGCGGCAAAGCTAATCTGTAAGCCACCCCTCCCACTCTGTCTAGAATCTCAAATGGACCAATATACCTAGGGCCGAGCTTGCCCTTCTTCCCGAACCTCATCACGCCCTTCATAGGCGACACTCGGAGCAATACTCGTTCACCAACCATGAAATCTACATCTCGAACCTTACGATCCGCATAAGTCTTCTGCCTGGACTGAGCTGAACGCAATCTCTCCTGAATAGTCTTGACCTTATCCAAGGCCTCCCGAACTAAGTCTGTACCCAACAACCGAGCCTCTCCCGGTTCAAACCATCCAACTGGTGATCGACATCGCCTACCATACAACGCCTCATACGGAGCCATCTGGATACTAGACTGGTAGCTGTTGTTGTAGGCGAACTCTGCTAATGGCGGAAATTGGTCCCACGAGC
Source organism: Nicotiana noctiflora (assembly GCA_032618575.1). NCBI lineage: Eukaryota > Viridiplantae > Streptophyta > Magnoliopsida > Solanales > Solanaceae > Nicotiana > Nicotiana noctiflora. Next base: position 66,525 of record JASVEL010004189.1, read on the forward strand.
CTCCGAAATCAATAACACAGGCTCGAAGCATGTCCTCTAGAATCTGAATAGTCCTCTCGGACTGGCCATCCGTCTGAGGATGAAATGCTGTACTTAACTGAATTTGGGTGCCTAACTCCTGCTGGACCGCTCTCCAGAACCGCGAGGTAAACTGCGTACCCCGATCAGAGATAATAGATACTGGCACTCCATGGAGACGAACAATCTCCCTAATGTAAACCTCCGCTAACCTCTCCGACGAGTAGGAGACGGATACTGGAATAAAGTGTGCTGACTTGGTCAGCCTATCAACAATGACCCAAATAGCATCAAATTTCCTGCGAGTCAAAGGAAGTCCAGTAACGAAGTCCATAGTGATCCGCTCCCATTTCCACTCGGGAATTTCAATCCTCTGGAATACACCACCAGGTCTCTGGTGCTCATATTTCACCTGCTGACAATTTAGACACCGAGCGACATACGCAACGATATCTTTCTTCATTCTGCGCCACCAATAGTGCTGCCGTAAGTCCCGGTACATCTTCGCGGCGCCCGGGTGAATAGAATACCGCGAACTGTGGGCCTACACTAAGATCAACTCTCGAATCCCTTCGACATTGGGCACACAAACTTGACCCTGCAATTTCAATACCCCATCATCATCTAGATTTACCTGTGTGGCACCTCCCCGTTGTACTGTATCTCTCACGGATACGCTCTAATAAAGAAGAACGAGCGACCGTGCAGGCTAACACCCTGCTAGGTTCAGAAATGTCTAATCTCACGAACCGGTTGGCTAAGGCCTGGACATCTAGAGCTAATGGTCTCTGACTGACCGGAATGTATGCAAGACTACCCATGCAGGCATACTTTCTACTCAAAGCATCGGCTACCACATTGGCCTTACCTAGGTGATATAAGATAGTAACATCATAGTCTTTCAGCAACTCTAACCATCTCTGCTGGCGTAGATTCAACTCCTTTTGCTTGAACAAGTATTGTAGGCTTTTGTGATCGGTGTACACCTCACATGTCACACCATATAGATAATGCTTCCAGATCTTTAAGGCATGAACCACTGCTGCTAACTCAAGATCATGAACTAGATAATTCTTCTCATGTATTTTTAACTGTCTCGAAGCATAAGCGATAACCTTACCATCCTGCATTAATACCGCTCCAAGTCCTGTACGAGATGTGTCACAATAAACTGTATAAGGCCATGCACCCGTAGGTAGTATCAACACCGGTGCAGTGGTCAAGGCTGTCTTGAGCTTCTGAAAGCTCGCCTCACACTCCTCTGACCACTGGAACTGGACACCCTTCTGGGTCAACCTGGTCATCGGGGCCGCAATAGAAGAAAACCCCTCTACAAAACGACGGTAGTAACCTGCTAATCCCAAGAAACTCCGGATCTCAGTCACTGAAGCTGGTCGAGGCCAATTCCTGGACTGCCTCAATCTTCTTTGGGTCTACCTAAATACCTTCCACTGATACAATGTAATGCTACCGAACTCAACCGAACTCACATTTAGAAAATTTGGCATATAGCTGGTTATCTTTCAGAGTCTGAAGAACCACTCTGAGGTGCTGCTCGTGCTCTTCCTGGCTGCGGGAGTACACCAGGATGTCATCTATAAAGACTATCACGAACAGATCTAAGTAAGGCCTGAATACCTGATTCATCAACTCCATGAATGCTGCTGGGGCATTGGTCAACCCGAAGGACATGACCAAGAACTCATAATGCCCATATCTAGAACGAAAGGTTGTCTTAGGAATGTCAGCCGCCCTGATCTTCAGCTGATGGTAGCCTGACCTCAAGTCTATCTTAGAAAATACCCTCGCTCCCTGGAGCTGGTCAAACAAATCATCAATCCTTGGCAGTGGATACTTATTCTTTATTGTCACTTTGTTTAATTGCCGGTAATCAATACACATCCGCATCGAGCCATCTTTCTTCTTTACAAATAATACAGGTGCTCCCCAGGGGAAAACACTGGGCCTGATAAAGCCCTTCTCAAGAAGGTCCTGCAACCGATCTTTCAACTCTTTTAGCTCCGGCGGGGCCATACGACAGGGGGGAATAGAGATGGGCTGAGTGCCCGGTGCCAGATCAATACGGAAATCAATATCCCTGTCGGGTGGCATGCCCGGCAGGTCTGAAGGGAAAACCTCAGGAAACTCTCGTGCAATAGGGACTGACTCAATGGAAGGAACTTCTGCGCTGGAATCACGAACATAAGCCAGATAAGCTAGACACCCCTTCTCGACCATACGTCGAGCCTTAACATAGGAAATAACAATGCGAACGGAGTGGCTTGAGGTACCTTTCCACTCTAATCGGGGTGATTCTGGCAAGGCTAAGGTCACGGTCTTAGCATGACAATCTAGAATAGCATGGTATGGGGACAACCAGTCCATCCCCAATATGACATCAAAATCTACCATATCCAAAAGCAACAGATCAACACGGGTCTCAAGACCCCCAAATATAACTACGCACGAACGATGCACCCGATAGACTACAATGGAGTCACCCACTGGTGTAGCCACATAAACTGGAATATCCAGAGCATAGCTGGGCACGGCCAAATACGGTGCGAAATAGGAAGACACGTAGGAATATGTAGATCCAGGGTCAAATAATACTGAAGCACCTCTGCCACACACAAGAATAGTACCTGTAATCACGGCATCTGATGCCTCCGCCTCTGGCCTGGCTGGTAAAACATAGAATCAGGGATCTGCACCTCCCCTCTGAGCTGCGTCTCTAGGACGACCATCAACTGGCTGACCTCTACCTCTGGCTGGACGGTCTCCACCTCTACGGTCTCGACCTCCACCTCTATAATCTCTACCCCCGCCTCTAGCTAGCTGGGCAGGCTGAGGGTCAGCTGGGGCCTGAATCATAGGACGAGGACCTCGCTCCTGAGAGTTGCCCGCTGCTAGAGGGCAATACCTAATAAAATGACCTGGGTCACCACAACCGTAGCAACTCTTAGACTGATAGGGCTGCTGGCCCTAACGACTTGAATGGCCTCCACGAACACTCTGAAGAGGCTGAGCATTAATAGGAGGCTGGTTTGAATAATGCCCCCGAAAACCACGATCACCCGGTCCACCCTGTGAAGCCTGAAGGGCGGAATGAAAAGGCCTGGAAGACTGGCCTCTATCAAAGGATTCTCTGCCACCAGAGGAAGAACCACCAAACCTGCCTGAATGACGAGGCCTCTTATCTGAAGAATAACCACCTCCCCTAGCAAGAGCCATCTCAACTCTGCGTGCTGCATTAGCTGCCTCCTGAAATGATATGTCACTCCCCACGCCCATAGCCATCCGGAGTCTAATTGACTGATTAAGCCCATCTATAAACCTGCGGACCCTCTCCCGCTCTGTGGGAAGTATCACCACTGCATGACGGGCCAAATCGACAAATCTCGTCTCATACCGTATAACTGTCATAGTACCCTGATGGAGGCGCTCAAACTGCCTCCGAAGTACATCCCGCTGAGTAGCAGGGAGAAACTTCTCCATAAATAGTTCCGCAAACTGATCCCATGATAAAGTTGGGGACCCTGCTGGTCGAGTCAAGCAATAATCTCTCCACCAAGTCTTGGCGGATCCTGCAAGCCTGAATGTACAGAAGTCAACTCCATTTGACTCCACGATCCCCATAGTCTTGAGAATCTCATGGCAACCGAATAAGAAATCCTAAGGATCCTCTGATGTGGCACCGCTGAAGGCAGTGGTAAACAGCTTGGAGAACCGATCAAGTCTCCATAAAGAATCAGAAGTCATGGCCGTTCCATCTCCAGCATGAGCCGTGGTACCTGACTGGGTGGCCACAGTTGGCTGAACCACTAGTGCTTGAGACTGAGGAGCTACTAGCTCCGGAGTACGAGTAATAGGAGTCTGGTCCCCTCCTCCAGCCTGAGAAGCGGCTGGTGCAACTGATAATAAGCCTGCTCTGGCAACACTGTCCATAAATCCCGCTATCCTGATCAAAGACTCCCGAAGATCCGGGGTAAATAAAGCCTCTCATGGGACCTGAGCTGGGCCCACTGGAGCTGCTGGGACTGGAACCTCCTTGCCAATCTCAATATGATGCTCCACCTCTGGAGTAGCTGCCGGGGACTAAGCTCTGCCCATACCACGGCCTCTGATACGGCCTCGGCCCCTGCCCCTCACGGGAGCTGCCCGGGGCTCGGGCTGCTGGTCAGCGGACGAAGAAGCGCGTGTCCTCACCATCTGCGAAAGGACAGAATAGAAATTCAATCAGTATTTGAGGAACAAGTCGCACGACAAGAAAGAACAAATGAGAGACTATTTCCTAACTCAATAGACTCTGGAGGACAAGTACGGACGTCTCCGTACCTACCTCTCAAACTCTACTAAGCTTGTTCGTGAGTGGTGAGACCTATGTAACCTAGAGCTCTGATACCAACTTGTCACGACCCGGATTTTCCCCCAACATCGGGATCGTGATGGCGCCTACTCGTGGTAGCTAGACAAGCCACTGTATTCATACTATCCTGTTTTTAACATAATTTTAATTAAATAAATGCAGAATACTTTATCGAAATAGAAATAACTAATTACAAGATGAAAATCATACCTGAAATCCTCTACCCAAGACGTGGAGTCACCAACTCACGAACTACTACCGAATACTACACATAAGAGTTTGAAAGAAATATAACATAATTCTGTTTGTCTCGGAACAAAGAGACTACAGCTAGTAACATAAATAAAGAGAGAGACGCCGGGCCTGCGGACGTCTGCAAGCTACCTCGATCTCAAATGTGATCAACTCCCACACAATCGATTTACTCCTGCTGCTCCTGATTGTAGCCTGGACCTGTGCAAAAACGCACAGAAGTGTAGTACCAACACAACCGACCCCATGTGCTGGTAAGTGCCTGGCCTATCCCGGCGAAGTAGTGACAAGCCTAGGACCAGACACCCATATAAACCTGTGCAATTCAATATATATGTATACCATAGAATCATAAGAAATAACCAGGTAATAACACAATAAGGAATATCTCAAAGAATTTAACAATTAACAACAGTTAATAAATTCACGAGGAAAAACAAAGTATAATGGAAACACAAGTAATATCAAATCAAGGAATAGTAAGCAGTTGCACGGCATCACCCTTCGTGCTTTTACTCTCATCCTCACCAAATAAGCAAATAAAGTACACGGCATCACCCTTCGTGCTTTTACTCTCATCCTCACATCCATAGTACGGCATGATCCTTCGTACATGGTTCAATAACCAGGGCACGGCATGATCCTTCGTGCATAATAAATAAAACATGGCACGACATTAACCTTCGTGCATAAATAATAAATCAAGGCACGGCATCACCCTTCGTGCATTATCACTCTTCCTCACCCAGATAACAATCACAGTTAAGGGCAAAGAAAGAAACATTAATTCATAAACCGTCCCAACAAGGGAAATCAATAATCATCTTCACAACAAGTCCCGACAAGGGAGAACAATAACAATTCTACAACCTGGCAAAGGTTACACAATTCATCTGCAATTATGTCTCACAATAAGCATTATCAACGACTCACGGTCATACTAGACGCTAGTGTATGGATGCTCGTCACCACAGCCTAGACACCGCACTCGATCACCTAACACATAGCACATAATCCTATTCCCTCAAGCTAGGATAGAACAAACACTTACCTCGAATGATTATGAACAATTCAATCCGTGGAAATGTCTTTTTCTTTCAAATTTGGCTCCAATCCAATCGTATCTATACACAATTGATTTAATATCATCAATACTACTCAACAAACTAATTCCTAAGACCAATTACAACTTTTACAACATTCTGCCCGGAATAGTGAATTTTGACCCCAGGCCCACATGGTCGGAACTCGGGGTTCGGACCAAAATCCGGTTACCCATCCCCTCACGAGTTCATGTATATGATTTGTTTCAAAATCGGACCTCAATTTGACGTCCAATTTCCCAATTTATGAAAAACCCTATATTCTAACAAAAACAAGAAATTCTACCATGAAAACCTTTGATTTCTATTGAAAAACGTGTTTAATGATGTTAGGAATTGAAAGAATTAAGTAAAAAATGACTTACAATTGTTTTGATGAAGAAGGAATCCATGAAGAATCACAAATGGGTGTTTTTGGTTTGGAGAAAGTGAAGAAATGAACTGAAAATCGTGTTTTACAGGTCTCTGTGTTCGCATTTGCGAACATGGGTTCACAATTGCGAACCCCGACCAATTTCTGGAGTTTGAAATATAAGCTAAGTCTGGGAAGTTCGCATTTGCGAACTTTTGTTCGCATTTGCGAACACCGGCAGGAAAGGGGAATGTTCGCATTTGCGAACAATGGTTCGCATTTGCGAACACAGGCAGTAAAGGGCATTGTTCGCATTTGCGAACAAGGCTGGATTTGGGTATGTTCGCATTTGCGAACTATGGTTCGCATTTGCGAACATAGGCAGGACAAGGGGATGATCGCATTTGCGAACAATTGTTCGCATTTGCGAACAAGGCTGGGTCATGAGGGGCTTCGCATTTGCGATCAAGGTTCGCATTTGCGAGCCCTGCCTTGTTCTGCCCCCTTCGCAATTGCGAGAAATGCTTCGCAATTGCGAAGCCAACAACTGGGTGAAAAACCAGCAGTGCAAAAATTCAGAATTTAATCCAACGGCCTATCAAATCTTTACCCGAGCCCCCGGGCTCCAAACCAAACATGTACACAACCTCAAAAACACATTATGAACTTGTTCGTGCGATCACATCGCCAATATCACATCGTTTTCATCAAATCAAGCCTCAAATTCATGATTTTCATACTTTTGGTTTTCAAAACTTTCAAACTTGGAACTCAAGGTCCAAAACATCTCAAACGACATCCGAATGTCACCAAACTTTACAGAAATCACATATATAATATTTAAGACTTGTACCGGGCGTCGGAACCAAAATACGAGCCCGATACCAAGGTCAATTAATTCATTTCCTTTAACAATTACATCAAAAATAATTTCATAGAAAAATTCATAACTTGGGCTCTCGGCCTCAGAATTCGACTCCGGACGGATGTCCAAGTCCCATATTTTCCTACGGACCTCTCGGGACCATCCAATCTCGGGTCCTAGATCCGTTTACCAAAAATGTTGACTGATGTCAACCATATCAATATTAATATCATTTTTATCTAAATTTCTCATAGAATTCATATTTTCTATCACAAAATCTTTCCGGCTACATGCTCGGATTGTGCACGTAAATCGAGGCAACATGGAATGAGGTTTTCCAGGCCTCAGAAGCTCAAAATGATTAATAAAAATAAGTGATGACCCTTTGGGTCGTCACAACATGCATGGATCAGATTGCATGCCGCAGTAACATGTTGCATGGATCAGACTGCACGCCACAGTAGTATATGAATCGGGATGCACGCCACACCAGGAGTGATATTGATATTGCGATTGGGCTTTATGAGCATTTCCGGAGTCTGAACCCCCACAGTGAGCGTGAGCGCCTTTGGATGGATCGGGCTGTATGCTACAATGTCAAATGCATTACATGGCATACATACATTGGTTTACTTGTACTATGTGGCATAACATTTAGCACTCATACATTACTAGCACACATACATTATCTGCCTTATTGACCAGAACCCCTGGGGGAAATTTTTAAGGAGTGCTGAGCCCAAGGGGCTGATTTGAGTGCAGACTTGCACTGTTTGAGGTTGTAGCCAAGTATTGATATGTTATAATGAAAGAAAGAGAAGTTAAGAAGAGATTTATAGATAATCTTCTCATATATGTTATAAAGGATTACCCTGAAAGTGTATTTCAAATTAATGGATAATTTGGTATGTTTATAGCATGAGATAGTGCTTTGTGTGGTTTTCTTTTCCTTAGCATTATTTACTTTTATTACCGCTGAGTTGGAAGTACTCATTCGACTCTCTGCACCATGTGTGCAGATTCAGGTACCCGGATGCTTAGTTGAGTTTGGTGCTAGTTTATACCTAGTTGGGATTGTCGAGATAGCTACTTGGCATCCATAGGACCCGACCTTTTCCCCTTACTACTCTGTTATTGTTTATTCCGTGTACTCTTAGACTTGTAAAGTTATTGATAGTATTAACTGATGCTCTGATTGAGGCTGTTGGCTCGTGACCCCAGATCTTTGGGAAGTTACGTTGTTTAGAAGGTTTTGGGATATTATCATATATATTACTTTAATTTGGCTTCTTTCTCTAATAATGACTTAAAAATAAGAAATTTTGAGCTCTAAGCTCCGGATGAGAGTGTATTTGGTCGGGCTGGCCTAGCAATGTGTTGGGCGCCATCACGATCGGGTTTTGGGATCGTGACAAGTTGGTATCAGAGCCTTGGTTACTAGGCCTCAAGAGTCTTGAGCCGATTGGTAGAGTCCCGTGGATCGGTACGGGGACGCCTATATTTATCCTCGGGAGGCTGCAGACCGTTAGGAAACACTTTACATTTCTTGGAATTCTTATCGTGCGTCTTGATTCAGTTTGAGATATAATTTTTGAAATGCCTTCCACACATTTGTGTACGCATCGAGTGCTCATTAATATAATTTCCTTGAAGGCTTGTGATTCCCCGATCGTGGGACGAGATATTATCTCCGTGAGTTCATGTTGGGCCAGTCCAGAGGACTTGAGGCCAGATCTTTGTCTATGACTTGAGCACCACGTCACTGATTTTACGAGCTGGTATTATGAAATTTTATGTGATCGGTATTATCCCTAATTGTGGAAATGGCAGCTTGATAATGGATGAGAAGTTAGGTGCTAGATTCTTATTGTAACCTGTTGAGTAGCCCCGAGCTATGGGCATGGTGAAAGGTATTTGATATATGTTAAGATTTGAGAAGGTGCAGAGCATGTCCATGTATCAATTTTGATAATATAACTCATGTAGCATTGAGATTAATGTTGTTGATATACATTGTGATGTCTTGTCGAGTTGTAGACGTATTGTTAGGATGGTTTTGGTGATTCTCTGGCAGGTGGATAGGCCAAATTACAAAGGAAACTCTGTAGAAATTTTTGAAAAATTTGGGACTTAGAAAAGATTTATTTCACCTAAAGAGTAGCTTAACTGTGGTGTGTGTATAAATACAAGAATTGTAGAAGAGTTAAGGTCTCTAATGATTCAAGTATCTATCAAGGCTTGTGAATGACTCGAGTTTAATCTCATTATAACATCGCGGCATCAGTTGAGTAAGAATGCTATGAGTGGTTAAATGTGTTTTGATATATGGATTCGAGCCAAGTTGGAGAGGTTGCCATTAATTAACTAATTGCACGGTTGTATGCTATGCTGGTTCCGTCTTCAGGTATGTTGGAAATTTATTAATGAAGGGTATATGGTGCTTCATTGATAAGAAGAAATACTAGGATGTTTTGAACTGTTGTTGAAAGAGAATGCTCAATGTATAGAAAGGAAAGATAGATATTTGTATCTGTATGTAATCATGTTCTGCGGTGTTAGAGTTCTAACAAAGCACAATTGGTTTTGTTTAATAAGACGGTTGAATTACAGCTGAATAAGGGTGAATGACGCCCGAGAATGGTTTTGCGGTGTTCAAGATTTTGCTTGTAACAGTCAGGTGCATTAAGATTGTGTATGTGGCTAAAGACTGTGATTTTGTTAGAAAAAATCGAGACTTGTGGTATGTTATGTTAATTATGGGGTTCTATGTATCCATATTGGAAAGTAATGATAACGAATTTCGAATCGCAGGAAGTTCTTCAAAATAAAGTATTGTAGAATGTGGTATTTCTGGGAAACATCTGAGCAAGTATTTAGTGGCCTATAGGTCCTAGACCGTGTCGTCTTACGTATGAGTCTGGTGTGGTAACCTGAGTTGAGGCATTGTCGCATAGGAGAGGAATAGAACTTTCCAAGTTATCTGAGTGTGGTATGGTATATGCGATGGACTCTGGAAAGTTGATAACGGCATGTTTAAGGTTTGGGTTCAGTTCATAATCTAATGGTAAGTCATTAGAATTCTGGAGCAGTGCGGACAACTGCAGATAATTTAAGAATCAATCTTTCTGGTGATTAATGATAATGGTACTGCTATTCTAGTAATTTGACGGGTATATGTTCAAAAGGGCAAGGTAATATAAACTGATAATATCCGGTAGTATTGTAGTATTCACTTGTTGGATCGACTGCAATAATTGAGTCGTTGATGGCATAGTGAAATTTCTGAATGGCTTTCGTGGTATGTATGGATGCTTGATATGTGTTATGTACTCATATGATGGGGTGTGGAATCAGGTATAGTGATTCCTGTGTTATATATGTGTTAGAGACTAGACGTTCCCGTAATCTGCCTACGCAGTGGTTGTATATCGTGTGTATCGGCACCGTTTAGCGATTGTTGGAAATTGGAAGCACTAGTGGCTCTCTCTTTGCTTAATATGATGAATTTGGGTTATGATATTTGACTGCAGACTAGTTGTCTAGACTAATGTGATATGGACTATGTCGGGAAATGCCACAAATTGCATAGCAGAGCGCATCTGATTATGCTCCATTAGTGTAGTAGTACCCCAGGACCAGTGGATGGCTGGTAGGTATTGCTTGTTAGTTGGGCCTTTGTGACGGATGTCAGTGCAGAGGTTTCTACCACGGATTCAATTCTAGTATTGAGGAACTTTGTCGGATGCGTTTCTTGTGGCCGAGCTTGAGGCTATATATCTTTATTGTAATGAGCAAATTGACTTGATGTGCATTTCTTTTTGTGAGAGTTTTGCGTGGATCAGGTGGCACGCCATCATGGGTTATTAGGATCGGGTGGCACGCCGCCACAGGTATGTTATTTAGATGGGTGGCATGCTGCAACGGGTATGTCATTGGAGCGGGTTGCACGCCGTAGCAGTGTAATGTGAAAATAGATTTAGTTATATGTTATCTGGTATACAATACTCCCTATTTTCTGCGGAAAAGCCCGTATTGGGTACTGCTCGGCGAATAGCACAACGGTTGTGTGCTTTCAGGATTTGATATATATATATATTAAATGTATCACCGTGGGTGTGATTGATTGCTTGAGTTCAAACCTAAATATGTGCGTGGCTGACCGTTTTGAGCATGGTGACCTGAGGTGCTTCATGAGTAATAGTGTTTGGATAGGATCATGAGTTGTGGCAAAGTCATGTGATGTTATGACCTTTCGAGAAGGATTCATGTACTCTATTCCTATGATGTGAGGCGGGATCTCAGCTCTATATTATGATGGTACGGAGGAATTGGATTACAACTATTTTGTTTGAGTCTGTTGTCATAATTTGAGTATGTTCAGACGTTTCTTATTGGAGCCTGTACTGTGCTCGTCGTTGCTTAGGCCGGTGTCGAGGTGTCATATCACCAGTGCGGTTTATTATAATTGAAATGATCATTGGAGTCATTAACGAGTGCAAGCATATATGATTTCAGTCGACTAGAAAGGTAATATCGAGGTTTGGCTTCGAAACCTATTGTGGTATCAGTTAAAAGGGAAATGGATTCATGAATGGTTGACCTGAGAGATGAATTCAATATATCGCGTGTTCGGTTGCAGTAGGTAGGATATGGAGGTGTTGGAATAAGACTTTAGCTAATGAGAAAGGTTTTTTTGTTAGTATTTGGTTATTGTGGCCAATTATTGTGATTAAAGACCATCATCTCGAGTGATTGGGGTTGTTTGATACATTATATGATCTCACCTGGAGTGGCGAGTATGGGTTATTGCAGTTGGTTCGGGTGTATTCCGGGTATAGACATGGGATTCGGATTTGGTAATGATTTCGGAAAGTGCAATGTGGTCTATGGTTCAGATGGACTATGGAAATTCGGCTATATTGTGTTATCAGACTTATGATAGATAGGGTGACGTGGTATCACCTCGAATATATGCTTGGTAAGGTCATTCAGCCATTGGGTTTCTTCTAGTACAACTCTGGGTATGCTCGAGGACGAGCGTTTGTTTAAGTTAGGGAGAATATGATGACCCGGCCCGTCGTCACGAGAGTTACCCCCCTCTCCGTTACCCTTTCATTTATGTGTTTCATGTTTCTATATCTGTGTTAGAGTCTATTGAGTGAATTGTGATTGATTCTGGTTGAAAATGAGGCATATAGCCTTTTTGAGTGAAGCTTGTTTATGAAAAGTCAACTTGGAGTTGACTATGTGGTTAGAGGGCTTGGAATAGAATTCTGATGAATTGGGTAGTTCCGAGAGGTGATTTGTGACTTAGGAGAGTGATCGGAATTAAATTGGGAGGTCCGGTGTAGAAATAGGCTTGAATTGGCTAAGAAATTTTGGCGTAATCCGATCGATAGGTGATCTTTTTGATCTAGGAGTCGTAATGGAATTCCGACAGTTGTAGTAGCTTTGTTAGGTGATTTTGGATATGTCTGCAAATATTTAGGTCATTCGGACATCGTTTGGCCGGGTTTTTGATTGGATGTTGGTTTCTGAAGTTTTAGTTGGAACTTAGGCTTGAATCTGCCTTAATTCGTTGATGTTTGTGTTTAAGGATATGTTTTTATGATTGGAACAAGTTCGTATCGTGTTTTTGAGTAGGTTGGTGTTTTTGGTTCAGGCACCGGGTGCCTCAGGTGAGTTTCGGGTGGTCAATCGGACCAATTTTGGCCCTTGAAAGTTATAGGTTTTCAGCCCTTCTGTTGCAGAAATTTTGGCCTTCGCGATCGCGGGGGTGAGGTCGCGATCGCATAGGAGGAACTTTGGAGGCACGAAATTTGTTCAGTGTATTCGTGTGCGGGTAACTGCGATCGTATAAGGTCTGAAGGTGAAGCTTCGCGCTCGCATGCATTCTTGTGCGATCGCATACCAGGATTCCGATACTCTTCGTGTTCGCACGGTCGCTCACGCGTTCGCATTTCACATTTTCTGGGAGCCTTGGAAATTGCTCATCGCGATCGTTTGACCAAGGCCGCGATCGCATAGAAGGAAAATTATACCAGGTCAGTTGCTTTTAAACCAGTTTGTTCGCGAAGTTGGGTCTATTTTCACACATGGCTGCTTGTTTTTGAAGGTTTTTAAAGAGAGTTAAGAGGAATTCATTGGGGATCAATTGAAGGTAAGTTTTATGAGTTAAATACATGATTTTATCAAAGAATCTTCCATTAATTCTCTGAATTTGGGTAAGAAATCAAGAAAATTCGGGCTTTGGGCAAAAATCTTAAATTAGAGATTTGAAAGACCATTTGTGGTCGGAATTGGGAGTTCTTGGTATGTACGGACTCTTGGAGAGACGGTGATTCCGAAAATATGAGTTTAACAATTTGTCGAAAAGTGGGCCCGAGGCTCAAGTTTTGTTAGTTTCGAGATTTTTCATGTATTTTGATTATTTTCGATTGGGTGTTGTTCCATTAGCTTAATTTGATACATTTGTACTGATTTTGGCTAGTTTTGACGTTTATGGATGGTGGTTCGAGGAGTTAAGACATCGCGGGCTTGAGTTTTCTCTGGATCGAGGTGGGTAATACTTGTAAATGATATCCTGAGGGTTAGTAAACCACAGACTTACACATCCTAGGGTTGTATTGAGGTGACTTGCACACCGGATAACAGGCGTGGGGTAGAGCACCATTGGGGATTGTGACTTGGCTCGTACCGCTTAATAAATAAGAACACCTTATTTCTTGAAATTGAATTGACACCATAATACATATATTAATTATCAGGAATCAGACTGATTATCATGTTTTCGGCTTCGTGCCGATTATATAAATCCTTCAGGGATTGGTATTACTGTCTCGATAATATTGTGCATATTTTTATCTCAATCTAAGGTTTTCAAATGATATTTTGCTGCTCAACATTTTTATAAGATTTGAAAAACTTGAACAAGGTTTTGATGACATTTTTAGCTGTGAGGTGATATGATACTGTTGCTCGAGGGGCTTTTTGATTATTTGTTATACTGATTGGGGCAAAGGGCCATATGTGAGGGCATGACGATTTATGTGAGGAGGATTTCAGGCCTCAAGTGATATGCAAGCGTATTCATATACATGCATGGATCAGACTGCACACCGCAGTAGCATGTTGCATGGATCGGACTGCACGCCGCAGTAGTATATGGATCGGGCTGCACGCCGCAGCAGGAGTGATATTGATATTGTGCTTGGGCTGTAGGAGCCCCTCTGGAGTCTGAACCCCCACAGTGAGCGCAGGCGCCTTTGCATGGATCGGGCTATATGCCACAGCGTCATATGCATTGCATGCCATACATACACTGGTTTACTTGTACTACGTGGCATAACATTTAGCACTCATACATTACTGGCACACATACATTATCTGCCTTATTGACCAGATCCCCTAGTGGAAATATTTAAGGAGTGCTGAGCCCAAGGGACTGATTTGAGTGCAGACTTGCACTATTTGAGGTGGTACCCAGGAATTGATATATTATAATGAAAGAAAAAGAAGTTTAAAAGAGATTTCTAGATAATCTTCTCATATATGTTATAAAGGATTACCCTGAAAGTATATTTCAAATTAATGGATAATTTTTGTATGTTTATAGCATGAGATAGTGCTTTGTGTGGTTTTCTTTTCCTCAGCATTATTTACTTTTATTACTGCCGAGTTGGAAGTACTCATTCGACTCCCCGCACCATGTTTGGCAGATTCAGGTACCTGGAGGCTTAGTTGCGTTTGGTGCTGGTTTAGACCTAGTTGGGATCGTCGAGGTAGCTGCTTGGCGTCCGCAGGATCCGACCTTTTCCCCTTACTACTCTATTATTGTTTATTCCGTGTACTCTTAGACTTGTAAAGTTGTTGACAGTATTGACTGATGCTCTAATAGAGGCTCTTGGCTCGTGACCCCAGATCTTTGGGAAGTTATGTTGTTTTAGAAGGTTTTGGGATATTATCATATCTATTATTTTAATTTGGCTTCTTTCTCTGATAATGACTTAAAAATAAGAAATTTTGTGCTCTAAGCTTGGGATGAGAGTGTATTTGGCCGGGCTGGCCTAGCAATGTGCTCGGCGCCATCACGACCGGGTTTTGGGGTCGTGACACTATTAAATTTCTTATTTTGTAATAACTGCTGTTGCATTCTGTTTCTATTTCATCGATGAATTATGTATATTCAATTGTGCTCCCCATAGCATGTTCCCTCCCTTTTAATTGTTTAATTAGTATTTCTATTGTTTTGTGGTACGTATGTATATAGAACAACACAGGTTACATGAGTGTCAGGTCCTAGGCTTGTCACTACTTTGCCGGGATAGGCCGAGCACTTAACAACACATGGTAACGGTTGCACTGATACTACAATTCTGTGCATTATTCACATGTCCAGGCTTTGAGCAGCAGCAACATCAGTAATTTGCTAGCAAGAGTCATACTCTCGAGACTGAGGTAGGTTGCAAACGTTCGCAGACCCAACGTCTCTTCTATATTTTTCATTTATAATCTCATTGTTTCGAGGCAGACGGTTGTTATATTTCTTTCAGACAATTATGTGTAGTTAATTTTAGTAGTTCGTGAGTTTGTGACTCCACATATTTGGTAGAGGATTTATGTTGAGTATTTCACACTTATGTTCAAATTTATGAAGTAGACTTCCGCAGTTAACGTTATTATTATTATTATTATTATTATTATTATTATTATTATTATTATTATTATTATTATTATTATTATTATTATTATTATTATTATTATTATTATTATTATCCTAGTTATTAAATTGACAACAAGATGATTGTGTTAATGGAAATATTGTGAGTAAATTGGCTTGCCTAGCTACCACGAGTAGGCGCCATCACGATCCCTATGGTGGGGAATCCGGGTCGTGACAAGTTGGTATCAGAGCACTAGGTTACATAGGTCTCACAACTCACGAACAAACTTAGTAGAGTCTGAGGGGTAGGTACGGAGACGTCTGTACTTGTTCCCCAGAGTCTATTGAGATAGGAAAAATCCCTCTTTTGTTAATTTCCTACCGTGCGAATTTGTTCTTCAAATGTTAAATTGAATTTCTACTCTTGTCTTCCCACGAATGGAGAAGTCGCATACCGCTTCTTCAGCCGAACAATGGCACAGGCTGGTGATAGATCAAACTACGCCTTCAGAAGTTTTGTGGAGGTCAGATGGGTTTCACCAAACTCTTCGCTACCACCTTCAGCGGGTGTATCTTTTGAGAACCTACGGGGTTGTGCTTGACCGCTACTATGAGGTATTACAAAAGGTGGGAGTAGTCGAAAGCGTGGGGGTTGATTCTACTCTATTTCGGATGGCAAATAGAAGTAGTAGGAAGATAATCTATTTACTACGCCATTGTGGTTCCAACGAAAGATGCAATTGTATTGGGAGATCACCTAATGAATCGTGTGGGGTTTCAACAAACCTTGTACCCGGTTAATTTATTGGAGTTGTGAAGGACAAATATTTTGAATTATTGGAATGTATATATATGGTATGGAAAGGTCCCCCAAATAATTTATACATATTTAAGGTTGGTTCTTTGCAGGGGGTAAGAATCGCCCCCAGAGAATAACAAATAGTATATGAGTAAATGGGGTAGCTCAGCAGTATTAAGCCAATATAGCAAAAGAGGCAATTGGTCGTCAATGTTAGTGACAAGCCTACGAAGAGGTCAAGCCGGTCAACGCAACACTACCTACTCAACTCTACTTTAAGAAAACATTCTGAAGAAGTCACCTGCCAGATTCTCTACAAAATGTAGTGTATGTAATCTGAACGGTTGTACCAGGTCACCATGATAGTGTCCGAATATGTCGTCATGTGCAATAAGTTAACTGAGCCTTAAAGGAATTGTTATGAATGTGGAATTTTGGAGAAATGTAATTTTAGGAAAGAACTTAGGCTACGTGTCCCATTGCAGTCAATACTTATCTTACATGACAAGCCAGAGGTAGAGGTCAGGATGTTAGTGGTGGAGGTGAGAATCCTAGAGGTGGGGACCCAACCGATGATATAATTTCTATGGTATGACTGAGGTCACTACAACAGATGGTGTCATCACATGTATAATTTTGATTGTTATAAAACAGATATTTTTCCTTAAGTTGATTTGGTTTTTTTTTTGAAAAATTTAGGCGAGTCCTTTTAACATGCCCCAGTCATTAGTGAGTTTCGCAACCGTCAAATATACTTATGAGAATACTCACATTATGCAATTATATGGACATAACTATCCCTATTATTATGTATTGGTCATTAAGAATATTTATGAGGCTAAACGTGACTTTATATTACTTACTAAAATGAGAGTTGATGTAGTTCCTAGAATAATTAATTTCAATTGTTAATTATATACCATATCGGCATGAGGGTTCATTTTATGTCGTGAGTTTCTTTGACGGAAAATTATTGAATAGAAGAAAGAGAGGAAATGAAAATTTTCAGCTGATACAATGTGCAAGTACTTGTGATTCAGCGTTGAAGATGAGGTCCTCCAATTTTTGTATAATGTGAAATATTTTTTTTAAACCGAGCTACAAGCTACGGTGAATATTACATAAGGACGAGGTCCCGGTGGTGATACGTTTGTGTTTAAAATTTTCCCTTTTTTAAAATAAAAATCTTGTACTTTGATAACTAGGAATTTTGCATGCTTTTAAACCCCTTCTTGCCCGATCTTTGTGCATAAAATGTGTTTAACTGGCCTTGAATTGCTTACAAGTGCACTATTTTTCAGGTTTGAGCGACAAAAGGACGAATACCGTCAAAGCGGCTCAAAAAGGAGTGAAACCGGCTAAGCGTGAAAGAAGAAGTAGAAGGACTCAAAAGAAGCCTGTGTGGACCGCACTGTTTTGGTGTGCGACCGCACAGGTCGATTCAGAGAGCATATCAGTCAAAGCTTCTACTATGCGGACCGCGCTGATTTGGTGTGCGGCCGCACAGGAATGTTCAGAGAAGGCCCAAGTCAAAAGCAGATCCACGTGGACCGCGTTCACTTTCATGCGGTCCGCAATGATGAAGACCAGAGAGAGAACAGTTCAAGGAAAAATCCCACGCGGTCTCGTGTCAAATCAGTGCGGCCTGCGTGGGTGAGGAATCAGAGAGGTTGCAACTGGAGAAATTACATTGTGTGGTCGTGCCCCATTTCAATGCGGTCCTTGTTACTGTACCTACGCGGCCGCGTGACATAAGTGTGCGTTCCGCATGACCTGTTCTAGTGCCAGAGAATCTGAAGCTAAAATGCCCTATGCGGCCGCACGTCAAAAGTGTGCGGTCCGCGTGAGAGCCGTAGGGGTACTTTTGTCCGGAAATTACTGTGTAGTATAAATAGCTTCTTTTACTTTTTTTAGGTTATGTCAGATATTAGATAGCAACAACTGAGCTCGTGAGAACACATTATACGCCTATTTTGGGTAATGTCTTAGTCTTTTAACATTAGATTTAATTTGTAATCAATTACTATGTCAATTTTATCTTTAATTTCTTCAGTTTCTTCAATTTTCATGGCTAGCTAAACCCATAGCTAGGGTTGTAGCTCAACCCTAGTGTGGGTAATTAATGGGTTAGATTATTTAATGCTTGGATGTTTGTGGGATTTAGGATTTGGGTTGATTAAATGTTTTTCATTTGGATTTTGTGGTTGCAAACACTAAATCTAGTTTTGTTGGTTTGAGCTCTTCTTTAGAAAGAGAGTCTAAAATCTCACAATCAATTCCAACAAGGATTAGGGATGGACCCATGAAAATGGTAGTCCCAAGTAACGGGTATAAACCTCGAGAGAGTAATTACCCTACTTGAGCCTAAAATTGCTTGGGCAAATTAGCCTACCCAATTGGTCTCGAGAGAGTCAATTGGGCAAAATTATTCTCTCTATCTAGAGGTGTGAGAATGAAAGCATAGAGCAACGGTTATCCAATAATCCCATTACATCATCTTTGCATTGAATTTCATTACCTGTTAGTTATTCCACCTAGGTAAATGCTACTACCCTAGTCCTTTTCCTATTTGCATATTACACTTTAAAAATCAACCTTAGCATAATTTAGATTTCATACTAGTAGTTGTAAAATAGTTGTTAGAGAGAAAACACAAATATGTTTGAAGCCAAATTAGAAGCTAATTCGCAATTCTAGTTCATCCCAATTTCTCACTCCAAATTCCAAATCCCTGTCGATTGACCCCGAACAACTATTCAGGTAAAAGTTAGTTGTGCCCGCTCTTCCCTTGGGTTGAGTTTGCTACGATCACTTTTTGGCGCCGTTGCTGGGGAGTTGACGGTGTTGATTAATTGCGTTGCTAGTGTTGTGTTTTGCTTCTTCTTTTCTTCTTTTACTAATCTTCTTGATTCAATCTAACAGGTACAAATGGCTCTAAATAAAAATGCTAATGTTCCCCTTGGCGATTCCATGGCGGGGGAGGAGGTAGAGGACCTTGAGAAGGATGACTTTTCGGTACACCATGTACCACGGAGGGCTCGAAATGCCAATGCTAATCAACAGGACCAAATTCCATACCCTCCTCCGCCACCGCCAAGGGTTGCACCAAGAGCAATGACAAACCAAGGATATGCTAGTGCCATTGTTCATCCCAGAATCCGGGCGGGGAACTTTCAAATTACAAATGTGATGCTGACACTATTGGAGCAAAAAGGTTATTTTTTGAGCGCCTCCAATCAAAATGCCTACAAGCACTTGAAGGGATTCGTAGATACTTGTTGGGGAAGAAAACAAACTAATGTGTCTGAAGATGCTTTGCGATTGCGGCTTTTCCCCTTTCTCATTGAGGGGTAAGGCGCTAGATTGGTTGGAGAGGTTGCCGAATCACTCAATCACTACATGGGATGAATTGGAGGACAAGTTCATTGCCAAGTTCTTTTCCCCGACTCATATGGCGGCATTGAGAGATGAGATTCTAGCCTTCAAACAAGAGCCAACAGAGCCGTTACATGAAATTTGGGAAAGGTACCGGACTATGGTGAAAGAGTTCCCCAACAATGACATGACTGATGCTATGGTTCAATAAACTTTCTATAGGGAGATCAACAGGGCGAACCAATGCATTGTGAACCAATTGGCGGGTGGCAATTTCATGAAGTTATCTTTGGAGGAAGCATGTAATATTATGAACCAAATGGCCGAGACTTCTTCGGCATGGAAAAGTCGGATGAATGTACCTCAAGGAGAGCCGAATGTTATCCATCTACATATAGAGTTGCATGACCATGGACAAGCCATTGCCGAGCTCACTACAACAATGAATCAATTGGCGAAAGCTCAACTTCAACAAGTACACAATCCGCGCCAAGTGAATTCTATGGAGAATGTCTCGATGTTGAAAAGAAGGAATAGAGGGCAACAAGCACATCAAGGCCAATGTGATCAAAATGAGAACAACAATGATGGAGGATTTTCTAATGATGGCTTTGATGATCAAGACGAAGATTGCCAATATGTGAATAACTTTCAACGCAATAGAGGGAATCAAAACAACCAACAATGGCATTCCCAAGGCAATTGGGGGAACCAACAAGGAAGAGGTAATTGGAATAACAATAACAATGGGAACAATGGTGGAGATTGGAACAACCAAGGAAATAATTGGAACAATCAAGGCAACAATTGGAACAATTAATGAAATAGTGGTGGCAATTGGAGTGGCAATAATAGCAATTAGGGGAACAATAATAATCAAGGCGGTTGGAACAATGGTGGCAATCAAAACAATCGGGGGCAAGGTTTTCAAAAAGCTCCCATGTATCAACAACCCAACAATCCACCCCCTTTCCACTCACAAGGATCAAGTTCTTCGGGCAATGATATGGGTCGAATTGAAGTCATGTTTGAGCAAATGATGAAAAATAATCAAGATTCGGATGTGCAACTAGCTTCTCACAATACTTCAATCCGGAATTTGGAAGTTCAAATCGGCCAAATTTCTCAATCTTTGAACTCCCGACCTAAGGATGCACTACCAAGTGACACGGTGGTGAACCCGAAGGGAATGAACAACCATGTGATGGCCGTGACTACTAGGAGTGGAAGAGGCGGTAATGTGAATGCCTCAAATGAGAATCAAGTTGTGGATGCAAAAGTACATTTGAATGATGATGACATGCCGATGAATGACGATAATGTGGTTGAGCCTATTGAAACAAATGATGTGTGGATTGACATTGAGGATGAGGCCGGGATGGAGTCTCAAGATACTGTGAACCCGTCTATGGAACACATCATCGATATTCCCGAGCCGTCTATTCCAAAGGCCAAGGCACCCTTGCCAAGGCATCGTCCACCTTATCCGCAAAGATTGGCAAAGCAAAAAGGAGATAATCAATTCAAGAATTTAATAGAGATGATAAAGATCTTGACCATTAATGTGCCTTTGGTGGAGGCACTTGAACAAATGCCGGGTTATGCTAAATTCATGAAGGACATGGTGACGAAGAAAAGGTCGATAGATTGTGAGACGATAACGACGACTCACCAAGTGAGTCCGATAGTTCATTCCATGATTCCTAAGCTAGAAGACGCTGATGCTTTCACCATTCCTTGTACAATTGGACGTGCTAATTTTGCTAAAGCACTTTGTGATTTGGGTGCTTGTATCAATCTCATGCCATATTCCGTGTTTATAACCTTGGGTATTGGATAACCTCCTCCAACTTCAATGAGGTTACAAATGGCGGATCGTTCTATGAAGAGGCCTTTGGGAATCATTGACGATGTTCTAGTGAGAGTTGACAAGTTTATCTTACCGGTCGATTTTGTCATTCTTGATTGTGCAGTGGACTTCGAAGTCCCTATCATTCGTGGTATGCCATTCTTAGCCACCGGGAAAGACCTAGTGGATGTTGAAGTGGGAGAATTTACTTTTTGGGTCGGTGATGAAAAAGTGGAGTTTCACGTGTGCAAATCCAAGTGACAACCAAATAGCACCGAGGTGTGCTCGTTTGTGGACATTGTCACGATGGTGATATAGGATGACACAAGCGTCATGATCAATATCGAAGATTCACTTGAAGCGGTCCTTTTGAACATGGAGGTCAATGATGATGCCGATCGTGTTGAATGTGTTAATGCTTTGCATGGTATGGGATTTTACTCTTATGAGCCGAGGAAGCTATCTTTGGACCTTGAGAATTGTAAGACTCCTCCCACTAAGCCATCTATTGAGGAGCCACCGATGTTGGAGTTGAAACCACTTCCTCCTCACCTCAGGTATGAATACTTGGGCCCTAATTTCACTTTTCCAGTTATACTTTCCTCTTGCTTAACTAACATGCAGGTTGACGCCACTTTGGCGGTCTTACAAAAGCGCAAGCGAGGAATTGGATGGACCTTGGCGGATATTCAGGGTATAAGCCCCGCCTTTTGCATGCACAAGATCATATTGGAGGAGAATGCTTGGCCATCACTTGAGTACCTAAGAAGATTAAATGAGGCCATGCAAGAGGTAGTCAAAAAGTAAATCATCAAATGGTTGGATGCCGGGGTGGTCTACCCCATTTTGGATAGTTCTTGGACCTCTCCGGTCCAATGTGTTCCAAAGAAGGGTGGCATGACGGTTGTCACCAATGAAAAAAATGAATTGATTCCTACTCGTACGGTCACGGGTTGGAGAGTGTGCATGGACTATAGGAAACTCAACAAGGTGAAACGGAAGGACCATTTTCCATTGCCTTTCTTGGATCAAATGTTGGACCGACTTGCAGTTAGAGCCTATTATTTCTTTCTTGATAGCTATTCTGGGTACAATCAAATTCTCATTGCCCCGGATCAGGAAAAGACAACATTTACATGTCCTTATAGCACATTCGCCTTCTCCCGAATGCCATTTGGATTATGTAGTGCCCCAGCTGCATTTCAGAGCTGCATGATGGCGATCTTCACCGACATGGTGGAGGACATTCTTGAGATATTTATGGATGACTTCAGTGTAGTAAGGGATTCTTTTGATGATTTCTTGGCAAATTTGGATCGTGTGTTGGCAAGATGTGAAGATACAAACCTTGTGCTTAATTCGGAGAAGTGTCACTTTATGGTGCAAGAAGGAATTGTATTGGGCCACAAAGTTTCGAAGAATGTCATTGAAGTGGACAAAGCAAAGGTAGAGGTTATTTCAAGGCTCCCTCCCCCTAACTCCGTCAAACGGGTGAGGAGTTTCTTAGGGCACGCGGGTTTTATCGGCAATTCATAAATGATTTTTCCAAGATTGTTAACCCATTGTGTAAGCTTTTGGAGAAGGATGTCAAGTTTGTCTTTGACGAGAGATGCATGGAATCTTTTGAGTTGTTGAAGCAAAAGTTGACTACTACCCCCATCATTACCACACCTAATTGGAACTTGCCGTTTGAACTTATGTGCGACGCAAGTGATGTGGCGGTAGGAGCGGTACTTGGCCAAAGAATCAACAAGATGTTCCATCCGGTGTACTACTCAAGCAAGACAATGAATGAGGCTCAAAGGAATTATACCGTCACCGAGAAGGAGTTGCTAGCTTTTGTGTTTTCCATAGAAAAGTTTCATCCTTATCTTATGGGGGCCAAGGTGATTATTCATACCAATCATACCGCCCTTAGGTATTTGATGACAAAGAAGGACTCCAAGGCAAAGTTGATGAGATGGGTCCTACTTCTTCAAGAGTTTGATCTAGAGATTGTTGATCGCAAAGGTAGTGAAAATAAAGTGGCGGACCACTTGTCCCGTTTGGAGGAGGAGGGGAGGCCATTCCATGGCCTTGAAATAAATTATTCTTTCCCGGATGAACAACTCCTCACGGTGTCTATGCATGATATGTCGTGGTTTGCCGATGTTGCCAGCTATCTTGTAACCGGTGTGGTCCCATGTGAGCTCTCTTCTAACCAAAGGAAAAAGCTAAAGCGGGATAGCTTGGACATCTATTGGGATGATCCTTATCTTTTCAAAATTGGCACGGATGGAGTAATTTGAAGGTGTGTCCCGGAGAGCGAGCAAATGAGCATCTTGGAGGCTTGCCACTCTTCTTCCTATGGTGGTCATCATGGAGGAGTGAGGACGGCTTCCAAAGTCTTGAGTTGTGGTTTTTATTGGCCAACTATCTTTAAAGATGCTAGTGATTTAGTGAAGAGTTGTGATGCATGCCAAAGGGCCAGTGGAATTTCAAAGAAAGATGAAATGCCTCTCAATACCATTCTAGAGGTTGACATTTTTGATGTATGGGGTATTGACTTTATGGGGCCTTTTGTGAGTTCTTGTGGGAATACATACATCTTGGTAGCGGTGGATTATGTATCGATGTGGGTTGAAGCCGTGACTCTTCCTAACAATGAAGCCCGAAGTGTTTTGAACTTTTTGAAGAAGTATATCTTTATGAGATTCGGGACTCCCCGTTCTATCATTAGTGATGGGGGGCTCTCATTTTTGCAACAAAGCTTTCGATTCATTGCTCACCAAGTATGAAGTAAATCACAAGGTCACTACCCCGTACCATTCTCAAGCAAGTGGCCAAGTTGAATTTTCAAATCGAGAAATAAAGAGTATGTTGTCTAAAACGGTCAATGCCAATAGGACCGATTGGTCAAAGAAATTAGATGATGCTCTTTGGGCTTATAGGACAGCTTATAAAACTCCAATTGGTATGTCTCCTTACCGGTTGGTGTTTGGTAAAGCATGTCATCTTCCGGTGGAACTTGAGCATAAGGCGATGTGGGCCTTGAAAAAGCTGAACATGGAATGGGATGTAGCGGCAAATCTTCGAGTAGATCACATGAATGAGCTTGACGAATTTAGGTTTCATGCATACTCCAGCTTTTCATTATATAAGGACAAGATGAAGTATCTTTACGACAAATATGCTCGAGGCAAGGAATTCAAGGTTGGTGATATGGTCCTTCTCTTCAATTCTCGGTTGAGGTTATTCTCGGGAAAGCTAAAGTAAAAGTGGAGTGGCCCTTTTGAAGTGGTAGATGTGACTCCATTCGGAGCCCTTGACTTAAAGAACAAGCATGGTGAAGTGTTTCGAATTAATGGGCACCGGGTGAAGCACTATTTGGGAAAGCCGGATGATAGCCAGGTGGTGGCACTCTTGCACTTGAAATGATGGAATGGTAACTTGCGTCGTGCTGCGACGTTAAATCAGGCGCTTCTTGGGAGGCAACCCATGTCATTTTATTTTTCTTTGTTTTTCTTCATTCGTAGAATAGGATTTTTGAGCTGACAATGTGTAAAGTGTTGCAGGGATTATGTTGAAACAATGCAGGGAAAATACAAAAAGTGGCAAGTCTCTGAAGTTTGGCTATGCGGCCGCACAACAAATCAGTGCGGTCCGCGTGGCTTGTCTAAACCACAGAACTGACCTCAAGGCAATCCACGCGGCCCGCGTGGCAAAAATAGTGCAGTCCGCATGGGTCAACTTCAGAGGATTGCATATGTTGCTGCTTAGCCTATGCAGACCGCGTGGCAAAAGTTTGTGGTCCACATCACACCTATTACTTAACTGTGCCTATTCTTTGTATATATTCTTCTCACATTGTACACTGCTTACGTGCTTCGACTAACCAATCTAGACTCTACTTTTTGCAGACAATGGTGAAGAAACATATTGCACAACATGGGGGTAAACAACTCGGGAGGGGTGGTCCCTCCCGAGAGGGCAAGGGAAAAAGGATAGTTAAACTCACTTCGGAGTCCCGGGAAAACATAAAGAAAACCCGAAAGCTGATTCGGTAAGCTGACAGGGCGGCCTCTCATTCTACTGGGAGTGACTACATACCTACTTGGAGTGTGACCTCGGAGTCTGCCCCCTCCCACATGTCCATCTCAGTACCCAACATGGCGTCATAATCTCCAGATCAACCCGCAGCTGCCACCTCGAAGCCGGTAAATGTAGTATCAGACTCGTCTGATGAGTCTTGAGCAGAAAATAACAGTGATAATGAATACTCCACATCTCCCACAGCTTCACTATCAGGGGAGAGTGGAGGACATGCGGAAGGGGGAGAGCCACAAGTGGGTGGTATTGAGCAGACAAGGGACCCAAATGTAGGGGCTGATAAATTTGTGAGTGAGCTAGCATGGCACAAATTCAGGGAGTGGTGGCCAAGGAGACGATTGATTCCGGAGAGGCGATTCATTGATGCGGATTTGGTGCCACACAACCCTCATGTCCAAGCACAATTCCCTACTAGAGAGGGTTGGATCTTCTTCAAGGAGCGTGTGGAGAATGCCAATAAGCACATGGTCAAAGAATTCTATGTCAACATCCATCATATAGTCCTGGATTCCACCGCTTCAAAGGTGAGGGATCAGATTATGTTGTTTGACGGCAAGTCCTCAAATGAGTTCTTCGGGTTCGCCGATGAAGACGAGTCCCAATATCTGGAGACGTTGGCCCTGAAAGAGGAGGCCCATCCATGGTTAGCAGAAGTGCTAGCTGCTCCCGGCACTGTTCCGGTGTGGCTAAAGGCACAAGAGAAGATTTATAGAAATACCCTTAGCTTTGAGGCGAAAGGGTGGTTGACCTTTGTCTGCAATCGTTTGGACCCAACCACTCATGACCATGCAGTTCCCATTGATCGAGCGGTGTTAATAGATTCCATTATGGCCGGCTTCCCATTGAATGTGGGAAATATCATGCATCGGGTAATCTCCACTATGGGCCACGAGACCAAGACAAACTATCCCTTTCCTAACATATTGACTTTGTACTTCAAGGAGCTAAAAGTGAAGAGAAATATATTTGATGTGATGGTGCCTCCGGTGGGGGCTTACTCGTGGTATGATCAAAAGGGTTCGGACAACCCTAAGACGGCTAAGAAGAGCCAAGCCACCACTTCCTCTGCAGCTGGCAAGTCTGAGGAGCCAGTTGCCACCACTGAGCAGACCACTTCCCTCCCTCCGGGTCCTTCCGTAGCACCTTCCTCCTCTATTGCTGATCCGGAGATTCCAGTCTCCAAGACTCACCGGTTCACTGCCAACCAGCTTACTTATACATTGGCCAATTTGAACAACTGGATGTCGGCAGCGACATCTAAGTTGTCCATATTGACGACAGCAGTTCAGGATCATAGTGCACCAGTGACGGTGGAGGTCCCAGCTTCAATTGAGGAGACACTGAAGAAGATCCTGGATAACCAGGAGAAGATGATGAAGAAGCAGGACAGTTTGGCCGAGGTAGTTGATGCACATAGCAAGCAGCTCAAGAACCTTGCTAGGGAGCACAGAAAGTTGAGAAAGACCAAGGCCTGGACGGAGTCAGTTTCAGCTCTAAAGGAGCAGGTGGACAAGCTTGTAGCGGACAAGTTGCCATTTGATTTGCTATTTGGAGAGCCGGCCATAGAGCCACAGGTGGAGCATCCACAGGAGTAGCCCAAGCCATGCAAGAAGAGGAAACTCCCCAACACAGAGGGAGTTATCATTATGGTAGCTCCGGAGCAAGAGGGGCCCTCCAGTGCACCCACAGCAGATGAGCCACCTCTAGAGCAAGCATC
Source organism: Nicotiana noctiflora (assembly GCA_032618575.1). Classification (NCBI taxonomy): domain Eukaryota; kingdom Viridiplantae; phylum Streptophyta; class Magnoliopsida; order Solanales; family Solanaceae; genus Nicotiana; species Nicotiana noctiflora. The sequence continues at coordinate 93,975 of JASVEL010004189.1, forward strand.
TGTCCCAGCAGCACAGCAGCAGGTTGGGGACCAGTCTAAGGTCCCTACCACTACAGCGGACGAGGGAGCCAGTGAGCTGAGTCATCCGGTTGATCAGGCTTGAGGGGCCATCTATATCCTTTATTTTTTATGCTTATTTGAGAGTTAGCATCGGGGACAATGCTAGCTATTATTCGTGGGGGTGTGCCCTACTATTTGTATTTGGACTGTATATATTGATTACTTTTAGTACACTCTTAGATGTAGTATTTGTATATATTTTGATACTTTGATCTACTCTAGTTTTCATTTTAAACACTTTGGGTTTGTATATTCGGATCTATCTTTGTACATATTCATTTGCTTTTAGTTGGATTTCTTTTCATTTTTGGTTATTCTCTTAGAATCATTAGGCTTTGTTTTAAGTTTTCAATAAACCCTTTGTTTTCTTAATGCCACGGTTCTTTCCAAGGGTAAAGTGTTGTATGAACCGGGTGGCTCTTCCCTATGATAGATAGCGTGACAACTTTCTTAAGGGTTGAGTCAGTTTTTCTTTTCTTTTGGATTTTCAAATTTTTTATAGTTAAGGGTACCTCGGGCAAACTTCACTTGGGCCTAGCACATTTTTCTCTAATCTTATGGTCAAAGACATCGAGTTGTGTCTAGAATGGTGAAAGTTGTGGCCATGATAATCTTGTGTTGACCAAACAACCATCGATTGGTCATGAAAACTAACGCGTGCTTGAATCTTATCCGAGGTTGTTGTGGGCCTTGAACTCCACTTTTGGTGATCTCTGAGTGTAGGAGTGGTGAGATATAGAATTGCGAGCCCAAGTACCGTACGAATGGTCTAGAACTTGCCCCGAATGTTTGTTGAGGCGAAATCCTAGGTGAAACTTGACATGAGAAGTGAGTGTAGGCCGTCTTTGATCCAAATGAGCATACCTTGAATCATTCCTTCCAACCTACCAATAAATAGATCCCTAGTCACCCCTTTGAGCCTTAAACCTTATTCATTCATAGACCAAGTTGCAAGCCTATACCCGTTTCAACTTAGACCTTCTCTTGGCACCCAAAATCATCCCTTGAAGTGATTGCAAAAGTATAAGTTTGGGGGGGGGGGAAAGACAATAAAATCACAAGAAAGGCACCAATGTGGTAAAAAGGTACTAAAGCAAGAAGGAAAAGAAAGGCGTTGAAAAAGGAAACAAAGAGAAAAACAAACAAAAAGATGAATAAGACCCAAAAAGGAGGGCCCAAAAAGATTTCAAAAGTGAAAAGGAAAAGGAAAAATGTGAATGAAGTGATCAAAGAAAAAAGTGTCAATTACAAAAAGGAAGAGTGCCATGGTGCCTTTTTCAACCCTTAAAAGAAGAAATGTTCAAGAAGAGTCAAGAAAGTGTGCCATCAATGAATCAAAAGAAGCGCTTTAGGGAAGGTTGAACCAATAAGAGCCAAATTCCTACCCTACCCAAGAAGCCTTCACAATGACTCCCAAAAAGTCCTATATGATCTCAAGTTGAGAAAAGCCTACATTAGTGGATACTTACATAAAGGGCAAGCCTATGGTACCTAGCGTCGGGCTTAGGGTCTCTTCTTTGAGAGAGCGAGTGTGAAATCCTCTACATTGATTTGTGTGCAAATACTCTAAAAGGTGAGGTGCACATAGGGAGAGCCGAGGATGTATGAGTTTGGGGTCCACAATAACCAAAGTGTTTTGAGAAAGTCTCCTTGATGGATCGAGTCAACCCTCGAAGCTCTTGTGTCACGCTTGATCCACAAAGCTTCAAATTTTCAAAAAAGTGTCAATGATACATTTGCATTAGGGATAATTGTTAGTCCCAATTGATGTTTGTGAGGTTACCCTCGGACAAATAGGGCTTGTTTTTATGTCTTTTCTCTGAAAGTTATGTCTTAATTTTGATTTGCTTGAGGACAAGCAAAGGTTTAAGTTTGGGGGAGTTGATAACTAGGAATTTTTCATGCATTTAAACCCCTTCTTGCCTGAGTTTTGTGCATAAAATGTGTTTAACTGGCCTTGAATTGCTTACAAGTACGCTATTTTGCAGGTTTGAGCGACAAAAGGACGAATAACGTCAAAGCGGCTCAAAAGGAGTGAAACCGGCTAAGCGTTAAAGAAGAAGTAGAAGGACTCAAAAGAAGCCTGTGCGGACCGCACTATTTTGATGTACGGCCGCACAGGTCGATTCAGAGAGCATATCAGTCAAAGCTTCTACTGCGTGGACCACACTGATTTGGTGTGAGGCCACGCAGGAATGTTCACAGAAGGCCCAAGTCAAAAGCGGATCCACGCGAACCGTGTTCACTTTCATGCGATCCGCAATGATGAAGACCAGAGAGAGAACTGTTCAAGGAAAAATCCCACGCGGCCGCATGCCAAATCAGTGCGGCCCGCGTGGGGTAGGAATCAGAGAGGACGCAACTGGAAAAATTACATAATGCGGCCGCATACCATTTTTACGCGGTCCGCGTTATTATACCTACGCGGCCGCGTGACATAAGTGTGCGGTCCGCATGATCTGTTCTAGTGCCAGAGAAGATGAAGCTAAAATGCCCTACGCGGCAGCACGTCAAAACTGTGCGGTCCGTGTGAGAGCCGCAGGGGTACTTTTGTCCAGAAACTACTGTGTAGTATAAATAGCTTCATTTACTTTTTTTAGGTTATGTCAGATATTAGATAGCAGCAGCTGAGCTCGTGAGAACATATTATACGCCTATTTTGGGCAATTTCTTAGTCTTTTAATATTAGATTTAATTTGTAATCAATTACTATGTCAATTTTATCTTTAATTTCTTCAGTTTCTTCAATTTTCATGGCTAACTAAACCCATAGCTATGGTTGTAGCTGAACCCTAGTGTGGGTAATTAATGGGTTAGATTATTTAATGCTTGGATGATTGTCCTGTGTTAGGATTTGGGTTGATTGAATGTTTTTTATTTGGATTTTGTGGTTGCAAACACTAAATCTAGTTTTGTGGGTTTGGGCTCTTCTTGAGAAAGAGAGTCTAAAATCTCTCAATCAATTCCAACAAGGATTTGGGATAGACCCATGAGAATGGTAGTCCCAAGTAACGGGTATAAACCTCGAGAGAGTAATTACCCTACTTGAGCCTAAAGTTGCTTGGGCAAATTAGCCTACCCAATTGGTCTCGAGAGAGTCAATTGGTCAAAATTGTTCTCTCTACCGAGAGGTGTGAGAATGAAAGCATAGAGCAACAGTTATCCAATAATCCCATTACAACATCTTTGCATTGAATTTATTACCCGTTAGTTATTCCACCTTGGTAAATACTACTACCCTAGTCCCTTTCCTATTTGCATATTACACTTTAAAAATCAACCTTAGCATAATATATTTTTCATATTAGTAGTTGATGAAATAGTTGTTAAAGAGAAAACACAAATATGTTTGAAGCCATATTAGAAGCTAATTTGCAATTCTAGTTCATCGCAATTTCTCACTCCAAATTCCAACTCCATGTGGATTGACCCCAAACCACTATTCGGGTAAAAGTTAGTTGTGCCCGCTCTTCCCTTGGGTTGAGTTTGCTACGATCATACTATATCATAAATTTGAGCCATGTCTGCTTGGATTATTTGATAATTCTTGTATAGTTTCTATTTATATTTAGCCATTTCTGCTTTGTAATCGTTGAGTTTTAGCCCCTGAGACGAGCACCCAGGTAAGGATAAATATGACTCATTAATTCGGGAAAGTAGTCATGGGGTCTACATGCCTCATTATGAGTAAAGTGGGAGTTTTAGAATAAGGTATTTGATAACACACGGTTAATTGGCAATGTTGTGAATTACAGACAACTTTTATGGTCAGAGTCATGGGCACGTGTGTCACACCTCCTTTTTCCTACTTTTAAATAAGTATACCCCGCTATTTACTAATACACCCCATGAAGGGATATAATAATAACAACAGGAGTTTTTCCACTTTAAGGACAATCAGAACGGAATTTATTTATTAAATTTTTGAGTCGCCACTTGGGAAATAATGGTGTCCTAAGTCACCGGTTTAATCCCAAACCGAGGAAATTATGACTCTGTTTTACAGTCCGCGAAACTAGAAATCCGGATAAGGAATTCTGTTTACCCGGGAGAAGGTGTTGGGCACTCCCGAATTCCATGGTTTTAGCACGGTTGCTCAATTTCCATATTTGTAATATCTGATTTCCTTATATGCCTTAGTTTCAAATGCTATTGATGTTTCTCTTTGGTTAATTTTAGGATTTTGCGACGTTGCGAAAATGCATTTCGAATCACACTGCAACCAGTACGCCTATGACCTTAATGCATTTCAGTTTCGCCAGGATTTTGATTTGAGTCACATACATGTGCACTCGTATTAGGAATGTATATTTATAATAAATCGTGCCCTACGATGTCTACGTCTTGTTAATTTTTGGAGAGACCGTGGAATTTGCTAAACGGTCTTTGCAATTTCTAATGTTTTCATAAGAAATTACGGAGGGCCCCACAACTATGCCTTTGTGATTTGGCGAGACTCGTCTCCGTTTTTATTAATGTTTTTCCTAAGTATTCTATATTTTCTATTTCTGTTTTTTCTCTTATCCTAGTATATGTACCATTTTTATATTAAATCTATATTATTGTGCATTAACGTCCAGGCCATATTAAACACTACTAGAAATTTGAGCTATGGCAACACTTTTTATTGCTACGGTTCTGGAACCGTTGCTATAGGTGTCTATGGTTACGGTTATAACCGTTACTAATAATTATTAGACCTATCGGAACACTTACTAATTGAACCGTTGCCATAGTCCACAAACCGTACCTATAGAAGCATATATGGCAACACTTTATATAACCGTAACAATAAATCCATCTATGGGAACGGATATCTCTATTGTTACGGTTATTAATTCCCTCTTTTTTTTCACCCAAATTTTTAGTACCCGCGCCCGCCCGCCATCTTATTTTCTTTTTTTTTTTTGTTTTCTTTTTAGTTTTAGACCTCCTAAAATATAACCCCTAAAAACATGTCTTCTTCGCAGTTACTCTACAGCACTCCCAAAATATATCTCTAAAATCAGACGAAATCGATCAGCAAAAATAATCCGTCAAAACTCCTTCTCGGCATTAGAGAGCTCTCTTCGTCATTGTGCGCCTGATATATCGAATTAGAGAGCTCTCTTCGTCATTTCACCCACTATGATTTCGCTATTTGTTTGGAGAGACCAAGCTCAGCATTTTTAGGGCTTCTGTTCTTGTGTAGATTCTCTTCTGCGGTAATTCATTTTTCTTCAAAGAGACCTCATCAGCAAATCGAGTCGATGCCGCGCTAGGCTGCTTCTCTTCGTAATCTCCTTCTCGGGTGAACTCGACTGAAAATGGAGTGGTAAGCACCTTTGTTCTCCTGTTCATCCTGTCAATGCTTTGGCCTTGGTTGATTTGTAGTCCACAAGCTGGTCTCTGTCTTTCCTGATACTTGTCTTCATTGTGTTTTAACCAGCTTCTATAGATATCGTGTGAGAATGTGTGTAGAACGGTGGTGGCCTGTTGGGTGTGAGCTCTGTTGTGTTGAGAGAGACTTGAAGGGCTAATAAAAAATGAAAGATAAAAAAATAGCCGAAGGGACTCCAAAGGACATATTCTATGAATATTTAATTAGAAACTGATATCCAGTATGACCTTGTATGCTTGTTATGAACTTGGATTTGAGATGGTTTGAGTTGGACTGATTCAGTATGTTTTGAACTCTTATGAAGTTGTTGTTTAGGATTAATGAGTATCATGTACTGTTCGTTTTAATTTAGCCATGATATTAGTAGTGATCTGTCCTGGAATTGCAGCAGTATTGGTCTAATTCCTTTCTCTATCTGTTCGTTGCTTTTAATTCTATAGACATGTGATGTTTGTTTTAACTTAGCCATGATGTTTGCTTTTTATCCTATAAAGCAGTGCATTACTAAGTGTATTCTTTCAAGTTGACATTAATTGTGAATATGCATACTCTGTCAATGGAAGATATTCTCACGTCGGAGAGAAATAGAGAAATAGAGTTTCTTACCACTCACGTCGGAGTCTAACAAAGTCATAACAACCCTTGACACTGTTGGTTGCTGATAGAAGTGCAAAGGTCTCTCCCAGAAAAGGTATTCCCAAGCTCTCTGGTATGCAGCTTTTTGCATCTTTAGTTCTTCCTGATATTTTGTAAAGTGTAATACTTATGACAAGTATTGAAGCAAACATAAACATATGAGATTCACTTTTCATCTTCCTTATTGTTCTAGCAAGTCATCAAAATAAACATATGAAAAACATAAAGGTTTTTCCCACATCTATAAAATATAAAATTAGAACTACGTTAATCAGAAGTCTATTGTACCTAGAACACATCAGAGTTTACATGGAATGGCCTCTAATTGATAGCTAGTACTTGCTTCTTATACTCGAACTGGACCTTGTTAATTGCTTGACCTATTAAATCTACTATAGATCTTACTTACCTTGAATACTAATTTCGGTGATTTGAATATATTATATAGGATATCCATGGATTATGGTGATAAAAATTGGATGAATCTCCTTAGATGGACGGATGAGTATATAGGTGGTGTGAATCAACCCTGATTTAAGACTTGATCCTGACATGCTAATATTCCGTGCTCGTGCACCTGGCGAAGCTGCTTCTGCACAACAAGGTGCTATTCAACCAATCAATCGTCCATCCGCGGGCAGTAACACACAAGGTTAGTCTGTAGCCCGCTACTTTTTATTGCTTAGACTTGTTTTTTATTGCTTAGACTTGTTTTCGTCCGTATTCGGACTTTATTATATGCTGGTTGATGGTTTAATATACAACAAACAGTATAGTCATCAAAGTAAGAGAACTAAAATGGAAGTTTATAAACTTAGTCAGTTGCCTGAACTGATACTGGCCGGTTCACATGCATAAAAAGAGAGGCTACTGAACATCCAACTATCAGCCTTACTACAAGTCTAAACACTTTATGAATTTTGCACCTTCTAGCTTACTTCACAATAATATTTCACTATAGCGCAGCATTGTGGTCTAGTTTTTAAAAAGATGTTAATGTCCTTGAGAATGTACTCTAAAATCTGAAAAAGAGAGACAAGTTGGAGAAATGCCAGCTACAATCCAGTTGTTTTCCTCATAAATTGAAGTCTGCTAAGAAGGAGGAAGAATTCAGTCACTGACTCACTGTGCTATTGAAATCTTTCCTTTTTCGTAGCTTCAAATCAACATCCATACAACTAAGAATTTGAAAAGATAAGAAGAAAAAGAAGAACGCATGTATTAGCCATCAAAAAGCATATACGACGCCTGTCTGACTAAATATTCATCTATTTCAAACTCAATGAAAAAGATGTCAAGGAAGCCTAGGTGTATAAACATTCTTCCGCAAAAGACAAGATAAAGACAAGAATTGAAGGGTTTGAGCCTTGCCTGTTGTTAACAGCACCATCCTTGTTGTAATGTTGTGCCCCAATAAGCTTCTTCCCAACATCTTGTAGTTGTTGCCGTAAAGATACTGAATAAACTGCAAGTGTGAAAACAGACATTGTAGTTCAAAAGAGAATCCTACTAGAAGCTGTAAACTATATGTCACATAGACTGATAAATAGAAATTTACCATCTCCAGAATTTAAACCAATGAGCAAGTCATGTCCTTCCTTTGCATCCGGATTAAATGCAGGTAGTTTCTGAAGCCCCAATAATTTAAAGTACTTTAAAGGTTGATTAGTACAAGGCAATACTAAATTTAGAAGTGAAAAATCTTGTACTCGATAAGTAAGCCAAATGGAAAAGGTGGATATATAAGACAATAAAATTGTAGGTTTGCTTGTCGCGATATTTCTAATTGCATAGAGAGACTTGCAATTTATTACTAGTCGTATATTGCAGGTAAAAAAGGGAGGGTGCCAGATTTTGTTTTCTTGGCACATGTAGTAGACAATAAATATACTAGCTAGCCAAACGAAAGCATGACTCAAGCAGGTCAAAGCATAATGCTCTAGCTTTAGGACTAGTATTGAAAACATGTTCAATAGTCTCTTCCTGTTGCCGTCTGCCGCAAAAACTGTTAGAAACCAGACATAGCCCAAATTTGAGGATAATTTCATCAACTGGAATTTTTTTCTTCCAGATCCTCCACATTGAGAATGAGATACTGAAATAAACTCTTTTGGATGTGCATTTGTTGTTCCCTCTTCACAGTGGTCCACTGTGTCTTCACGAGCATCAGCTAATGTATTCACACCAAGAAGCAGACTGCTCTTTAACTACTTAAATTTCTTTTAACTTCAACCATGTAACTTAATACCAATTGGCAAACTCAGATCATCTTTGTGGAAACTAAACTACTTGCAGAATACATCCTTAGAACTAGACTATTCAAGATCAAATGTAAATCTCACTTTATACTCTTTTGTAGGTGGAGTAGATGAAGAGATGGAAGATGGAGGCAGTGATGAAGATCTAGACCTTACTTGAATTTTGAATTGTTGATTGTTGTAGATGCATGTGACGATTTCTAGGAATGTTTATTATCAAAATATTTTAAAACTTTTGATGTTGAAATATCAAATGTATGTTATTGGTATTTATTATTAACTTGTCGGACAATTTGGATTATCAAAAGTTTCATTTTGTATTTATATAAATTTTAGTATTTTATAGTTTATTGTATATATATGTAAAATATTTGTTTACAACAGGGGGCATTATTTTTAATTTAGTTAAATTGTTACAGCTAAGAAAACCGTTGCTATAGGATCTGAAAATTGTTCCAAAATAATATTAGAATCGTTGCAATAGGTAGACCAACCGTTGCCATAGGGATTTCAAAACCGTTCCAAATAATAAAAAACCGTTGCCATAGGACCTGCAAACCGTTCCAAAAAATTAACAAGCGTTGCAATATGTTAGTGAACCGTTGCCATAAGATCAGCAAACCGTTCCAAAATAATCTACAAACCGTTGCAGCAGCTATTTCAACCGTTACAATATCTTAAAGAAATTGTTGCCATTGCTATTATACCTGTAACGGTTTAGAAGATATAGTAACGGTTTATGACCGTTGCAATAACTCTATTGTTACGGTTATTAAACGTTGCAGTTGTTAAGAATAATCGTTCCAACAGGAAGAAGGAAAACCGTAACGATAGACTATCCTATAGCAACGGTTCTTGGAACCGTTCCAACAACCGTTCCATAAACTCTATAGCCACGACAGCTAATGGAACGGGTGCTTAACCGTAGCAGTACCTCTATGGCAACGGTTCTATTACCTATTGGAACGCTATATTATTGTGCATTAACGTCCAGGCCATATTTAGCTATTGGGCCTGGACCAAAGACCAATTCAATGATATGCCATGAGATACTAGGCTTCTGCAGCCCATTACTTATTTCTTTTCTCGTTTTCAAGCATAAATGCCTTGTTAATTAAAGCTGGGCATGTATTCACGGAGAGGCCCAAGTTACTTATGTATAAAGCGGAATCAAAGCAAATCATTTTAGCAACAGTACCACAAACAAATGCCATTCGATACTAACAATTACTATTTCAAATAATTGCAAATTTCATTTAATCCTTACTGATTTTGATATAGTCCATTACCTAAAAGTATCAACACTAATTTAACCCACTTGTTATTGATTAATTACTAAACTAACAGAATATAAATCTATGAATTAATTATTGCTCTTATTAATTGAAGACAATTTTCTAAGCTTTAGCTAAACATGCTTGCATTACTAGTGTTATTATAACCACATTCATGTCACCATATCACAATAGCTTAATATGAATTTTGTAACTAAATCAATTTCAACATTGATATAGCAGTAACACGATTTATAATTCTATTACTCACGCTTTTTGAATTAGTTGATGCTGATTTAGAACTTGATTAACGAAAATCTCTAAGTATGGTATTACATGTCCAGTTTCAGAATAGTTATAAATCTAAGTGTGTTAATTGTGTTTTAGCCGGTTTTAATTTTAGGTGATAATCCCTACCTAGCTCGTTTATCCTACTGTTATCGAGTAGAGTATATTCATAGTCTACGAATTATTTCAGCCTGATCGTAGATGAAATACATAAATCTACTGCAAGCATTATTAGTGTCCTTACCATAATGTATATACATAAAATAAAACAGAAAATAGGAAAAATGTGTCCTCACATGAAACAACAGTAGAAATGTTGAGCCTAAGTACATACATCATGTCAAAACCTACAACTTTTAAGAGGTTTTTTCGGAAATGAAGAAGTGAAAATGAGGGCCACAAATATTTTCTTGCATGTGAAATGTCACAACAGCCGATCCAAAACATTGAAGGGGGTGTTCCGTAGAAATATTTTGTGCTGACATGTATGTGTCCCTTTCACTACCACCTGCACTTCATGGCAGATTACCTGCATCCTTTACTGGTCTCTCCTGTCCCCTCCCACCACCCATATAATAATGGAGATTGGAGAAAGTGACAGAGGAGAAAGGAGGGAAGGTGGCTTAATGGTTGTTGCGGCCCACATGCATCCAGTTAGAGAACAAGGTTGCCAGTTCAAAGCAATAAAGGGATCATAATCCAGCAAATGTACCAGAACAAGGAGATCTTCTCAAACCATAACTGCAAGGAATACAACACTACCACCACCAACAACAACAACTACTACGCTACCGTCCCAAACAACCATAAATCTAAACTACACAATAGAATATAAGTACATGAAAATTCATAAAAATTCAATTGTATATCATTTTCTCCAATCAGCAGCTTATTACAACTTCAGGTCAAAATTGTGTACCTGGTTCAAAACAAACCGATGAGTCTAGAGTTTTGGAGAAGAAGAATAGTCAGCAACCAATAGCAACAATACAGCAACAACAACGAGACAATTCAGTCACAGCAAAACAACTACCAAAAACTCCAAATATGGAACCCAGCAAATCAACCCAAGTAAAATTAGAGAATCCAGCAAAGTCGAGATGAGTTAATGAAAAATCGACCCCATAGAAATCCCCAGAAAATCACTCAAGTTAATCAGCTTATATAATCCTTAGTTGTATGCTTCAGAACTTTAGAACTATTTTGATTTCAAAATCTGTAATAATCTCTGAATTTTCAAAATCCAGCCTTAAAATTTGAACCCCTAAAGATGCTTTCAGATTTTTTGAACCCCTTTTTCAGGCTCACTAACAGCATATTTATAGAATTAGTGTGACGACCCTAGTTCACCAATCGTGAACCTATCATGACGGCACCCAGTCCCCGCGACTAGGTAAGCCTAACACATTACGGAATATACAAGTTTGTGAACAATAAACATGAAATAGCGGGAAAACGATATAAATAAGAATGTAATCCGTGCCGCTTGGCACATATACTCGTCAAACACACTGTATAATATACCACCAAGACCCGTTATCCCACGGGTAATACAGACTAAAAGAGAAATACAACGGTGGCTCTCTATGTCCAGAGTATCTAAAACAACGAAAAGAGGGAAAAATATCTAATAATACTATCAGAATAGAAGGAGGGCCTCCGGATCCGCGAACGTAGTAGATCATACCTCGAGGTCTCGAAATATGCTGCTGAATCACCTAGTACGAGCCTGTCCTGATGTACCTGGATCTGTACAACAAAAGTGTGCAGAAGAGTAGCATGAGTACACCACGTCGGTACTCAGTAAGTGCCAAGTCTAACCTCGATGGAGTAGTGACGAGGAAGGTCAGGGCCCTACTAAGAGAACAATAACAAAATGATAATAACAATAATAAGCAGTTTAAATAATAATGAATCTGAAATAACAAAAATAAAGTGATTACTAAAACTGTCTACGATTAAGCTAACAACAACTAACCAACTCAACAAAACTCAATCAGCAAGTCTAGGACCTATGGGAATTGAACCCACAGTCCCACTCTATAATCAACAATCCAGGAGCTACGAGAATTTAACCCGCAGTCCCAATAACAGTATCTCTGGGTCTCCGGGAATCGAACCCGCAACCCATGTCTCAATACCTCAGGATGTGTCTCAATGATCTCGGGATCTCCGGAAATCGAACCCGCAGTCCATACCTCAATAATATATCAATAACTTCGGGTCTCTGAGAATCGAACCCGCATCCCTTGGATCTCCGGGAATCGAACTTGCAGTCCACAAACAATACCACTTCGGGTCTCTGGAAATTGAACCCACAGCCCTGGGATCTCCGTGAATCGAACCCGCAGTCCACAAACAATACCACTCCGGGTCTCTGGGAATCGAACCCACAGCCCTGGGATCTTCGGGAATCGAACCCGCAGTCCACGAATAAAAAATAAGGAAACGCACAGAGAAAAGATAATATGCTTAACTACAACTTCACCGAAGCTAGTACCAACAATTTTCAAGAAGATCAAATAAGGCAATTAGGCAATTAGGCAGATAAATTCTATCTAGTCATGCTTTTCTAGTGAATACCAGGTAAATGTAACAATTTAATCAACTAAGAACAGGAATATCACTATCGGACAATTCAAGTAAAGTGAGTTCAACAACCCACGCATGTACACGCCCGTCACCTCGCGTTCAAGGCTTTTCAACTATCACATAATATCCTAGGGGTGAAGGTTCCCCCATACGAGGTGAGACAAGCCACATACCTCGACTCCGGTACAAAACCACAAAGAGACAACTCTCTTGCCGCGAATGTCGGCCTCCACAGGTGTAGTACCTGATAAAAATAAATAGAATCACATCAAAATAGGCCAATTGGGCATTACCCAATCAAAACAATTCAAATACACCAAACCCACAAGTTGCCAAAACCCAACTTTCGGTACGCTTCTCAAAAAATTACGAAAGTTACATATTCGGAACCCTCGTCTCAATATGAGTCTAAGCATATAAAATTTACCAAATTCGGACTCCATTTGCCCATTCAAACCCTTGATTTTCTAAAATTCAAGCCTAGTGTGAAAACCCCCATGATATACCCCAAATTCCTCCAATTTCATGAGAAAATTTCATAATTTATCAATACAAATCCATAAATTGAGTCCATAGTTGATTACCTGAAGAAACCCCTTCAATTTCCCTTCAAAATCGCCCAAATCGCCCCTTAAGCCGAGCCCTCAATGTTTTGAAATGTTTCTGAAGTATCTAATATCTGATATAATTAAACCCTCTGCGATTTCCGCTTATGCGGAAAGTTTCCGCCTCCGCGAGACCGCTTCTGCGACCATTTGGACGCTTATGCGAACCCCAGGCCTAACTGTCCCATTCCGCTTCTGCGAGCCCAGGGACACTTCCACGCGTCTGCTTCTGTGATCGAACTGCCACTCCTGTGACGAATCCCGCTCCTGCGAACCAGAGTCCGCTTCTGCGGACTCGCACAAGCGATCTAGCATCCGTTTCTGCGAATTTCCCAATTCCGCCTCTTGACCGCTTCTGCGGTCTCACCCTCGCACCCGCGATGCCACCTCAACGGACAAAGGTCCTCCCCTGCGAACCAACCCGCCTCAACGCTCCCTTGTCCGCTCTAGCGGAATCGCCCATGCGCCCCATTTTTTGTAGGAGCAAAAACAACAGAACCAGAACTCCTAAACCTGCAATTTCCATGTTTTCTTCCCGATTACCCATCCGATAACACCCCGAGGGACCCGGGACCTCATCCAAACACACCAACACATCCTAATACCTTATTCAAACTTGTTCTAATGATAAAAACATGTCCTTAAACACAGAAAACATCGAATTATAGCGGATTTAAGCCTAAGTTTTCATCTAAACTTCTGAAATCAACATTCAATCAAAAACCCAACCAAACGACTTCAGAATGACCTGAAAATTTGCGGACATATCCAAAACCACATAACAAAGCTATAGAAATTGTCGGAATTCCATTCCGACCCCCGGATCAAAATCTCACCTAACGTTCGAATTTCGCCAAAATTTCAAACATCGGCATTTCAAGCCTAATTGAGCTACAGACCTCCAAAATACATTCTGAACGTGCTCCCAACCCCGAAATCACCTAACGGAGCTAATGGAACCATCAGATTTCCGTTGCGAGGTCGTCTTAACACTGTTCCGACTACGGGCCATTTTCCAACCATAAAGCTCCCATTTAGGGACTAAGTGTCCCAAAACACTCCAAATTCCAGAACCGACCCTCCCGGCAAACCATAATAGCTGAAATGAACTTAGGGGAACAGTTAAATTGGGGATCGGGGCGTAAATTTCAAAAATGACCGGCCGGGTCGTTACATCATCCCACACTTAAAAGGTTCGTTCGTCCTTGAACGAGTATAGAAAACATACCCGGAGTGGTGAAGAGATGAGGGTACTGGCTGCGCATGTCCTGCTCGGTCTCCTAAGTTGCCTCCTCGATCGGCTGACCCCACCACTGAACCTTTAATGAAGCGATGTTCTTTGACCTTAGCTTCCTGATTTGCCTGTCTAGAATGGCCACTGTCTCCTCAACATAAGATAGATCCTCGTCTAGCTGAACAGAAGTGAAATCCAACAGATGCGACGAGTCACCATGGTATCTCCGGAGCATAGAGACATGAAATACAGGATGGACTCCGACTAGGCTGGGAGGTAAGGCCAACTCATAAACAACCTCCCCAACACGCCTCAAAATCTCAAAAGGGCCAATAAATCTAGGACTTAGCTTCCCCTTCTTCCCAAACCTCATAACGCCCTTCATGGGCGAGACTCGGAGCAGAACCTACTCGCCAACCATAAAAGCCACTTCGCGTACCTTCTTGTCCGCATAACTCTTCTATCTAGACTGGGCTGCACGAAGTCTGTCCTGAATCACCTTGACCTTGTCCATTGCATCCTGAACCATATCGGTACCTAGCAGCCTGGCCTCGCCCGGCTCGAACCAACCCACGGGAGACCTGCACCTCCTACCATATAGAGCCTCATACGCTGCCATCTGAATACTGGACTGGTAGCTGTTGTTATAATCAAACTTCGCCAGTGGCAAGAAGTGATCCCATGAACCTCCAAACTCAATCACGCACGCACGGAGCATATCCTCTAAAATATGAATAGTGCGCTCGAAATGACCATCAGTCTGGGGATGAAATGTTGTGCTCAGCTCCACCCGAGTGCCTAACTCCTGCTGTACGGCTCTCCAGAACCGTGAAGTGAACTGAGTGCCTCTATCTGAAATGATGGAAACTGGGATACCATGCAGCCGAACTATCTCCCTGATGTAGATCTCCGCCTGTCGCTCCGATAAATAAGTAGTGCTCACCGGTATGAAATGGGCGGACTTGGTCAGTCGATCCATAATGACCCAAATGGAATCAAACTTCGTAGCAGTCCGTGGAAGTCTAGATACAAAGTCCATGGTGATGCACTCCCATTTCCACTCTGGAATCTCAATCTGCTGCATCAATCCACCCGGATGCTGATGCTCATACTTAACCTGCTAGCAGTTGAGGCATGTAGAAACATAATCAACTATATCCCTCTTCATCCGCCTCCACCAATAGTGCTTCCTCAAGTCTTGATACATCTTCGCGGCACCCGGATGGATGGAATATCGCAAGCTTTGGGCCTCTGCTAAAATCAGCTCTCGAAGATCATCTACATTGGGCACACAAATACGCCCCTACATCCTCATAACTCCATCGTCCCCAATGATAACATCTCGAGCATCACCACGCCGAACTCTATCCTGGAGGACAAGCAAATTAGGGTCGTCGAACTGACGCTCCCTAATGCGGTCAAATAGAGAAGACCGAGAAACCACACAAGACAAAATCCGGCTGGGCTCCGAAAGGTCCAGTCTAACAAACTGCCTGGCTAAAGCCTAAACATCCATCGCCATAGGCCTCTCTGAAGCTGGTAGATATGCCAAACTTCCCAAACTTTCTGCCCGGCGATTCAAGGCATCGGCAACCACATTAGACTTGCCCGGATGATAGAGAATAGTAATACTATAGTCCTTCAGTAACTCCAACCATCTGCTCTGATGCATATTCAGGTTCTTCTGCTTGAGCAAGTGCTGCAAGCTCCGGTGATCAGTGTAGATCTCACAAGGAACCCCATATAAGTAATGACGCCAAATCTTCAAGGCGTGAACAATGGCAACTAGCTCTAGATCATGAACAGGATAGTTCTTCTCATGTATCTTCAACTGTTTGGATGCGTAGGAAATCACCCTACCGTCCTGCATCAATACTGTACCGAGTCCAACTCGTGAAGCATCACAATATACTGTATAGGACCCCGAACCTGTAGGCAACATCAATATAGGGGCCAAAGTCAAAGCTGTCTTGAGCTTCTGAAAGCTCGCCTCACACTCATCCGTCCACTGAAAAGGGGCACCCTTTTGGGTCAATCTGGTCATAGGTGCTGCAATCGAAGAGAACCCCTCTATGAAACGACGGTAATAGCCCGCCAAACCAAGGAAACTACGAATCTCAGTATCGGAGGAGGGTCTGGGCCAACTCTGAACGGCCTCCACCTTCCTCGGATCCACTCGAATACCATCGCTTGACACCACGTGGCCTAGAAATGCCACTAAAATCAACCAGAATTCACATTTAGAGAACTTGGTGTATAGTTGCTTCTCCCTCAGAATCTGAAGCACTATCCTCAAATGCTGCCCGTGCTTTTCCCGGCTTCGGGAATATACTAGAATATCATTAATGAAAACAATCACGAACGAGTCCAGATATGGCCCGAACACACTGTGCATCAAATGCATAAAGGCTGCTGGGGCATTAGTCAGCCCAAAAGACATCACGGGAATTCATAGTGACCATACCGAGTCCTGAAGGCAGTCTTCGGGATATCTGGCTCCCGAATCTTCAACTGATGATAACTAGAGCGCAAGTCAATCTTAGAAAACACCTATGCGCCCTGTAGCCGGTCAAACAAATCATCAATGCGAGGCAAAGGATACCGATTCTTCATTGTAACCTTGTTCAACTGACGATAGTCAATACACATACGCATAGAACCGTCCTTTTTCTTCACAAACAACATAGGAGCACCCCAAGGCGAAACACTGGGTCGAATGAAACCCTTACCCAATAACTCATGTAACTGATCCTTCAACTCCTTCAACTCAGGAGGAGCCATACGGTACGGTGGAATAGAAATGGGGTGAGTGCCCCACAACAAGTCAATAGCAAAATCAATATCTCTGTCGGGCGGCATGCCTGGGAGATCAGCTGGAAATACATCAGCGAAATCACGTACCACTGGAATTAAATCAATAGAAAGAGTGTCAATACCGACATCCCGCACATAAGCTAGATAAGAAGCACACCCCTTCTCAACCATACGCTGAGCTTTGAGAAAGGAAATAACACGGCTGGGGGTGTGATATAGAGTACCACTCCACTCAATATGTGGAATGCCTGGCATAGCCAGTGTCACGGTCTTGGTGTGGCATTCAAGAATAGCATAATGGGGCGACAACCAGTTCATGCCCAGAATAATATCAAGATCGACCATCCCGAGCAACAATAGATCCTCTCTGGTCTCAAAACCACAAATGGTAACCAAACACGACCGATACACATGGTCCACATCCAAAGAATCTCCCACCAGAGTGGAAACATAAATGGGGGCACTCAAAGAATCCCGAGGCACACCCAGATGAGAAGCAAAATAAGAGGACACATATGAAAAAGTTGAACCAGGATCGAATAGAACCGATGCCTCTCTGTGACTAACCAGAATAATACTAGTGATAACAGAATCAGATGCAACAGTCGCGACGCGATCAGGAATAACATAAAATCTGGCCTGACCCCTCTCTCGAGTGGGGCCTCTGGTACCCTGATCCCCGCCCCTGGCTGGATGGGGAGGTGGAGTGGCAGCTGGAGCTGGAATAATGGCCCGCTGGCCCTGAGAACCACGCTGAGGCTGCGAAGACTGAGGAGGTGCTCCTCTCATACGCCTGGGGCACTCCCTAACCTGATGGCGAGTATCCCCGCATTCAAAACAAGCTCTAGGAGGACGCGGTAGATATGACTGACCGGTCTCACTCCCACTAGTCTGACCCCTGGAGGTACCCCGTGTAGGAGGTGCACTGGAAACTAGGGGAGCATAATAGGGCTCTTGAGGTGCTGGAAGAGCTAGAGTACTACCGACTACTGGCAATGTTGAATGAACTGGACGACCGGAATAACCCCTGCCAAAACGACCGACTGCTGAAGTGCGGGAACCTGAGAAGTGGCCCGACTCACGAGACCTCTTGGCCTCCCTCTCTGCCCGCTCTCTAAGGAGCATACTCTCGATCCTCCTAGCAATGCTCACTGCCTGCTGATAAGGTATATCCGTCTCCAACTCTCTGGCCATGCTGAACCGGATCGGCGGAATAAGCCCCTCAATAAATCTCCGCACTCTCTCCCGGACCATGGCTACCAAGGTTGGTGCATGCCTGGCTAGACGGGTGAAACTGATAGCATACTCTGATACTGACATGGGACCTTGTCGCAACTGCTCAAACTCCGAGCGCCAAGAATCCCTAAGGCTCTAGGGAACAAACTCCCTCAAAAACAGATCTGAAAACTGCATCCCGGTCAACGAAGCAGACTCCTCTGGACTATCCAACTCATACATACACCACCAATCATAAGTGGCCCCACGAAACTGAAAAGGAATGAAGGAAACCCCGCTGGTCTCCATAATCCCTATGGTACGAAGAATACGATGACACTCCTCTAGAAAACCTAATGCATCATCTGTAGCCAAATCGCTGAACATTGGAGGATCGTATTTCTTGAACCTCTCCAATCTACGCTGCTCGTCCTCAGAGGCAGCTGGCCCACCTCCGGACTGTGCTGGGGCAGTAGGAGGCATAACAATAATCTCTGGAACATGTCCCACTAGCACTCGCTACTCACGCGTAGCGATTGCGGGAGTCTGGGCCCCTCCCCCGGCCTGGGATGTAGCTGTAGTGAATGGAAGCAACCTTGCCTGAGCTAAAGTGGTATACATACTCATGAACTGGGCCAGGGTCTCCTATAGTGCTGGAGTAGTAGCAGCTGTAGTTGGTGTACCAGGTGCTCGCGCTCTAACCTGGCCTGCCTTGTGGTACCTTAGCGGCAGCGCGCGCGGGTGCTGTGGCTACACCTCGGGCGCGTCCTCGTCCTCTACCTCGGCCCCGGCCTCTGACGGCAGCAGCAGGGGCGCGGGTGCCTGATCCTTGCGAGTAGCACGTGTCCTCACTATCTGTGAGAGAATAGAAAGCAAAAATTTAGATTTGGTGCCAAAAATGTCGCACGTCAAGGAATCCAAAAGAAATGAAGAGTTTCCTAAACAGTTACATAGCCTCTCGTAGATAAATACAGACATCTCCATATCGACCAGCGAGACTCTAAGTAATCGGTCTATGTCCCGTGACTCCTACAAACATAGAGCTCTGATACCAACTTGTCACGACCCTAGTTCACCAATTGTGAACCTATCATGACGGCACCCAGTCCCCACGACTAGGTAATCATAACACATTGCGGAATATACAAGTTTGTGAACATTAAACAAGAAATAGAGGGAAAACAATATAAATAGGAATGTAATCTGTGCCGCTTTGCACATACACTCGTCAAACACACTGTATAATATACCGCCAAGACCCTGAATCCCACGGGTAACACAGACTAAAAGAGAAATACAACTGTGGCTCTATATGTCTAGAGTATCTAAAACAACGAAGAGAGGGGAAAATATCTAATAATACTATCAAAATAGAAGGAGGGCCTCCGAATCCGCGAACGTAGCAGATCATACCTCGAGGTCTCCAAATGTGCTGCTGAATCACCTAGTGTGAGCCTGTCCTGATGTACCTGGATCTGCACAACAAAAGTGTGCAGAAGAGTAGCATGAGTACACCACGGCGGTACTCAGTAAGTTCTAAGCCTAACCTCGATGGAGTAGTGACGAGGAAGGTCAGGGCCCTACTGAGAGAACAATAACAAAATGATAATAACAATAATAAGCAGTTTAAATAATAATGAATCTAAAATAACAACAATAAAGTGATTACTACAACCGTCTACGATTAAGCTAACAACAACTAACCAACTCAACAAAACTCAATCAGCAAGTACAGGACCTGTGGGAATTGAACCCACAGTCCCACTCTATAATCAACAATGCAGGAGCTACGAGAATTTAACCCGCAGTCCCAATAACAGTATCTCTGGGTCTCAAGGAATCGAACCCGCAGCCCATGTCTCAATACCTCAGGATGTGTCTCAATGATCTCAGGATCTCCGGGAATCGAACTCGCAATCTATATATCAATAATATATCAATAACTCCGGGTCTCCGGGAATCGAACCTGCAGCCCTTGGATCTCTGGGAATCGAACCCGCAATCCACAAACAATACCACTCCGGGTCTTTGGGAATTGAACCCACAGCCCTGGGATCTCTGGGAATCGAACCCACCAACCACAAACAATACCACTCCGGGTCTATGGGAATCGAACCCACAGCGCTGGGATCTCCCGGAATCGAATCCGCAGTCCACCAACACAACAAATAAGGAAACGCACAGAGAAAAGAAAATATGCCAAACTACAACTTCACCGAAGCTAGTACCAACAATTTTCAATAAGTTCAAATAAGACAATTAGGCAATTAGGCAGATAAATTCTATCTAGTCATGATTTTCTAGTGAATACCAGGTAAATGTAACAATTTAATCAACTAAGAACAGGAATATCACTAATCGGACAATTCAAGTAAAGTGAGTTCAACAACCCACGCATGTACACGCCTGTCACCTTGCGTTCAAGGCTTTTCAACTATCACATAATATCCTAGGGGTGAAGGTTCCCCCACACGAGGTTAGACAAGCCACATACCTCGACTCCGGTACAAAACCGCTAAGAGACAACTCTCTTGCCGCGAATGTCGGCCTCCACAGGTGTAGTATCTGATAAAAATAAATAGAATCACATCAAAATAGGCCAATTGGGCATTACCCAATCAAAATAATTCAAAATACACCAAACCCACAAGTTGCCAAAACCTGACTTCCAGTACGCTTCTCAAAAAATTACGAAAGTTACATATTCGGAACCCTCGTCTGAATACGAGTCTAAGCATATAAAATTTACCAAATTCGGACTCTATTTGCCCATTCAAACCCTTGATTTTATAAAATTCAAGCCTAGGGTGAAAACCCCCATGATATACCCCAAATTCCTCCAATTTCATGAGAAAATTTCATAATTTATCAATACAAATCCATAAATTGAGTCTATAGTTGATTACCTGAAGAAACCCCTTGAATCTCCCTTCAAAATCGCCCAAATCGCCCCTAAGCCGAGCCCTCAATGTTTGGAAATGTTTCTGAAATTTCTAACTTCTGATATAATTAACTCTCTGCGATTTCCGCTTCTGCGGACAAAATTCCGCTCCGCGAGACCGCTTCTGCGACCATTTGGTCGCTTCTGTGAACCCCAGGCCTAACTGGCCCATTCCGCTTCTACGAGCCCAGAGACGTTTCCACACGTCTGCTTTTGCAATCAAACCGCCGCTCCTGCAACGAATCCCGCTCCTGCAAACCAGAGTCCGCTTCTGCGGACTCGCACAGGCGATCTAGCATCCTTTTCTGCGGATTTCCCAATTCCGCCTCTTGACCGCTTCTGCGGTCTCACCCTCGCACCCACGATACTGCCTCAGCGGACAAAGGTCCGCCTCTGCGAACCAACCCGCCTCAGCGCTCCCTTGTCCGCTCCTGCGGACTTGCCCCTGCGCCTCATTTTTCGCAGGAGCGAAAGCAACAGAACCAGAACTCCTAAACCTGCAATTTCCATGTTTTCTTCCCGATTACCCATCTGATAACACCCCGAGCCCCCCGGGACCTCATCCAAACACACCAACACATCCTAATACCATATTCGAACTTGTTCCAATGATAAAAACATGTCCTTAAACATAGAAAACAATGAATTATAGCGGATTTAAGCCTAAGTTTTCATCTAAACTTCCGAAATCAACATTCAATCAAAAACCCGACCAAACGACGTCCGAATGACCTAAAAATTTGCGGACATATCCAAAATCACAAAACAAAGCTACAAAAATTGTCAGAATTCCATTCCGACCCCGGATCAAAATCTCACCTATCGTTCGGATTCGCCAAAATTTCAAACTTCGGCATTTCAAGCCTAATTGAGCTACGGACCTCCAAAATACATTCCAAACGCGCTCCCAACCCCGAAATCACCTAACGGAGCTAATGGAAACATCAGATTTTCGTTCCGAGGTTGTCTTAACATTGTTCTGTCTACGGACCATTTCCCAACCATAAAGCTCCCATTTAGGGACTAAGTGTCCCAAAACACTCCAAATTCCAGAACCGACCCTCCCGGCAAACCACAATAGCAGAAATGAACTTAGGGGAACAGTTAAATTGGGGATCGGGGCGTAAATTTCAAAAACGACCGGCTGTGTCGTTACAATTAGTTTGGAGGGAATTTCAAATAAGTTATTTATATTTCCCTCCCCTTATTCTTTTCAGTTATTTACAGTATAGTCTATTAGGATTGTATCGAAATGCCTAAGAACCCCTGCTAGAAGGTTCTAGGAAATTCTTTTGGGTTCTATTAGGTGTGTTTTACCTAATTACCCTTACTTGCTAAGGTTTATTTCATTATTGCCTTATAGTTCTACCCAGTCTGCCTTTTATTTTCTAAGTAATTGCAGAAATACCAAGCTTTGAAGTCATTTATATCCTTATAGGCTTTATTTAATCTACAAAAATGCCCTTTACTATTCCTTTTTTACCTTTTGTATTTAATCAATATTACCCAACCTACCTTAGATATGGTAGAACTAGGGTAAGTAATTATTTAACAAGTAGCCACTAATTAAAAATATTTTAGAAATTATCCAGTTTAGACCCCAACCCTTCTCATTATTAGGCAACACTTATCAGAACACAATCATTTTTCAAAATATGACCACTATTTCAAACATAGCCACTTATTTAAAGCATAGCCACTTAATAGAAGTACAGCCACTCAACAACCAGACTTAACTCATAAATGTAGCCACAAGATATTTATACTCATGACCCAAATAACACAAGTACTCAAAGGTTCAGATTGAACTCACATACAAATCAAGTTACAAAATATAGCCAGATTTATGTTGTTTTGCACATATAGCCTTAGTCACGAATTAATTTTCAATTAATCAGAACTCAGAGGAGATGTTTGATAATGGTTGAATTTCAACTACCCAAAATTCAATCGAGACAGAGTATAATGAACAAACACATAAAACAGACTAATTAGCACATGATTCATGTGTAGTTAATATCAAAAACCCTAAGAACACTTAGAAAACTTAGGCATGTGTAAGATTCAAGGCTCACATGAATAGGCAAAGATAGATTCTTATTTTTTTAAGCATGTAGAAGAAACAATTTCAGATAAACATAGAACACATGTAAAGAAACGTTTTTCAAGATATATAGCAACCAAGAATAGAAACAGAGGTGGGGAACTTCGCTTTTTTCGGGCTTTTTCTTTTCCTTTTCTTTTCTTTCTTTCTTTTCTTCTTTCTTTCTTCTTTCTTTCTTCTTCGTTCTTTTCATTTGTTTTGGATTTTCAGAACTTTGAAGACGTTTCGTCTTCTAAGTTCTGGACTTTTAAGATGGGGCTTTGGGTTCGATTTTAGTGTACATGGGGGTGGTCTGGATACCTGGTGTAGTATTTTGGGGGTGGGGTTAATTTTGGTACTCGCCGGAGTAGGGTTCTCGCGAGTGTTTTTTGATATTCGACACGTTTGAGGGTGATTCGAGGGAAACCACCTAGATATGGTTATAGATCACCTCAAAATGGTTCAAGGGTGTTAATTTGGGACCTTGGTTCATACATGGTGAGGTCGCCGGCTAGGGTTCCGGCGACCGGAGTTTCAAGAATAAGGAGGTCTTTTGGTTTTGGTCGGGGTTTATGGTGGCTTGAAAGTTTTTTGGGTGGTGGAGAGCCGGAGACGTCGGCTAAGACATGGTTTCTGGTAGTCTCCACGAGAGACTAGAGGAGGAAGAAGATGGGTCTCATTCAGCTAGGGTTTTTTATGGTTTGTATATGTGTGTATAATGAAGAAATTGAACGGGAGAAATGTAATATATATCAGTCGTGTATCGTTGATTCCTGGCCATTTGATTAGTCAAGATCAACGGCCAGGATCTTGTAGCCTCAATACGGTGTCGTTTGTTTTAATGAAGGATCTCCTTAGGGCCGTTGGATTATAACATTGGACGGCTGTAATTGTTTTATCTAAGCTACATCATTTCATTTAATGAGACATTTCTCTCATCCGTCTGATCAATCGTATTGGACGGTCAGGATTATTTCTATACACGACGTCGTTTGATTTATAAGGTAACCGCCTTATCTTGTCCATACGATTCTAATTAACAACGGTTGGGATTTATTTGGTTGGTAAGGCGTCGTTTGGTTATAAGGCAGACCAGGATTATTTCTGTTTGGGTCTGGTCTGTATTTTGGGCTTGGTATATATATGTATTTCCTTATGTATTTAGCCCAAATTCGTATTGTATTTTGTATTTTCACTTATATTTTATTTATTTCTTGCATTTTATTTTTGTATTTTTTATTTTTCTTTTTGTATTTATTTACAACTGCTATATTTCCTTTATTTTCTATTTTTCTTGATTGTTTCCTTAATTTTCTGTTATTTTGCCATTTTACTTGATTTTCCTGAATTTTAACATTTTTATGATATTTTCAAATTGATTTCTTTTGTAATTTCATTTCTATTTTATTTTCAAACAAAAACACATGTATTTCAACTAAATCACACAATTATAAACAAAAAAACAATTTTGTATTATTTATATATATATATTGGAACTTAATTGCTTAAGGCAAAAATCACGTGCTCACAGTTGCCCCTCTTTGCTCGGGAACACGAAGAGTTTCAGTGCAAAGATAAGTGAGCAGTAATGAGAGATTTTTGCCCACTTGCATATTCCATAAGAAGCATTTTGAAATACTTTTGACCGCACCCTTCTTTAGAGGTTGCCTACATATCCTGGGCTAAACAGAAATCAGGTCAGTGTAGTTCGGGAAGGTCTGGTAGTTTGAAACTACCAGGGAACTACTGTTGTTGCTGTTCTTGCTATAATCACTGACTAACTCCTTATAACACCGGGATCAAATAAAATAAAGAAGCTATTCTAAACTATGGTCTATGAATTACAAGAAAATCCTATCTATGTCTTGTCTTCTTGTATTGTCTCACTCTTCCATATTACATGTTGATCTTTATTTGCATCTTCCATTTTTGTGAATTTTTGCTTATGTCTTGCTTCTAGCATACTGCTTTCATCCATCTTTATGACTTCAAAATGTGCTTCTTGCTTCCAGGTCGATACCTGTTTATTGCAAAAACAAAGAAAACTTTTTTTTCTCTGCCCCAGTATGGGGATCTCAATGTATTATGGTGTTACTCTATTAGAAAAAATTTTAAAAATACAGAAAGTATTCCCTCGTTATACAGGTGGGCACCTGAACAGAAATTAAAATGCTGAAAGGTATTCCCTCGTTATACATGTGGGCACCTGAACAGAAATGAAAAATGCAGAAAAGTATTCCCTCGTTATACAGGTGGGCGCCTGATGCAGAGATGAAAAATACAAAAAAATATTCCCTCGTTATCTAGGTGGGCGCCTGATGCAGAAATGAAAAATGCAGAAAAATATTCCCTCGTTATCCAGGTGGGCGCCCGATGCAGAAATGAAAATGCAGGAAAATATTCCCTTGTTATCCAGGTGGGCGTCTGATGCATAAATGAAAAATGCAGAAAAATATTCTCTCGTTATCCAGGTGGGCGCCTGATGCAAAAATGAAAATGCAGAAAATATACCCTCGTTATACAGGTGGGTGCCTGATGCAGAAATGAAAACGCAGAAAAATATTCCCTCATTATCCAGGTGGGCGCCTGATGCAGAAATGAAAATACTGAAAAATATTCCCTTATTATCCAGTGGGCTCCTGATGCAGAAAAAAAATGCAGAAAAATATTCCCTCATTATCCAGGTGGGCGCCTGATGCGGAAAAATATTCCCTCAGTTGGATAACTGGGGTGTAAATTTTGTAAAAGATAATACCTCCCTTGCTATTCGGGTAGGTTCCTGATTACTAAATGAGTCCTCCCTTGTGGATTCTCTCCTTTATTGTTGTTTCTTTTTTATGTTTTCTCCCACATTGGTCACATTCACTTTGTAGTGATTAGTGAGAATTTGAATCTTTTGTCCATGTCTAAATCAGTGAAAAATTTGTTAGTTATAAAATGATGGTTAGCAACTGGCATTCTTGATGGCCTTGCTTCCATCGTCTGACTCATCTTGCTTCATTCTGCTTTGTAGTTGATCATCGGATTTTCTCAAATTTTCTCTTGTAATCCTCTTTGCTTTTCTCTTTTTGTTTCTTTTCCTTTTATTTCCTTTGGCTGTATGATCGCCATGTGTTTTATTTTTTCTTTTCCTTTGAAGGACCCAGTATTATTACGCCATCTAACATGAGAAGCTGGTAGCATGCTTTCAATTGGAAACTGGTTTTGAACAAGTAGAATGAAATGCAATGACCTGAATTTCAGGGGTGAGGGTATTTTGAAGTAAACACAAAACTTTTCTAGGGTACGAAGGCTGATTCCTTTGATCATGCCATGTATTTGAATATCCGACCTAGTCTATCCAATCGAATCGTTGCTGTCTTAATTTCATCTTTCCTTTAACCCAAACCTTTCTTATTTTGTTGTTTCCCTTTTGTCAGAATATTCCTCACTTTCACCTTATGGTGGTGCCTGTGAAGGTTTTCACCAATAAGACTCTCTCATTTATTTTTCACTCATCTTACATTCGCCTTACGATACCCGTTAGGGTTTTCACCAATAAGACTCTCTCATTGTTTTTCTCATCTCACATTCGCCTTATGGTGCCCGTTAAGAGTTTTCACCAATAAGACTCTCTCATTTATTTTTCTTTATTTTTTCTGTTTCCAAACTTCCGGGTATTATCCATGATGTGTTTCTCTTTATTTTTGTTGCATTGTAATTTTCTTGAAACTAATCAGAAGGACTTTCTTTGGACTGTAATGTGACTTTTGGATGGGTTTAGAAAGAAAGGTATAAAGGCTCAAAATTTAAGCGAGGGTTCAAAATATTTACAACTCTCGGAATCATAAAACATAACTTCTGCCCCAGTTTCAATATTTGGGGATTCTTGGATTTTATTTCTGTTGTGATTGAACCTCATTGAGGCTGCATACGTACCCTTTCGAAATCAAGTCAAACGTATTTCAAACCCTAAGGTTTTTTCGTCATTTGACTTTTTCCCGATTTTTCTTTTGCATATTTTTTTCTAATTTTTTTTCGTTATTTTTTTTCTTTTTCAATCTTCTCTTTTCTTTTCATAATCGATTCCGAGAGAGGGATTTGAAAGAATAATGCAATAAGGCTCAAAAAGCGGTAGCAATAGGTAAAGTGTTTGGATAGAGAAATAAAATGCCTTCATCATTTCAATTTCAAAATTATGACAAATATGATTGTACATATGAAAAAGGAATCATACATAGTATCTCTTGACTGCATCGGAGTTGATAGCCGTTTATACACATTTTCCTTCAACATTTGTTAGATATAAAGCTCTGTTGGACAATACCCGGGATACCATGAATGGCCCTTTCCAATTAGGCGCAAACTTTCCTTTTGCTTCGGCCTAGTGCGGTAAAATACGCCTTAGCACCAACTATCCAACTTCGAATTTCCGTGGACGTACTTTCTTATTGTATGCTATGGCCATCCTCTGTTGATACAAATGTCCGTGACAGACTGTTGCTAACCTTTTCTCATCGATCAAGCTCAATTATTCTAGCCGAGCTTTTACCCATTTATCACGTCAATTTCAGCCTCAGCTATGATCCGGAGGGAAGGTATTTCAATTTCCGCAGGTATGACTGCCTCCGTTCCGTACACCAATGAGTAAGGGGTTGCTCTAATTGAAGTACGTGCAGTTGTACGATAACCCATGAGAGCAACTGGTAATTTTTCATGCCACTGTCTTGACTCTTCCACCATATTCCTGAGAATCTTCTTAATATTCTTATTAGCAGCCTCAACTACTCCATTTGCTTTAGGCCGATAAGGTGTAGAGTTACGGGCAGGATTTTGAACTTTTGACATGCCTCTGCCATGAGGTGAATGTTAATATTTGCTCCATTGTCTTTGATAATCACCTTAGGAATTCCAAAGTGACAAACAATATTTTTATGTACGAAATCCACTACCGTCTTCTTTGTTACTGCTTTAAATGTCTTCACCTCCACCCATTTAGTGAAATAATCAATTGCTACCAAGATAAACCTGTGCCCATTAGATGTTATTGGCTCTATTGGGCCGATGACATCCATGCCCCAAGCGATGAATGGCCATGATGCTGACATTGTATGCAACTCATAGGGTGGGGAGTGAATTAAATCTCCGTGTATCCGACATTTGTGGCATTTCCGCACATATCTAATACAATCACGCTCCATGGTGAGCCAATAGTATCCTGCTCTTAATATTTTCTTGGCCAAAACATATCCACTCATATGAGTTCCGCAAGCTCCTGCGTGTATTTCAGCTATGATTGTGTCGGCTTGCTGTGAATCTATACATCTCAGTAGACCCAAATCTGGGGTTCTTTTGTATACAACTCCTCCGCTGAAGAAAAATCCATTTGCTAGTCGCCTTATAGCCCTTTTCTAATCTCCTATGGCTTGCGCTGGGTACACTCATGTCCTCAAATATTCTTTAATATCATGATACCACGACTCACCGTCATGTTCTTCTTCCATGGCGAAGCAATAAGCATTTTGAT
This sequence comes from Nicotiana noctiflora, assembly GCA_032618575.1. Lineage (NCBI taxonomy): Eukaryota > Viridiplantae > Streptophyta > Magnoliopsida > Solanales > Solanaceae > Nicotiana > Nicotiana noctiflora. The sequence continues at coordinate 122,861 of JASVEL010004189.1, forward strand.
CATGAACTTGTATCTGTAGTGGATCTATATAGACTTTGTCCGGATGGTGCAACATCGATGATAATGTGGCTAGAGCATCTGCTACTTCGTTGTGAATTCTTGGGATATGCTTGAACTCTATGGATTGAAACCTCTGAGATAGTTCATGCAAACACTGTCGATAGGGTATATGTTTCAAATCACTTGTCTCCCATTCTTCTTGAATCTGATGTATCAAGAGATCTGAGTCACCCATGACCAAAATCTCTTGAACACCTATGTCTATTACCATTCTCAATCCCAATATACATGCTTAATACTCGGCCATATTATTATTACAAAAAAACCAGAGCTGAGCGGTAACAGGATAATGCTGACCCGTTTCCGAGATGAGTACTGCTCTGATTCCGACCCCTTTGCTGTTGACGGCCCCATCAAAATACATTCTCCAACCTGGTTTGTCGTCTTGTTCCAATTCTTCAATATTCATTGTCTCCTCATCAGGAAAATATGTCTTTAATGGTTCATACTTATCATCGACCGGATTTTCTACCAAATGGTCAGCAACAGCTTGTGCCTTCATTACAGTGCGAGTTACATAAATAATATCAAACTCTGTAAGTAGAATTTGCCATTTAGCAAGCCTTCCTGTGGGCATAGGCAAGATATACTTCACCGAGTCCAACCGAGATATCAGATAAGTAGTATAAGCCAACAAGTAATGTTTTAACTTCTGCCCAACCCATGTTAAAGCACAACGTATTCTCTCCAAATGAGTGTATTTTACCTCGTAAGATGTAAACTTCTTACTAAGATAATATATTGCTTGCTCTTTCTTCCATGTTTCATCGTGCTGCCCCAGTACACAGCCAAAAGAGTTGTCCAATACAGTCAGATAAAGGATCAAGGGCCTTCCAGGTTCTGGAGGAACCAATACAGGGGGATTGGCCAGATATTCCTTAATTTTGTCAAATGCCTCTTGACATTCCTCAGTCAAATTTACCGCATCATCTTTCTTCAATAATTTAAAAATGGTCTCACAGGTTGATGTTAACTGAGCAATAAATCTGCTAATATAATTCAACATGCCCAATAAACTCATCACCTCTTTCTTGTTCTTCGGCGGAGGCAGGTTCTGGATTGCTTATATCATTGATAGGATCAGATTGCTTTTTGGACTTGATAATAACATCGTCCACATATACTTCAATCTCTCGATGTATCATGTTATGAAACATAGTGGTCATTGCTCTCATATATGTAGCTCTGGCATTCTTCAACCCAAACGACATCACTCTGTAACAATATGTCCCCTAAGGCGTGATAAAGGCCGTCTTTTCTGCATCTTCTTCGTCCATCAGCATTTGATGATAACCCGCATAACAGTCCACAAAAGAACCAATCTCATGTTTGGCGCAATTGTCAATCAATATATGGATATTTGGCAATGGAAAGCCATCGTTTGGACTGGCTTTATTGAGGTCTTGATAATCAACACACACCCTAGTTTTTCTGTCCTTCTTTGGAACAGGCACAACATTGGCTAACCAGGTGGGATATTTAGTGACCCGTATAACCTTCACCTTGAATTGCTTGTTGACTTCTTCTTTTATTTTCACATTGATATCCGTTTCAAACTTCCTTAACTTTTGCTTAACCGGTCGGCATTCTGGATAAATGGGCAATTTATGTACCACCAGGTCGGTACTGAGCCCGGTCATGTCATCATAAGACCAAGCAAATATGTCCTTGTACTCATGTAACAACCTGATCAAATCTTCTCTGAGCGAAGTCTCTAAGTGTAGACTAATCTTTGTTTCTCGAACATTCTCCTCACTTAAAATTAATAGACTCTGTCTCATTTAAGTTCGGTTTGGGTTTTTCTTCATAATGGCTCAAATCTTTACTAATTTCCTCCATCACTTCCTCATCCTCATATTCCACTTCATGTTCATTTTGAATTTTCTACATAACTATCCGATTATCAAGACTGGACCGGGAATCCTTCATGCATGACATATCATTGGAATCAACAAAATATTGAACTATACAAAAGAAGAAGAGAAATAAAATAAGGCAAAAAATGGAGGAAGAAAGAAATTGCATTTCATTGAATTTTTAAAAGATAACAAGAGTTGGATACATTTGTCTTGACGGGATATAGGATTACAATTTTAAAATAAGACAGTTTTGGGAATGAAATATTAAAATCTAACTACCACAACTCCCTCCTGATTGGAAGAGGAGTAGCTTCTAAGTAATTTAGCATAGTGTGGGGTCCAACAAATTGAACGTCCATTTTGCTTGTTCCTTCAGCTGTCTCCATCACATTCACATCTTCAAATAACCTTTCAAATCTTATTAAAAGTTCTTCATCCGATTTTATCTCTGCACGATTTGGCATGACAGTTGCCAGACGTCTCTATGTACCAGGCTTGACAAAGGAGTTGGACAATTTTGGGATAGGTTTGGGAAGGGTCCGTGTCACGAGCCCAAACCCGGTTGTGATGGAGCCCAGCATACTGCTAGGCCAGCCCGACCAATCAACAAAGTTACGGAGCCAATAGCTCACATTCAACAACTTTTAGGAATAATCAAGATAGAATAATCACAACAAAAATATCCAAATATCGGGATCACGTCCCAAACCAACAAAACCTCCCAAAGACCAGGAGTCATGAGTCATGAGCCTCTACAGAGTATATAAAGTGTAATAGTGTCTACAACGGTTCTCAAGTGCGGAAATAGATAACAACATGAATAAAAGTAAGTTGGAAAGAGAGTCAGGTCCTGCGGACGTGGCAACTACCTTGATTATCCAGAAAATAACTCCATGCAGCTACGGGATCAAGTCTGCAGCGACGTACCTGGATCTGCACACAAGGTTCAGTGAGTAAAGTGAGTACTTCCAGACTCAGTGGTAATAAACAGGGGTAAGACAACAAAGGTAAGAATACCCAATATAGCACTAAGTGAAGCTATAAAATAAATACCCTGCAACAGTATCAACAGAACAGTATCTGTACCAGCAATACTCGCAAACAATATAACAGCTAACATGTATAGCTAAATGCAATGCAATGCAAGAATATGACCGCTATGGCGCTTAGCCCGATCCATTTGGGTACCCGTGCTCACTGTGGGGGTTCAGACTCCGGAAGGGCTCCTACAGCCCAAGCACAATATCATGATATGCTGTGGCATGCAGCCCGATCCACTACAAGTCAGCTAATATGCAATGCAGCCTCACAGGCTCAAATGTAGTATTTAAAAACTCTTTTATCAATTTTTAGTAGAAAACAGTATATGTGAAATTCCAGAGTCAGTAGAAAATAGTATATACAAATGACAGTAATAGCTCAGGAGTGGTAGTAAAATAGCATAGCAATATCACAGAAACAATGATAACGATCCTCGCAGGATCGCAATAACTGGCTCACAGCCCAATAATGTAAACAACCATCCAAGTACGAGGTTCAATGGCTCAATAGTAGCCAAAAACATGGTATAGTATAAATAGGTCGGACGAAGCCATAGTCCCCAATCACATTCGACCCCGCACTCACATGAGAGTATATGTCTCGCCTCAATACAATGTCACATAGTGGTATACCAGGGTTTCGAACCCGCTGGTCATCACCCACACCTATTACTCACCTCGACTCGGCTCGACGTCTAGTCCGCGATGCCTTTGCCACTAGAATCGGCCTCCACAGGTGTAAAATCTGATAAAATTCAATAGAAATACATCAAAATAGGCCAACAAGACGTTACCCAGTCAAAACAATTCAAATTACACCAAATACTACAAAGTTTCCAAAACCCGACTTTCGGTACGCTTCTCGAAAAATTACAAAAGTCACATATTCGGAACGAGCCCATGCATATAAAGTTTATCAAAATTGGACACCATTTGGACATTCAAATCAATGATTTTCCATAATCCAGGCCTAGGGTGAAAACCTTCATTAATACACCCCTAATTCCTCAAATTTCAGGTATAAACACCATAATTTAGTAAGGAAATGACGTAATTTAGGTCCATGAAGGATTACCTGAAGAACCCCTCTGGTTTCCTCTGAAAATCGCCCTTAATTGCCTCTTAGAAGATGCCTTAGTGTGTTAAAACCTTTCTGAAATTTTAACCTCTGATTTCTAATTTCACTGATACGATTTCCGCTTCTGCGGACATAGACTCGCACCAGCGAGTCTGCACCTGTGACAAAATGGTCGCTTCTGTGATCCGCCACTTAACCGTCCAAATTCGCATCTGCGGTCCAGGTCTCGCACCTGTGAGACCGCAAATGCGAAAACCTCTCCGCACCTGCAATTTCTCTCCCAGCCGCCTGCCTTCGCTTCTGCGGCCTCTAGTTCGCAGAAGCGAGCCCGCTCCTGCGCTGCCCCATCCGCTTCTGCGGAACTACCCCGCCAGCTCCATTTTTGCTTTTGCGAGCCAACTTCCGCTCATGCGCTTCCGCTTATGTTGTTCCCCATCCGCAGAAGTGGAAATACTGCTGCAATTTATGACAGCAGCTCCCATTACACAAAATCCTTCCATTTAACCTCCTGAACTCATCCTGAGGCCCCCGGGACCTCAACCAAAAATATAATTCTACTCTAAATGACCATACGAACTTGTTCCAATCATAAAAATACACCCCCAAACACACGAATCGTCAAATTATAGTGGATTCAAGCCTAGGATTCAACTCAAACTTCCAAAACTAACATTCAATCAAAAACCCGACCAAACGACATCCGAATGACCTGAAAATTTGCAGACATATCCAAAATCACATGACAAAGCTACAAGAATTGCCGAAATTCTATTCCGACTCCCGCATCAAAATGTCACCTACCATTCAGATTTCGCCAAAATTCAACCTTAGCCATTTTAAGCCTATTTCAACACCGGACCTCCAAATTTAATTACGATGCTCCCCTAAGTCACAAATCACCTCCCGAAACTAACCAAATCATCAGAATCCGATTCCAAGCCCTCTAACTAAATAGTCAACACCAGGTTGACTTTTCATAATCAAGCTTCATTTCAAATGGCTTTTTGCCTCATTTTCAACCGGAATCACTCCTAACTCACCCGATAAACTCTAACACCGATATAAAAGCATGAAACATATAAATAAAAGGTAATGGGGTGGTAATTCCCTTGACGATGGGCCGGGTCGTTACATTCTCCCCCACTTAAGCAAACGCTCGTCCTCGAGCAGGTCAAGAAACATACCTGAAGACTCAAATAAGTGAGGATATCTGCTCCGCATCTCCCACTCGATCTCCCAAGTGGCCTCCTCCACCGGTTGACCTCTCCACTGAACCTTAATTGATGCAATGTCCTTGGATCTCAATGTCCTCACCGGACGACCCAATATAGCTATAGGCTCCACATCATAGGTCAAATCATCATCAAGCTGAATAGTTCTAAAGTCCAACACATGCGATGGGTCGCTAACATATTTCCGGAGCATGGATACGTGAAACACTAGATGAACTCCTGATAGACTGGGTGGCAAAGCAAGCATATACGCCACCTCTCCAATCCTCCTGAGGATCTCAAATGGGCCAATAAATCTCGGACTGAGCTTTCCTTTCTTCCCAAATCTCATGATGCCTTTCATCGGCAAAACCTTCAGTAAGACTTTCTCACCCACAGAATAAGACACATCTCGAACATTCCGGTCCGCATAACTCTTCTGGCGCGACTGAGCTGTACGAAGTCTCTCCTGAATAACCTTCACCCTATCAGAAGCATCCTGGACTAACTCTGTCCCAATAACCTTGCCTCATAGGGCTCAAACCAACCAACTGGAGATCTACACTGTCTCCCATATAAAGCCTCATACGACGCCATCTAAATAATGGATTGGTATCTCTTGTTATAGACAAACTCTGCGAGAGGCAAGTAATCAACCCACGAACCACCAAAGTCAATAACACAAGCTCTCAACATATCCTCCAAGATCTGAATAGTACGCTCGGATTGTTCGTCCGTCTGAGGATGGAATGCAGTACTCAACTCAACCTGGGAGCCCAACTCCCGCTGAAACGTCCTCCAGAACTGTGAGGTAAACTGAGTACCTTTGTCTAATATAATAGAAACTGGGACTCCATGCAATCTAATGATCTCCCGAATGAATATCTCAGCTAACCGCTCCGAGAAGTACGTAGTACACACAGAAATGAAGTGAGCGGACTTGGTTAGCCTATCCACAATCACCCAAACTGAATCAAACTTCCTCGGTGTCTGAGGGAGTCCAGTAACAAAGTCCATAGTGATCCTTTCCCACTTCCACTCGGGAATATCAATGCAGTAAAACACGCCAACGAGCCTCTGATACTCATACTTAACATGCTGATAATTGAGGCATCGTGCTACATGTCTAACAATGTCCATATTCATCTTTCTCCACCAATAATGTTGTTTCAAGTCTTGGTACATCTTCGCGGCTCCTGGATGAATAGAAATTGCGATCTATGGGACTCCTCCAATATCAACTCACGAAGGCCATCAATATTGGGCACACATATCTGGCCCTGCATCCTCAATACACCGTCACTATCAATGGTGACATCTCTAGCATCATCATGATGAACTCTACCCTTAAGGACAAGCAAGTGTGGATCATCATACTGGCGCTCACGAATGCGATCATATAAGGAAGACCGAGATACAACACAAGCCAACACCCTGCTGGGCTCTGAAATGTCTATCATGTGCTAGCCGATTAGCTAGCACATGAACATCATAAGCAAATAATCTCTTCTCAGCTGGAATATATGCCAAGTTCCCCATACTGACCGTCTTTCGGCTCAAAGCATCGGCCACTACATTGGCCTTCCCCGGATAATATAGAATAGTAATGTCATAATCCTTGAGCAACTCAAGCCATCTCCATTGTCTCAAATTAAGATCCCTCTGTTTGAACAAATTCTTGAGACTATGATGATCGGTATACACCTCACAGGACACGCTGTACAAATAGTGCCTCCAAATCATCAAGGCATGAACTATGGAAGCTAGCTCTAAGTCATGAACAGGGTAGTTCTTCTCATGAGGCTTCAACTACCGAGAAGCATAATCAATCACTCTACCCTCCTGCATCAATACACAACCTATCCCCACTCTCGAGGCATCACAATATACAGTATATAAACCTGAAGCTGATGGGAACACTAATACTGGAGCTGTGGTCAAAGCTCTCTTGAGCTTCTGAAAGCTCTCCTCGCACTCATCCGACCACACGAATGGTGCACCCTTCTGTGTTAACTTAGTCAAAGAAAATGAAATAGATGAAAATCCCTGAACAAACTGGCGATAATATCCTACCAAGCCAAGAAAACTCCTGATCTCTGTAGTTGAGGACGGTCTAGGGACGCCTTTATCTTTTTCGGATCCACCTGAATACCATCACATGACACCACATGACCCAGAAATGCTACTGACTCGAGCCATAACTCGCACTTGGAGAATTTAGCATACAACTTCTCCTCCCTCAATCTGTGCGACACAGTGCTCAAAATGCTAAGCATGCTCCTCCTAACTACAGGAGTAGACTAGAATGTCATCAATGGACACGATCATGAATTAATCCAAATACGGCCTGAACACGATGTTCATCAGATGCATGAATGCTGCTGGGCGTTGGTCAGCCCAAAAGACATCACAAGGAACTCATAGTGGCCATATCTAGTCCTAAATGCAGTCTTCATAATATCAGACTCCATTATCTTCAGCTGATGCCTGAACGAAGATCAATCTTAGAAAACACTCTCGCACCCTGTAACTGATCAAACAAATCATCAATGCGCGGTAGAGGGTACTTCTTCTTCACTATTACCTTGTTTAATTGACTATAATCAATACACATCCGTATGGAACCATCTTTCTTCTTTACAAATAACATCGGTGTACCCCACGGGGACACACTAGGGCGAATGAATCCCTTATCCAAAAGCTCCTGAAGCTGTTCTTTCAATTCCTTCAGCTCAGCTGGTGCCATCCGATAAGGAGGAATAGAAATGGGCTGAGTGCCCGGCACCAAGTCAATGCCAAAATCAATATCCATGTCCGGCGGCATACACGACAGGTCTGAGGGGAAAACATCTGGAAAGTCCCTCATAACAGGTACAGAATCAATGCTAGGAGACTCAGCTCCCACATCCCTCACAAATGCTAAATACGACAAACACCCCTTTTCAACTATTCTCTGAGCCTTTACGTACGAAATGACACGGCTAGGGACGAAATCAGTCGAACCCCGCCACTCAATCTGAGGAATACTAGGAATAGCCAACGTAACTTTCTTAGCATGACAGTCCATTATAGCATGACATAGAGACAACCAGTCTATGCCCAATATCACATCGAAGTCCACTATCCCTAACAATAAAAGATCCACCTGGGTCTCCAGACCCCCAATAGAAATAACACAGAATCTATAGACATGATCCACAACAATCGTATCACACACATGGGTGGATACATGAACAGGAAAATCAAGACTACCACGGGTCGCACCCAAGTGATGTGAAAAATAAGAAGACACGTACGAATATGTGAACCCTGGATCAAATAGAACAGAGGAATCTCTATGACAGACAGAAATGATACCTGTAATCACTGCATCGAAGGCAATTGCATCACGCATGTCAGGAAGTGCATAGAATCATGCCTGGCCTCCACCTGGATCGCTCCTTACCTCTGGGGCGACCACGAGAAGACTGACCTCCACCTCTACTATCCTGAGATGGTGCTGAAGAGGAGGGCTGATCCCTCTGTTGAGACCTGTCCCTACGAAGTCGATGGCACCGCCTCCTCATGTGGCCAAACTCGCCACACTCAAAATAGCTACCTGGTGCTGGAGAAGGGAACTGGAGGGAACCCCTCGCCCCGGACGAACCCTGGGCTGAAGAAGTAGTAGGTGTTGTACTCTGAGTTGGGAGGGCACTAAGTGAAGACTCGCCCTGCTGGAATCCCTGGCGACCACGACCAGAAGAAGCTCCACTCTGCTCAGGGCGGCTTGAATGAGAAGGTCTAGATGAGCGACCTTTGCCCTGCTGAAAATGCCCTCTAGATGGAGCACCGCTGAAGCTACCAGAACCACGAGGCCTCTTGGCCTCCCTCTCCTCCCGCTCCCGGCGACTATCCGCCTCAATGGAGCATGCCATATCCACAAGCTGCTCAAACGATGATGATCGGACTCTCTCTCTCTCGTCATAAGAATGCGAATTGAGTAGTTGAGGCCATCAATGAACCTCCTAATCCTCTCCCGATCATTCAGGATCATCCATGTGGCATGCCTAGCCAACTGTGTATATATCAGCTCATACTAGGTCACTGACATGTTGCCCTGTACCAACCACTCAAACTGGCGACGAAGCTCCTCACGATGGGACTGAGGTACATACTTCTCCAAGAAGAGAGTAGAAAACTACTGCCAGGTATGAGGTGGTGCTCCCGCAGGCCTACGCCTCTTAAACTCCTCCCACCAATCGAACGCTGGACCAGTAAACTGAAAAGTAGTGAATGAAACCTCGCTGGACTTAAGAATACCAACTGTACGTAGCATCCTCTTGCACTTATCTAAGAAACCCCGAGCATTCTCGCCCTCATTACCACAAAAATAGGGTGGCTGGAGTCTACCAAATCTCTCTAGACGACGCTGCTCGTCGGCGGGCATAACATGAACCATATGCTCTGGAGCCTGTACAAATGGAATAACTAGAGCGACTACCTGAGCGGGGACCGCCTCGGCGTCTGATGTCCCTGAACCACCTGCTCATGTGTGCGAGCTGTAGGGGTCTACTGACCACCCCCTGTCTGGGATGTCGCTGCTGTAGCGATAGCTGATACTACCAGGAGCCAATCTAGAACATACCGATAATATCTGAGCCAGAGTCTCCTAAAGACCAGGAATGGCAATAGACACCGTCTGGGCCTAAACTGGGGCTGTTGGAGCATCAACCACTGGGGGCCGCCCCTGAATAGGTACAACGGGCGGGTCAACTGGCACTGCCTCAGCTGCCCTACCTCTACCTTTATAAGGCCGCGCCCACGGCCTCTAGTAGGTGGTAATGGTGGTCGTCCACTTCGTCATGAAGCTCGAGTTCTCGCCATTTGCGAGAGAATAGAATACAAAAGTTCAGTTCTCAAAACAACAAGATCGCACGACAGAGTTCAAGAAATGTAAAGTGTTTCCTAAAGGTTCGCAGCCTCCCGTGGATAAGTACAGGCATCCCCGTACCGATCCACAAGACTCTACTAACCGGCTCAAGACTCACGAGGCCTAGTAACCTAGGCTCTAATACCAACTTGTAACAACCCCAAACCCGGTCGTGATGGAGCCCAGTACACTGCTAGGCCATCCCGACCAATCAATAACGTCACGGAGCCAGCAACTCACATTCAACCACTTTTAGGAATAGTCAAGATAGAATAATCACAACAAAAATATCCAAATACGGGGATCACGTCCCAAATTAACAAAACCCCCCAAAGACTTGGAGTCACTAGTCATGAGCCTCTGCAGAGTATATAAAGTTCAATAGTGTCTACAACGGTGCTCAAGTGCAGAAATAGATAACAACATGAATAAAAGTAAGCTGGTAAGAGAGTCAGGTCCTACGGACGCGGTAACTACCTTGAATATCCAGAAAATAACTCCAAGAAGCTACGGGATCAAGTCTGCTAGGACGTACCTGGATCTGTACACAAGGTGCAGGGAGTAAAGTGAGTACTTCCAGACTCGGTGGTAATAAGCAGGGGTAAGACAGCGAAGGTAAGAATACCCAATATAGCACTAAGTGAAGCTATAAAATAAATACCCTGCAAACGTTTCAACAGAATTGTATATGTACCAGCAATACCAGCAAATAATATAACAGCTAACAAGTGTACCTAAATGCAATGCAATGCATGAATATAACTGCTACGACACGTAGCCCGATCCATTTGGGTACCCTTGCTCACTGTGGGGGTTCAGACTCCGGAGTGGCTTCTACAGCCCAAGCACAATATCATGATACGCTGTGGCGTGCAGCCCGATCCACTACCAGTCAGCTAATATGCAATGCAGCTTCACAGGCTCAAAAGTAGTATATGAAAACTCTTTTATCAATTTTTAGTAGAAAATAGTATATCAGAGATTCCAGAGTTTGGAAAACCATTATGACAGTAATAGCTCAGGACTTGTAGTAAAATAGCATGTCAATATCACAGAAACAATGATAACGATCCTCGCAGGATCCCAATAACTGGCTCACAGCCCAATAATGTACACAACCATCCAAATAGGAGGTTCACCAGCTCAATAGTAGCCAAAAACATGGTATAGTATTAACAAGTCGGACTAAGCCATAGTCCCCAATCACATTCGACCCCTCACTCACAGGAGAGTACGTGTCTCACCTCAATACAGCATCAAAAAGTGGTATACCGGGGTTTCGAACCTGCTGGTCATCACCCACACCCATTACTCACCTCGACTCGGCTCGGCGTCTAGTCCACGATGCCTTTTCCACGAGAATCGGCCTACACAGGTGTAGAATCTGATCAAATTCATTAGAAATACATCAAAATAGGCCAATGAGACGTTACCCAGTCAAAACAATTCAAATTACACCAAATACTACAAAGTTGCCAAAACCTGACTTTCGGTACGTTTCTCGAAAAATTACAAAAATCACATATTCGGAATCCTTATCTCAACACGAGTCCATGCATATAAAGTTTATCTAAATCGAACTCCATTTGCTATTCAAATCAATTATTTTCCATAACCCTGGCCTAGGGTGAAAACCTCCATTAATACACCCCTAATCCCTCAAATTTCTGGTATAACCACTATAATTTAGCAAGAAAATGACATAATTTAGGTCCATGAATGATTACCTAAAGAACCCCTCTGATTTCCTCTGAAAATCGCCCTTAATCGCCTCTTAGAAGATGCCTTAGCATGTTAAAACCTTTCTGAAATTTTAACCTCTAATTTCTTATTTCACTGATACGATTTCCGCTTCTGCAAACATAGACTCGCACCAGCGAGTCCGCACCTGTGACAAAATGGTTGCTTCTGCGATCCGCCACTTAACCGTCCAAATTCGCATCTGCGATCCAAGTCACGCACCTGCGAAACCGCATATGCGGAAACCTCTCCGCACCTGCGATCTCTCTCCCAGCCGCCTGTCTTCGCTTCTGTGGTCTCTGGTTCGCAGAAGCGAGCCTGCTCCTGTGCTGCCCCATCCGCTTCTGCGGAACTACCCGGCCAGCTCCATTTTTGCTTTTGTAAGCCAACTTTCGCTCCTGTGCTTTCGCTTCTGCGGTTCCCCATCCGCATAAGCGGAAATAATGCTACAATTTATGACAGCAGCTTGCATTTATAGAAAATCCTTCTGTTTAACCTCCCGAACTTATCCCGAGGCCCCCTGGACCTCAACCAAAAATACAATTCTACTCTAAATCACCATACAAACTTGTTACAATCATAAAAACACACCCTCAAACACACCAATTGTCAAATTATAGTAGATTCAAGCCTAGGATTCAACTCAAACTTTCAAAACTAACATTCAATCAAAAACCCGACCAAACGGCGTCCGAATGACCTGAAAATATATAGACAAATCCAAAATCACATAACGAAGCTACAGGAATTGTTTGAATTCCATTCCGACTCTGGGATCAAAATCGCACCTACCATTCGGATTTCTCCAAAATTCAACCCTAGCCAATTCAACCCTATTTTTACACTGGACCTCCAAATTCAATTCCGATCGCTCCCCTAAGTCACAAATCACCTCCCGAAACTAACCAAATTATCAGAATTCGATTCTGTGCCCTATAACTAAATAGTCAACCCCATGTTGACTTTTCATAATCAAGCTTCATTTCAAAAGGCTTTTTGCCTTATTTTCAACCAGAATCACTCCTAACTCATCCGATAAACTCTAACACCGATATAAATGCATGAAACATATAAATGAAAGGTAACGGGTGGTAATTCCCGTGACAACGGGCCGGGTCGTCACATTACCTTTTCTTTTTCAATTTCTTAGCTCTCTGTATATTAGCAATGGTTGGTTTGAAACCCCAGCCAAAAGTATCAATGCTGCTAGGAAGGTGAATTGGTTGTGTTATACCCTATAAGGTAACTCCTAAACCTTTTCCTGGAGAGAACCCATTTTTTATCATCTCTTTAGCGACCATGACTGCTGCAAGGGCCACTGTGGATACTGGAATATTTTCTCCTTCAAATATTTTGTTCACGGTCACGGTGTCCATTACTTGGTACACCCACGGACCTTTATCTCCTTCAACTTCTTCAAATGGTGTAATATCATTACAAACATCATCTTCCCCGTGCACTATTATTTCTTGTTGCTCCCGTTCAAATTTTACCATTTGATGTAAAAATGATGGTACTGCTTTCGCAGTGTGGATCCATGGACATCCTAACAAAAGGTTGTATGATACAGCGATATCCAGCACTTGAAACTCCAAGGTGAAATCCACTGGTCCGAAAGCAAGTTTTAGTATGATATCCCCTACGGTGTTCTTTCTGCATCCATCAAAACCCATCAAACATACACTGTTTCGGTGAAGTCTCTCATGATTAACTTTCAACTTCCCTAGAGTTGATAATGCACATATATTGGTGCTTGATCTGTTGTTCACCAAAACACAAGTTACTATAGATTCTTCATATTTTATCATGAGGTATAGTGCTTTATGCTCCGTCCCTTCTAGCGGTAGCTCGCTGTTCAAAAATGTTATCTTATTTGTCTCAAAGATCTTGTATTTTATTTTCTCCAAATGACATACCAAGATTTTCTCTGGTACGTGGGCTTCATTTAGAATCTTCATCAATGCCTTTCTACGTTCATCAGAATGAATTAGCATGGATAACAATGATATTTGAGCGGGCGTCTCCTCAATTGCTCGACTATGGAGTAATCTTGAGCTTTCATCTTCTTTAGAAATTCTTCAGCTTCTTCCTCGGTGACTGTTTTCTTTACATAACATCGCCTAGAGTGAGTCAAACCACAAGTTTCACAAATTTCCCCCTTGACTTCTTTCCCTTTATACATTACTGTTACCTTGTCATAATTCTAAGGTACAGCCTTGGTACTCACAACCGGCATCTGAACAACGTTTGATAACCACTGGCTCTATATAAGCTCCCTTCACAGTCAGTATGGGCTTCACCCCAGGTACTATTACTTTTACGGGCTCGGGCTCAATCATCACCGATGGCTATTTTGATGGAGACCCAATTGACACTTTCTCACCTTCTACTTTCTCCTCAACCTTGTTGTTTGCTTTAATCGTCATCACCATCTGAGAAGGTTTTTTGCAATTTTCTCCCTGTACTAACTCTCTCATATGTGTCTCATGATGCGTTGGCAAAGGATTTTGCGTTATGTTGGGAGTCTCTGGAGCTTGCACCTCAATTCTCCTGGAGTCAATGAGTTCTTGTATTGCAGACTTTAAGTGCCAACATGCCTCTGTGTCATGTCTAGGTGCCCCAGAACAGTATTCACAACGGACAGATTGGTCTAAATTTTGGGGTGGAGGGTTGGGAATTTTTGGTTCAATGGGGTTCAGCATCCCTAATTCTGTAAATCGGTGAAAGAGACTGGTATATGATTCTCCCAGAGGAGTGAATGTTCTTTTTCTCTAAGCCCTGTCACCTTTCACTTCAGGGTCAGGACGGAAGTTGGTTTGGTTTGGATTTCTGTAGTTTTTTTATGGTGGGTAGGCATTTTGGGCATGGTAGACATTTTGAGGAGCTGGGGGTCTCCATGAAGGTGGAGGCGGTGGATAAGATTGAGCATGCTAGACAGAAAATTGGGGACAGGTTGGAGGATAATATTGTGGAGGTGGGTTATATGGTGCTGGTGGATATGGTTGGTAAGGGCGAGGTTGATGATGTTATGGGTTGGGGCCCTGGGACCAAGATCTTCCTTCAATAACCGCCACTTATTCCTTCTTCTTCTTTCCAATCGACCTTCTTGTTCCCATCTGAATTGCATGGTTTGTAGCCTTGATGGTTGAGTAGCCTATAATCTTGTTCATCTTCAGACCTTCTTCCACAAAACTCCCCATCTTTACTACCTCATTAAAGGTCTTTCCGATTGCAGACACCAAATGACCGTAGCATGTCGACTCCAAAGCTTGTAGGAAACAATCTGCCATTTCTCCTTCTTTCATTGCTTGTTCCCTCCACCTAAAACCATACTCCCGAAAGCTTTCTCCGGGCTTCTTTTCCATCTTAGTCATTGACAATCTATCAGGGATGATTTCCAAATTATATTGAAATGGTTTGCAAATAATTGAGCTAAATCATACCAAATGAACCATTGGGTATGATCTTGATGAGTGTACCATTCCAACGCCGAACCACTGAGGCTTTGTGTCACGACCCAAACCCCGGTCATCATGGCACCCAACACAATGCTAGGCAAGCCCGACCATATTATCCCTTAAACCAGCCAGTTATTAATTCCAATTAATCAAATTAAACTTAAACAGCAAATGATCATATCAGGTGATAAGCGAGATAGTAAAAACATACGAAATACGGTCCCAACCATATCGTGGTGTCACGAGACTGAGCCTCTATAGAATAACATCCTAATACAAACAAGTCTAGGCATAAAAAAAAAGAAATCAACAGGATAATAAAGAAGTAGAAAACAGGCTCTGCGAACGCTGGCAGCTACCTCGTAGTCTCCGCAAGAAGTAGATGTGAGCAGGCAGCAACAATGTCTCAACCGCTCTCGGCTACCTGTGAATCTGCACAAAAAGTGCAGGGGAGTGGGGTGAGTATATTTCAACTCATTGAGTAACAATAATAAATAATACTGAAGGTAAGAACTCCTGTGCTATCACTTAGCAGTTCTAAGGCAACCCCTCACAGGTACGTCATCACTGTAGTAAGTACTCTGATCTCCAGTCCACATCTATCTCTACAAGATCCCACACTGATCAAACCCTCACTCGTACCCCTACGGTGTACGACCATCTCAATATATGAAGAAACATACCTATGTCTATAATGTATAAGTATTTAAGTAGGTAATAGGATATGAATACGTATAATGTTGCGGCGTGCAGCCCGCTCCAATACATATACCGCTGCGGCGTGCAGCCTGCTCCATTTAACGTCGATGGCGCTCACTGGGGGTGTATACAGACTTCGGAGGGGCTTCCTAGGCCCGGGCGCTATGATACAGCGGCATGCCGCCCGATCCACACATGTATTACTGCGGCATGCAGTCCGATCCAATATATATACATATATATAACTATACTGCTGCGGCATGCAGACCGATCCCAGAATATACACCAGCGCCTACTGAGAATGTGTGCAGACTTAGACTCCGAAGGGGCTCCTACAGCCCAAGCGCAATAATACTGCGGCGTGCAGTCCGTCCCACATGTATATTACATGTATATTACTGCGGCGTGCAGTCCGATCCATTATATATACTGCTGCGGCGTGCAGCCCGATCCTAGGTAGGTATATATATATAATACCTCATAATGGGTCCTCGACCCTATTCCAGTCAGTATATGCTTGGCCTCTCAGGCCCACTCAGCTAGAATAGGGAATTCCACCCTAGGTAGTATCTTTCAAAGTACACATCTAGTACTGGCTCGTAATATGCTATACAGTTGTAATTACGGCTCACCTAGCTCTATAGGTTCCCTAATACTCTACAGACCGGCACAAGGCCCCAAACATGGCTATTAGCCGAATTGCATAGTCATAATCTCATTAACAGTCGTAAAACACAGTATTCTATTAGCCGGGAAGGACCAAGTCCGAACCCTCAATCAGAGTGTCACCACGCCCGCCATAGAACGCATGTCTCATCTCAATATAGCACTGTGAAGTGCTAGTACGGGGTTTCAAACCCTCAGTACATTGTTTACTGCTACCACTCACCTCGAACCGGTAGAAGCTTCAATCCGCCTTGCACTTGCCTCGCAAATAAATCTCCTCGGATGCCAAATCTGCTCAAAATCATAGAGAATGCATCAATATATGCTAATTTCACGCAATTCATTCGAAATAATCCAAATTGTATCAAAACCCACAAAGTTGTCAAAACCCGACTTTTGGTACGCTTCTCGAAAAATCATAAAAGTTACATATTCGGAACTCTCGTCTTGATACGAGTCTATGCATATAAGGTTTTCCAAAATCGGACTCCAATTGCCCACTCAAATCGACATTTTTCTAAAACCCTTGCTTAGGCTAAATTTCCTCGCAATTTGATCCTATTTCTATGAAATAAAGGAGGATTTCAAGAAAAAAACGTGTATAAGAACCATAAAACTCACCTCCGATGATAACCCGATGATCTCCCAAAAATTCCTTGACCAAGTCGCCTAATTCTCCTCCAAGAACCGAGCCCCAAATGTTTTGCAACATATGAAAATTTAACCCTTCTGTTATTTTTAACATAGGCCCGATTTCCGCTTCTGCGGACAAAAATCCGCCTCTGCGAGGACGCCTCTGTGACCAAATGGTCGCTTCTACGAGATCACACCAAATCGCCCAATTCCGCTTCTACGGCCGGGTCTCGCACCTGCGAGACCGCTTCTGGGGACACTCCTCCGCTTCCGCGATCTCCCCTGCTGCCCGCCTTCCGCTTCTGCGACCTAGGACTCGCAGAAGCGAGTCCGCTCCTGTGACTAGTCATCCGCTTCTGCGGAACCTCCTGGTCAAGCCCCCTTTCGCATCTTCGGTCCAAATTCCGCTTCTGCGGTCCCGCTCCTGCGGTCCCCAATCCGCAGAAGCAAAAACAACAGAACAGCAAATCCTCAACCTGCAATTTCCATGTTTTTCTCCCGCTTAACCTCCCGAAATGACCCCGAGTCCCCCGGGACCCCAACGAAAGCCACAAATATACTCCATAACGGCATACGAACTTGCTCCAATGATAAAATATCATGCTTTAACACGGAATAACCTCGGATTCAAGCAATTCAAGCCTATGTTTCCATCCAACTTCCGCAACCGACATTCGACCAAAAACCCAACCAAACTACCTCCGAATGACCTAAAATTTTGCTGGCACATCTAAAATCACCTAACGGAGCTACTGCAACTATCGAAATTCCATTCTGACTCCCGGATCAAAATCTCACCTATCGATCGGATATCGCCAAAATTCAACTTTAGCCAATTCAAGTCTATTTCTACACCGGACCTCCAAATTCAATTCCGATTGCTCCCCTAAGTCACAAATCACCTCCCGGAATTAATCAAATCATCGAAATCCGATTCCGAGCCCTCTAACTAAATATTCAACTCCGGGTTGACCTTCCTTATTCAAGTTTCCTTTAAAAAGGCTATATGCCTCATTTTCAATCAAATTCACTCCTAATTCACCCGATAGACTCTAACACTGATATGAAAGAATAAAACATGTAATTACAATATAACGGGGTGGTAATTCTCGTGACGATGGGCCGGGTTGTCACATTCTCCCCCCCTTAAGCAAACGCTTGTCCTCAAGCGGGTCAAGAAACATACCTGAAGTCTCAAACAAGCGAGGATATCTGCTCCGCATCTCCCGCTCGATCTCCCAAGTAGCCTCCTCTACGGGTCGACCTCTCCATTGAACCTTCACTGATGCAATCTCCTTCGACCTCAATTTTCTTACCTGGCGACCCAAAATAGCAATAGGCTCCACATAATATGATAGATCACCATCAAGCTGAATGGTACTGAAGTCTAATACATGAGACAGATCCCCGATGTACTTCCGGAGCATAGACACATGGAATACTGGATGAACGCTGGATAAGCTGGGTGGCAAGGCCAACTCATATGCCACCTCTCCAACCCTCCTAAGTATCTCAAAAGGACCAATGTACCTGGGACTCAGCTTCCCTTTCTTCCCGAACCTCATGACACCCATCATGGGTGAAACCTTCAGCAATACTCTGTCACCAACCATGAAAGACAACTCTCGAACCCTACGGTCCGCATAACTCTTCTGGCGAGACTGTGCTGTGCGAAGCCTCTCCTGGATCAACTTTGCTCTATCCAGAGCATCCTAAACTAACTCAGTCCCTATCAACCTATCCTCACCAGGCTCAAACCATCCGACGGGAGATCTACACCGTCTGCCGTACAATGCCTCGTACGGGGCCATCTGAATACTCGACTGATAGCTGTTGTTGTAGGCAAACTCAGCAAGTGGCAAGAACTCATCCCACGAACCACCAAAGTCAATCACACATGCCCGCAACATATCCTCCAGGATCTGAATAGTGCGCTCCGACTGCCCGTCTGTCTGAGGGTGAAATGCGGTGCTCAACTCAACCCGCGTACCCATTTTTCGCTGAAATGCTCTCCAAAACTAAGAAGTGAACTGAGTGCCTCTGTCACATATAATAGACACTGGAACCCCATGCAACCTGACAATCGCCCGAATAAAGATCGCTGCCAACCGCTCCGATGAGTAAGTAGTGCTAACTGGGATGAAATGTGCGGACTTAGTCAATCGATCGACAATCATCCATACAGAATCAAACTTCCTCGCTGTTCGAGGGAGTCCAGTAACGAAATCCATGGTGATCCTCTCCCATTTCCACTCAGGAATGACCATACACTGAAGAACACCGCTCGGTCTCTGAAGCTCATACTTGACCTGCTGGCAATTGAGGCACTTAGCTACATGCCTAACAATATCCATCTTTATTATCCTCCACTAGTATTGCTGTCTCAAGTCTTGGTACATCTTTGTGGCACCTGGGTGAATAGAGTACCGCGAACTGTGTGCCTCCTCAAGTATCAACTCCCGCAAACCATCAACATTGGGCACGCATATACGGCCCTGCATCCTCAGAACACCATCCCTGTCGATAGTCACATCTCTAGCATCATTATGCTGCACTCTGTCCTTAAGGACAAGCAAATGTGGGTCATCACACTATCGCTCTCTGATGCGATCATATAAGGAAGATCTAGAAACAACACAACACTCTACTTGACTCCGAAATATCTAATCTCACTAGCCGATTGGCTAGGGCCTGAACATCATAAGCAAATGGCCTCTCCCCAACTGGGATGAAAGCTAGGCTACCCATACTAACCGCCTTCCGACTCAAACCATAGGCCACAACATTGGCCTTCCCTGGATGATACAAGATAGTGATGTCATAATCTTTAAGCAACTCCAACCACCTTCGTTGTCTCAAATTAAGGTCCTTCTGTCTGAATAAGTGCTGAAGGCTGCGATGATCCGTGAACACCTCACATGAGACACCATACAGGTAATGCCTCCAAATCTTCAGAGCGTGAACTATGGCTGCCAGCTCCAAATCATGTACAGGGTAGTTCTTTTCGTGGGGATTCAACTGGCGAGAAGCATAAGCAATGACCCTACCCTCCTGCATCAATACATAGCCAATGCCAACTCCCGAGGCATCACAATACACAGTATAAGGATCTGAAGCTGACGGCAGTATCAAGACTAGTACTGTGGTTAATGCTGTCTTGAGCTTCTGAAAGCTCTCCTCACACTCCTTGGACCACACGAAAGGAGCACCCTTCTGAGTCAATCTAGTCAAGGGTGAAGCAATGGAAGAGAATCTCTGAAACGAATCGGCGATAATACCCTGCCAATCCCAGAAAGCTACGGATCTCAGTAACTGAGGTCGATCTGGGCCAACTCTGCACTGCCTCGACCTTCCTCGGATCTACCTGAATACCATCACGGTACACCACGTGCCCTAAGAATGCCACGTACTCAAGCCAGAACTCATATTTGGAGAAATTAGCATACAACTTTTCCTCTCTCAATCTCTGCAACACAATACGCAAGTGCCGAGCATGCTCCTCTTGGCTACGAGAGTAGACTAGTATGTCATCAATGAATACAATCACAAATGAATCAAGATAGGGCCTGAACACACTGTTCATCAGATGCATAAATGTTGTCGGGGCGTTGGTCAGCCCAAAAGACATCACAAGGAACTCATAGTGAACATATCTGGTCCTGAATGCAGTCTTCATAATGTCGGACTCTCTAATCTTCAGCTGGTGGTAGCCTGAACGAAGATCAATCTTCGAGAACACCCTAGCTTCTGGGAGATGATAAAAAAGATCATCAATACGAGGCAGAGGATACTTATTCTTTACTGTAACGTTGTTCAGCTGCCTGTAGTCAATACACATCCTCATGGATCTATCCTTCTTCTTAACAAACAGGACTGGTGCACCCCACGACGACACACTCGGCCGAATGAACCCCATATCTAGGAGTTCCTGGAGCTGCTCCTTCAATTCCTTCAGCTCAGCTGGTGCCATCCAATACGGAGGAATAGAAATAGGCTGAGTGCCTGGCACCAAATCGATCCCAAAATCAATATCCATGTCCAGCGGCATGCCCGACAGGTCTGAGGGAAACATATCAGGAAAGTCTCGCACAATAGGAACAGAATCAATACTGGGAGACTGGGCCTCGACCTCCCGCACAAATGCTAAATAAGACAGACATCCCTTCCCAACCATTCGTTGGGCCTTGAGGAAAAATATTACCCTGCTAGGTACATACTCAGCCGTGCCTCGCCACTCGATCCTCTGAATACCCGACATAGCCAAGGTGACTGTCTTTGCATGACAGTCCAGAATAGCATGACATGGAGATAGCCAGTCCATGCCCAATATAACATCGAAATCGATCATGCTGAGAAGCAACAAGTCTACTCGGGTCTCCAGACCCCCAATAGTGACCAAACAGGACCGGTATACATGGCCCACAACAATAGTATCCCCTACCGGGGTAGATACATGCACTGGCAGCTCAAGACACCCTCGGGTCGTGCGCAAATGAGCAGCAAAATAAGTAGACACATAAGAATAAGTAGAACCAGGATCGAATAATACTGAGGCATCTCTGTGGTAGACTGAAATAATACCTGTGATAACTGCATCAGAAGCAATGGCCTCAGATCGGCCCTAGAGAGCATAGTATCTAGCATGTCCGCCCGATCGGTCTCCCCCTCGAGGGCGACCTCTAGCTGACTGACCCTCACCCCTAGCCGGTGGGGCGGGTGCTGAAGTAGACAGACCAGATGACGAGGGCTGCCCCCTCTGCTTATAAGATCTAGAAACAAGGCGGGGAGACTCCCTGCGGTGGTGCCCAAGATCTCCGCACTTGTAACAACTCCCCGGTGTTGGGGGTTGAGACTGATAAGAACCCCTGGCTCTGGAGTGGCCAGCTGATGAACTAGGCCGAGATGAACCCTGAGCAGATGGGGCCTGTGAAGAACTCTAAGCTGGCATGGCACTAAGAGACGGCTGGCTCTGGTGCGATCCCCGATAACCCTATCTAGAAGACCATCTGCGACGATCTGAGCGACCCGACTGCGAAGATCTGAAAGAGCGACCTCGGCTCTGCTGACTCTGGCCTCTGGTCTGAGTGCCACTAGAACTAGCCTGCACCTCGAGGCCTCTTGGCCTCCGTTTCATCCCTCCCTCTACGACGATCTGTCTCTATGTCGCGAGCAATATCCACAGCATCCTCAAATGTACGGCTCAAGCCCTCTGCCGAGTCATCAGAATATGAATGGGATAAATGAGGCCGTCCACAAAGCGTCCAATCCTCTCTCTGTCAGAAGGAACCAACCATGGTGCATACCTAGACAACTCTGTAAACCTGATCTCATACTCTGACACTGACATATCCCCCTGATGGAGACCCTCAAACTGCCAGCGCATCTCCTCCCTCTGAGAACGAGGCACCCACTTCTCCAAGAACATGGTGGAGAACTCTGCCATGATAGTGGTGCTACCCCTGCTAGCCTGCGGCGCTCATAAGCCTCCCACCAAGCGAAGGCTGGCCCCTGGAACTGAAAGGTAGTGAAAGATACCCCATTGGACTCCAAGATCCCTGCCGTACGAAGCATCCGACGGCACTTGTCCAGAAAACCTTGGGCATCCTTGCCCGGAGCTCCTGTGAACACGGGAGGAGATAACCTGGTGAATCTCTCAAGACGATGC
The DNA here is from genome assembly GCA_032618575.1 of Nicotiana noctiflora. Classification (NCBI taxonomy): domain Eukaryota; kingdom Viridiplantae; phylum Streptophyta; class Magnoliopsida; order Solanales; family Solanaceae; genus Nicotiana; species Nicotiana noctiflora. The sequence goes on from JASVEL010004189.1 coordinate 145,879, forward strand.
TGCTCATTATCCGTCATAGCTGGGACCCTGTCCCCCTGAACTTGATCTGCTGGCTGAACCGGTCCCACAGGCTAAATTGGAAGGGCCTCTAGTGTCTGTAAGCCCTGCACTGCTAGCTCTGGAGTGCGTACTGCGGGGGTCTGATGACCACCCCTGTCCTTAATGCAGCTGATGCAGTAGTAACTGAAACTGCATGTGCTAGGCCAGTGCAGACTGCTAGTATCTGAGCCAGGGTCTCCTGTAGACCCGGAATGACAATGGGCACAGCTGGTGCCTGATCTGGTGTTGCTGGCACCTTTGCAACTGGGGGCTGTGGGTCAGCTGGTACTGCATCAGCCGCCCGGCCTCCGCCATGACCACGACCGCGTCTACGACCTCTAGCAGTTGGTAGTGGTGGTCGTCCTCCTCGACCGGATGCTCGAGTTCTCGCCATCTGCGAGAGAATAGAATGTCAAAGTTCAGTTCAAGTCAAAAGTAATCGCACAACAAGAATTCCATGAATTGAAACTCTTCCTATAAGGTTTGCAGCCTCCCGAGGATAAGTACAGGCGTCCCCGTACCGATCCACGAAACTCTACTAAACCGGCTCATGACTCGCGAGACCTGTTAACCTAGGCTCTGATACCAACTTGTCACGACCCAAACCCCGGTCGTGATGGCGCCCAACACAATGCTAGGTAAGCCCGACCATATTATCCCTTAAACCAACCAGTAATTAATTCCAATTAATCAAATTAAACTTAAACAGCAAATGATCATATCAGGTGATAAGCGAGATAGTAAAAGCATACTAAATACAGTCCCAACCATATCGTGGTGTCACGAGACTGAGCCTCTACAGAATAACACCCTAATACAATCAAGTCTAGGCATAAAAAAAAAATCAACAGGATAATAAAGAAGGATAAAACAGGTTCTGTGGACGCTGGCAGCTACCTCTTAATCTCCACAAAAGTAGACAAGGATTAGCAGCTACAATGTCTCAACTGCTCTCGAGCACATGTTGATCTGCATAGAAAGTGCAGGAGAGTGGGGTGAGTATATTTCAACTCAGTGAGTAATAATAATAAACAATAACTGAAAGTAAGAACTGTTGTGCTATCACTTAAAAGTTCTAAGGCAACCCTCACAGGTACGTCATCACTGTAGTAAGTACTTTGATCTCCAGTCCACATCAATCTCTACAAGATCCCACACTGATCAAACTCTCACTCGTACCCCTACGGTATACGGCCATCTCAATATATGAAGATAGATACCTATGTCTATAATGTATAAGTATTTAAGTAGGTAATAGGATATGAATAAGTATAATGTTGCGGCGTGCAGCCCGCTCCAATACATATACCGCTGCGGCGCGCAGCCCGCTCCATGTAACGTCGACGATGCTCACTGGGGGTGTATACAGACTTCGGAAGGGCTCCCTAGGCCCAAGCGCTATGATACTGCGGTGTGCCGCCCGATCCATACATGTATTACTGCGGCGTGCAGTCCGATCCAATATATATACATATATATAACTATACTGCTGCGGCGTGCAGCCCGATCCTATAATATACACCAGCGCCCACTGAGAATGTGTGCAGTCTCAGACTTCGAAGGGGCTCCTACAGCCCAGGCGCAATAATACTGTGGTGTGTAGTCCGTCCCACATGTATATTAATGCGGCGTGCAGTCCGATCCAATATATATACTGCTGCGGCGTGCAGCCCGATCCAATGTAGGTATATATATATAATAATACATAATGGGTCCTCGACCCTATCCCAGTCAGTATATGCTTGGCCTCTTAGGCTCACTCAGCTAGAATAGGGAATTCCACCCTAGGTAGTATCTTTCAAAGTGCACATCTACTACTGGCTCGTAATATGCTATACAGTTGTAATTACGGCTGAGTGTATGTTCCTAACATGATACAAGGGTCACCTAGCTCTATAGGTTCCCTAATACTCTACAGACCGGCACAAGGCCCTAAACATGCCTATTAGCCCAATTGCACAGTCATAATCTCATTAACAGTCATAAAACACAGTATTCTATTAGCCAGGAAGGACCAAGTCCGAACCCTCAATCAGAGTGTCACCACGCCCCCCATAGAAGGCGTGTCTCATCTTAATATAGCACTGTGAAGTGCTACTATGGGGTTTCAAACCCTCCGTACATTGTTTACTACTACCACTCACCTCGAACCAGTAGAAGCTTCAATCCGCCTTGCGCTTGCCTCGCAAATCAATCTCCTCGGATGCCAAATCTGCTAAAAATCATAGAGAATGCATCAATATATGCTAATTTCACGCAATTCATTCGAAATAACCCAAATTGTATCAAAACCCACAAATTCGGAACCCTCGTCTCGATACGAGCCTATGCATATAAGGTTTTCCAAAATCGGACTCCAATTGCCCACTCAAATCGACATTTTTCTAAAACCCTGGCTTAGGCTAAATTTCCTCACAATTTGATCCTATTTCTGTGAAATAAAGGAGGATTTCAAGATAAAAACGCGTATAAGAACCATACTCACGTCTGATGATAACCGATGATTTCCTCGACCAAGTCACCCAATTCTCCTCCAAGAACTGAGCCCCAAATGTTTTGCAACTTATGAAATTTTAACCCTTCTGTTATTTTTAACACAGGTCCGATTTCCGGTTCTACGGACAAAAATCCACCTCTGCAAGGCCGCCTCTGCGACCAAATGGTCGCTTCTGCGAGATCACACCAAATCGCCCAATTCCGCTTCTGCGGCCGGGTCTCGCACATGCGAGACCGCTTCTGCGGACACTCCTCCACTTCCGCGATCTCCCTCAGTTACCCGCCTTCCGCTTCTGCGACCTAGGACTCGCAGAATCGAGTCCGCTCCTACGACTAGTCATCCGCTTCTGCGGAACCTCCTGGCCAAGCCCCCTTTCGCATCTACGGTCTAAATTCCGCTTCTGCGATCCCGCTCCTGCGGTCCCCAATCCGCAGGAGCGAAAACAACAGAACCAGCAAATCCTCAACCTGCAATTTCCATGTTTTTCTCCCACTTAACCTCCCGAAATGACCCCGGGTCCCACGGGACCCCAACGAAAGCCACAAATATACTCCATAACACCATACGAACTTGCTCCAATGATAAAATCACATGCTTTAACACAGAATAACCTCGGATTCAAGCAATTCAAGCCTAAGTTTCCATCCAACTTCTGCAACCGACATTCGACCAAAAACCCGACAATACTACCTCCGAATGACCTGAAATATTGCAGGCACATCCAAAATCACCTAACGGAGCTACTGCAACTGTCAGAATTCCATTCCGACTCCCGGATCAAAATCTCACCTATCGATCGGATATCGCCAAAATTCAACATTAGTCAATTCAAGCCTATTTCTACACCGGACCTCCAAAGTCAATTCTGATTGCTCCCCTAAGTCACAAATCACCTCCCGGAACTAACCAAATCATCGAAATCCAATTCCGAGCCCTCTAACTAAATAGTCAACTCCGGGTTGACCTTCCTTATTCAAGTTTCCTTCAAAAAGGCTATATGCCTCATTTTCAATCCAATTCACTCCTAATTCACCCGATAGACTCTAACACTGATATGAAAGCATAAAACATGTAATTACAATATAACGTGGTGGTAATTCTCGTGACGACGGGCCGGGTCGTCACACTTTGACTGAAGTAGGCCATAAGTAGTTCATCTTTTCCTCCAGCTCCACGCATTTTACTGCAAAATCCTCTAAGATGGGCAACTAGATCACCATGGCCATTATATATGTTAACTTTTGGCAATTTAAACCCGGCAGGTAGCTGTACCTCAGAAAACAAACATAAGTCCTTATGTGCCACACTAACTTGGCCTCCCAAACCCTACATATTACGAAACGATTGCTCAAGGCTCTTCATTTTCCTAGCCATCTCCTCATGTTCAGTGTTTCTAGCAGGTTTCTCCTCCTCCGTCATGTCGATGAGTGGGGTATAAGAATCATGTTGCCTGAAAGTGTGTTCTAGAGGGGTAGTAATGTTTATCCTGGACATGAAATATAGGCGCTAGAGGATTTATGTAAAGCGACCGGTGGCGGTGCCACATACACAGGAGCTGCCTGGGGTGGTGGTGGTGGAGCTTGTTTAGGCAAAGGTGGTGGTACTTGTGATGTAGTGGCATAATAGTGTGGGTAGGCGGGATGTGTGGAAGATGAGTTCATGGTAGGTGGTTCTTAGTTTGGGTTTGAGGGAGGAATGTATGTGGGGTTAGCTGGGTAAGAAGTTAAGGGTTACCCCCTTGACCAAGCCTGATACATTTCTGACATATGTTGTTTCAACTTATACATTTGTTCCTTCATGCTAGTCACATCTATTACTTCCTCATCTTTCACGGGATCCATGATTGTAGGCTCAATTTCTTGGGTTACCGCTTTTGTCATGCTTTTAGAACGAGTGTTGTAGTTGTGATGTGCCAGAATGCCAGTTGCTAACTATTTTATCGGATACTCATCAACAACAAAACTTGTTAATAGTTAGATCATAATGGATAAACATCACGAGTTTCAAACACACAACTTTTGCCTAGTAATTATGCGTCATCCCGGCAATATTCTTCTTTTAACCCGCCAATTTTCTTTTCCCACTTTTTTTCTTTCTTTTTCTTTCTTTTGTTTCCACCCATCATTACTTTTGTTGTTTCTTTTTCTTCTTTTCCTTTTTCTTTTTCTCTTTTTTTTTGTTTTTCGATCCTATATGTTTGCCTATCGCTCAAGCAATTTGCATATATGAGAGAAAAATAATGACAATTGCTTTTGAATTTTCATTAATATTCAAACATCGATTACAAATGATGTTGCACTACAACTTTTAAAATGCAGAAAAGTACAAATACAAAAATGCATGCCCTATTAATACATTAAAGCTCCTAGTGCCCGCGAGACATCGTTCGATCTTACCACGGGCCTATATGCTAATCGCCTTTGGAGTTTGTCCAGGTCGGTCATTACTTGTTTCACAAAGATAATTGCTACTGAGGTAAATGTTGACCTAGTCATATCCTCGCACAGTTGGCATTTTCACGTAATGTATTGAGCAATGTGGACAATTCTTTCCCTGATGACCCCCTTTTCTTGAAGCAACCTACTAATAAGTTCGGCACGAGCATCTAAGGTTTGTTGGTTCTTCTTTTGAAGTTGTTGTAGATCCAATTCTAATCGAGCCATGGCCATGTAGCAATGTTCTCTCTCTACATCAAATTCTTTGGTTTGTTTACTACTTTTGACCTCGGCTATGATGATCTTCTTCCTCAATCGGGCTACTTCAATATTATGTTCATCTTTTAACTGTCAAACCATTCGAGCTCTTTCTTAGGTGTTATTGGCCAATTGTTTCCGAACCCCAACCAATTCCTTCTCAGATTTATCTAGATCAAATCTATAATCGTTTACCTTGCGCCTTAGATTTTCAATTAGATTCTTATCTCGGGCAAGTCGAACTGGGGTTTCGGTTGTTGTTCTCATTTTCACCATTTGAGCATTCAAAGTTTCATTTTCTTTTCTCAACTGTTTCTTTTCACCCTCATCGGCAGCTGCTTGTAGGTTGTTTTCGAATTTGAGGTCCTGGAATTACTTTTCCAACATGCTGATTCTGGCTCGATATTCATTTTCCTTGGCCATCCAATCTTTTTGTTCCTTAGACTGCTCGGCAAACTCTTGAATATGAGTCCTCTTCATCGGTCTCTCATGCTCAACATCTCTACGGTACCATGCGGAATATCCCGGTGATACTTCTCCTCTTGCACGATCTCTCACACAAGTGTTTATTCTCAAACATTGGCATTCATTCCATATTTACCGAATTTTGCTTCCAGGAATTGCCCGTCAGGACTGATTTTTATTGCTTGAAGGCTCAGGTCCCCATCTTTCGGCACAACCTGATATCTTCCGAGTTGCCTTAATACCCGGTATGGCGCATAAGGTTGGATGCTCTTGTGACCCATTAATATAAAATATGAACCTTTTGATGGTATATATATAACTTCGTTGAGGGGCAACCATCCATATGCCCAATCTATCTATCTAGCAGTCAGTGATCGTAAATATGTGATCCAACCTTTTGACCGTTCTGGCAACTTGGCATCTTTTGTCCTCACGTAAAATTCTTCAATACATGTCTTTTCAGACAATCCATAGCTTAAAAACTGAGAGTGACGGCATGATTGCTCTATCATCCACATTTGAAGAAGTAAATTGCACTCCTCGAAGAAATCTTTTCCTGCTTTGCAGGATGTGTGAGCATGGAAGATATCGGCCACCATCATTGGTGCCAACGTACTATTGTCCTGTACAAGGAGAGTACTCGCAATTCTGGCAACTCTAATGTCAATTTTCCCATCTTTCCTCGAAAATATGATCAATCCCAAAAAGGCTACCATAAAGGCGAAACGCCTATGTTCCTCCCAATTAGCCTGGTTCGCTTTGCTGTAGAGTTTGTTTGTTGGATCATAGAATCCTACAACGTGGCCATATCTGCGGTATATAAAGTTCATAGTGCAGAACCCGTGAACCAAGTATTCATTGTGAACATTTCTGGCAATCTTTAAGGAGTCGAAGAATCTATGCATAGTAATAGCCCTTGGAGCAACCAGATATTAGTCTTTTAAAGGAACCTCTCCCTTCCCTATGTAGTTAGCAATTTCCTCCAATGTCAGAGTGAGCTCAAAATCTGAGAAATGGAGCACATTGTGTGCTGGATCCCAGCAAGCAACTAAAGCTCGGATAATATCACCCTGAGGTACTATGTTTAGCAGCCCAGTAAGATCTTTTAAATATTTGTTGACCCAATCCTGTCCATCTTGGCCTACATCATTCCACCACAATCGCAACTCCTAAGGAATTTTGTTCATTAGTGCGAAGGATTCATTTTGTATTGTGCTCATCCTGCACATTTATTAAAGGCGATTATTCAAAAAGAAAAATCTTTTCTAGGACAATTTTCATTCATTTAAAAAGAATTAACCTTTTCGTATTTCATTTGAAAATTTCAAGGCTATTATTTAAAAAGAAAAATAAATGACTTCAAAGCGGCCATTTTTACTCAAACAGCCTTCCGGCATCCTTTCGGAACATTCGGCAATTTTCAAAAATAACATCACTTTAATTTTATTGAAAACTAAAAATTTGACATTTTTTGTTTTTTTTTTTTTTTGAAAGGGGTGGTTGGACCCGTCACGGGTTGCCTACGTATCTCGCCTAGTTGTGAGAATCAAACCTGCATAGTTCGGTCAAATTGTTTTACGACCAATAATTTCAATAAAATTATTCCGATTGTTTTCAAACTTCCTTTTCAAACATCCGATAGCGTTTCGTCAATATTTTGGTATTTCTATTCTAATTTTATTTCTTTTTGTTTTCAGGTATTTAGCCGGTCAGTATAATAATCTAGGACAAATAAATGAAACATATTATCATGCTCGGTCTTTAATATCCGGGTCACCCCGGTCCTAGATGGACCCAACCCCTGTGTTGAGCCCCCTAAGTCAGATATGATACAAATAAACGTCCTAAATCTAGGCTCAATATCCTAATTTTTCATGGTACTAGACTGTGTACCCGGGTGGACAACTCGGATCAAGGAGGGGGCTACGTACCGGGGACCCCCGGGATCGTCCAACTTTGTAATTTATCCGGCCTCTAGTTCTTATTTAGGTATGACTTAACAGACAGGGGAGTCTCAACCAGTAAGCACATCCCCGGAGGTAAGAATAAAACGGTTTTCGGCACAATTTTATATATACAATTCACGTAATATCAAAGCAGTGAACATGTAGCACATTCATCAAAGCATATAATGAAATCAGATAATATCAAAAACATCAATTTAATTGAGCTCGAATTCTTAAATCCTGAACCAAAGTTCTGGGTTGCTTATCCCCAGCAGAGTCGCCAGAGCTATCACAACTCCTTTTTCCTACTTTTAAATAAGTATACCCCGTTATTTACTAATACACCCCACGAAGGGATATAATAATACCAACAAGGAAGGAGTTTTTCTACTTTAAGGATAATCGGAACGGGATTTATTTGTTAAATTTCAGAGTTTCCACTTGGGAAATAATGGTGTCCCAAGTCACTGATTTAATCCCGAACCGAGGAAATTATGAGTCTGTTTTACAGTCCGTGAAACTAGAAATTCGGATAAGGAATTCTGTTAACTCGGGAGAAGGTGTTAGGCACTCCCGCATTCCGTGGTTTTAGCACGGTTGCTCAATTGCCATAATTGTAATATCTGATTTCCTTATATGCCTTAGTTTCAAATGCTATTGATGTTTCACTTTGGATAATTTTAGGATTTTGCAAAGTTGCGAAAACGCATTTCGAGTAACCACTACGCCTGTGACCTTAATGCATTTCAGCTTCGCCAGGATTTTGATTTGAGTCACATAAATGTGCACTCGTATTAGGAATGTATATTTATAATAAATCTGCCCTACGATGTCTACGTCTTGTTAATTTTGGGAGAGACCGTGGAATTTGCTAAACGGTCTTTCCAATTTCTAACATTTTCATAAGAAATTATGGAGGGCCCCACAACTATGCCTTTGTGATTTGATGAGGCTCGTCTCCATTTTTATTAAGGTTTTTCCTAAGTATTCTATATTTTCTATTTATGTTTTTTCTCTTATCCTAATATATATACCATTTTTATATTAAATCTATATTATTGTGCATTAACGTCTAGGCCATATTTAGCTATTGGGCATGGACCAAAGACCAATTCAATGATCTACCATGAGATACTGGGCTTCTGCAGCCCAGTACTTATTTCTTTTCTCATTTTCAGGCATAAATGCCATGTCAATTAAATCTGGGCATGTATTCACGGCGAGGCCCAGGTTACTTATGTCTAAAGCGGAATCGAAGCAAATCATTTTAACAACAGTACCACAAACAAATGCCATTCAATACTAACAGTTACTATTTAAAATAATTGCAAATTACATTTAATCCCTACTGATTTCGATATTTTCAATTACCTAAAAGTATCAACACTAATTTAACCCGCTTGTTATTGTTTAATTACTAAACTAACATAATATAAATCTATGAATTAATTATTGCTCTTATTAACTGAAGACAGCGTTCTAAGTTTTAGCTAAACATGCTTGCATTACCACAGTTATTACAACCACATTCATGTCACCATATCACAATAGTTTAATACGAATTTTGTAACTAAATCAATTTCAACATTGATATAACAGTAACACGATTTAAAATTCTATTAATCATGCTTTTTGAATTAGTTGATGCTGGTTTAGAACTTGATTAACGAAAATATCTAAGTATGGTATTACATGTCTAGTTTCAGAATAGTTATAAATCTAAGTGTGTTAATTATGTTTTAGCCGGTTTTAATTTTGGTGATAATCCCTACCTAGCTCATTTATCTTACTGTTATCGAGTAGAGTATATTCATAGTCTACGAATTATTACAGCCACATCCTAGATGAATTACAGAAATCTAAATACTTCTAAACTACATAATAGAATATAAGTACATGAAAATTCATAAAAACACAATTGTATATCATTTTCTCCAATCAGCAGCTCATTACAACTTCAGGTCAAAAGTGTGTACCTGGTTCAAAACAAATTGATGAGTCTAGAGTTTTGGAAAAGAAGAATAGTCAGCAGCCAATAGCAACAATACAACAACAACAATGAGACAATTCAGTCACAGTAAAACAACTACCAAAAACTCCAAATATGGAACCCAGCAAATTAACCCAAGTAAAATCAGAGAATCCAGCAAAGTTGAGATAAGTTAATGAAGAATCGACCCCACATAAATCCCTAGAACAGCACTCAAGTTAATCAGCTTATATAATCCTTAGTTGTATGCTTCAGAACTTTAGAACTATTTTGATTTCAAAATCTGTAATAATCTCTGAATTTCAAATCCAACCTTAAAATTCGAACCCCTAAAGATGCTTTCAAATTTTTTGAACCCCTTTTTCAGGCTCACTAACAACCTATTTATAGAATTATTTTGGGGGAAATTGGGGGGAATTTCAAATAAGTTATTTCTATTTCCCTCCCCTTATTCGTTTCAATTATTTACAGTATAGTCTATTAAGATTGTATCGAAATGCCTTAGAACCCCTGCTAGAAGGTTCTAAGCAATTCTATTGGGTTCTATTAGGTATGTTTACCTAATTACCCTTACTTGCTAAGGTTTATTTCATTATTGCCTTTTAGTTCTACCCAGTCTGCCCTTTATTTTCTAAGTAATTGCAGAAATACCAAGCTTTAAAGTCATTTATATCCTTATAGGCTCTATTTAATCTAGAAAAATGCCCTTTACTATTCCTTTTTTACCGTTTGTATTTAATTAATATTACCCGACCTGCCTTAGATATGGAAGAACTAGGGTAAGTAATTATTTAACAAGCAGCCACTAATTAGAAATATTTTAAGAATTAGCCAGTTTAGACCCCAACCCTTTTCATTATTGGCCAACACTTACCAGAACACAATCATTTATCAAAATATGACCACTATTTAAAACATAGCCACTTATTAAAATCATAGCCACTTAATAGAAGTACAGCCACTCAACAACCAGACTTAACTCATAAATGTAGCCACAAGATCTTTATACTCATGACCCAAATAACACAAGTACTCAAAGGTTCATATTTAACTCACATACAAATCAAGTTACAAAATATAGCTAGATTTATGTTGTTTTGCACATATAGTCTTAATCACGAATTAATATTTAATTAATCAGAACTCAGAGGAGAAGTTTGATAATGGTTGAATTCTAACTAACCAAAACTCAATCGAGACAGAGTATAATGAACAAACACATAAAACAGACTAATTAGCACATGATTCATGCGTAGTTAATATCAAAAACTATAAGAACACTTAGAAAACTTAGGCATGTGTAAGATTCAAGGCTCACATGAACAGGCAAAGATACATTCTCATTTTTTTAAGCATGCAGAAGAAATAGGTTAAGATAAACATAGAAGACATGTAAAGAAACGTTTTTCAAGACATATAGCAACCAAGAATAGAAACAGAGTTGGGGAACTTAGCTTTTTTTGGGCTTTTTCTTTTCCTTTTCTTTTCTTTTCTTTTCTTTCTTTCTTTTCTTCTTTCTTTCTTCTTCATTCTTTTCATTTGTTTTGGATTTTCAAAACTTTGAAGACATTTGGTCTTCTAAGTTCTGGACTTTTCAGATGGGGCTTTGGGTTTGATTTTTGTGTAAATGGGGGTGGTCTGGATACCTGGTGTAGTATTTTGGGAGTAGGGTTCCGGCGAGTGTTTTACTGGTATTCGACACGTTTGAGGGTGATTCGAGGGAAACCATCCAGATAGGGTGATAGATCACCTCAAAACGGTTCAAGGGTGTTAATTGGGGACCTTGGTTCATACCTGGTGAGGTCGCTGACTAGGGTTCGGCGATCGGAGTTTCAAGAAAAGGGAAGTCTTTTGGTTTTGGTCGGGGTTTATGGTGGCTTGAAAAGATTTTGGGTGGTGGAGATGGTGTTTGAGGCTTGCCTGAGTCGGAGACGTCGGCTGAGGCATAGTTTCCTATAGTCTCCATGAGAGACTGGAGGAGGAAGAAGATGGGTCTCAGGCAGCTAGGGTTTTTTATGGTTTGTATATGTGTGTATAATGAAGAAATTGAATGGAATAAGGGTAATATATACCAGTCGTGTATCATTGATTCCTGGCCATTGGATTAGTCAAGATCAACGGCCAGGATCTTGTAGCCTCAATACGGTGTCATTTGTTTTAATTAAGGATCTTCTTAGGTCCGTGGGATTATAATATTGGACGGCTGTGATTGTTTTATCTAAGCTACGTCGTTTCATTTAATGAGACATTGCTCTCATCCGTTTGATCAATCGTATTGGATGGTTAGGATTATTTCTATACACGACGTTGTTTGATTTGTAAGGTAACCACCTCCTCTGGTCCATACGATTCGAATTATCAACGGTTGGGATTTATTTGGTTGGTACGACGTCATTTGGTTATAAGGCAAACCAGGCCTATTTCCGTTTGGGCCTGGTCTATATTTTGGGCTTGGTATATATATGTATTTCCTTATGTATTTAGCCCAAATTCATATTGTATTTTGTATTTTGACTTATATTTTATTTATTTCGTGTATTTTCTTTTTGTATTTTGTATTTTTCTTTCTGTATTTATTTTCAACTGCTATATTTCCTTTATTTTCTATTTTTCTTGATTTTTTCTTTAATTTTCTGGTATATTGCCATTTTACTTGATTTTTTCTGAATTTTAACATTTTTATGATATTTTCAAATTGATTTATTTTGTAATTTCATTTCTATTTTATTTTTAAACAAAAACATAGGTATTTAAACTAAATCACACAATGACAAACAAAAAATCAATTTTGTATTATTTTTTATATATATTGGAACTTAATTGCTTAGGGCAAAAAACACGTGCTCACAACGTGCATACTTATTAGGTGTTCATGCCTTATTTAGACTTGTTCGTGATAGTCTCTATTGATGATGTATTGATATACTCTCACAGTCAGAAGGAGCATGCACAACATCTTAGAGTAGCTCTCCAGACTCTGAAAAATAGTCAGCTATATACGCAAATATTTCCAAAGTGTGTGTTCTGGTTAAGTACCATTTCACTCCTGGGTCATGTTGTAACGGCGGAAGGTATACAGGTTGATCTAAGGAAGATGGAGGCAGTCAAGGACTGTCCTAGACTAACATCAGCCACAAAGATCCGGAGTTTCTTAGGATTAACAGATTATTATTGGCGGTTTGTGGAGGGGTTTTCATCTATTGCAACCCCGATGACCAGATTGACCCAGAATGATGTCCAGTTTGAATGGGCAGATGAATGTGAGGTGAGCTTTTAGAAGCTCAAGATAGCCTTGACCACGGCACTTGTATGGGTTGTACCCACAGGTTTGGGACCCTATACAGTCTATTGTGATGCTTCCCATATTGGGCTTGGTGTAGTGTTGATGCAGGATGGAAAGGTCATTGCCTATGCTTCGTGGCAGTTAAAAATCCATGAGGAGAATTATCTGGTTCATGACCTAGAGTTGGCAGCTGTTGTTCATGCCTTGAAAATTTTGGAGGCATTATTTATATGGTGTGGCGTGTGAGGTATACATGGATCACAAGAGTCTTTCGTACTTGTTCAAGCGAACGGAGTTAAATATGCGGTAGAGGAGATGGCTAGAGTTGCTAAAAGATTTTGATGTTACTATCTTATCTCACCCAGGTAAGGCCAATGTGGTGGCTGATGCGTTGAGTAGAAAGTCTGCCAGCATGGGTAGTCTTGCTTTCATTCCGGTCAGCCAGAGACCGCTTGCTTAGATGTTCAGGCCTTAGCCAACTGATTTATGAGATTAGATATTTCTGATCCTAGCAGATTATTGGCTTGCACGATTACTCGTTCTTCTTTATAGGAGCGTATCCGTGAACAGCAGTTCGATGATCCCCATTTATGTATCCTAAGAGATAGGGTGTAGCGGGGAAGTGCTACGAAGGTAACCTCAGGTGATGATGGGGTGTTGAGATTGCAGGGGCAAATTTGTGTGCCCAATGTTGATTGGATTCGAGAGTTGATCTTTGAGGAGGCCCACAATTCTCAGTATTCTATTCACCCAGGCACCGCGAAGATGTATCAGGACTTGCAGCAGCATTATTGGTGGCGTAGGATGAAAAAGGACATTGTTGCGCATGTCGCTTGGTGTTTGAATTTTCAGCATGTCAAATAGGAACATCAGAGTCCTGGTGGTATGTTTCAGAGAATTGAGCTTCCCTGGTGGAAGTGGGAGCGGATTTCAATGGATTCTGTTACTGGACTTCTGTTGACTCGGTAGATGTTTGATACTATTTGGGTCATTATTGATAGGCTGACCAAGTCAGCGCATTTCATTCTAGTAGTAGTCTTCTATTCACTCGAGAGGCTGCGTCCAGCTCAGCCTAGGTAGAAGAGTTATGCAGACCGTAAGGTCCGAGATGTAGATGTCATGGTTGGTGAGCGGGTAAGCTCCTGGTGTCGTCTATGAAGGGCGTGAATCGCATCCCATGGCAGGTGCAGGATTGTTTATGACATGGGATTGTGACTTGGTCCATCCCGAACAAGAATGTTTCTATATTAGCGATTGATACGCACCCTGTGTTGAATATATTTGGGGTTATTTCCATGTCTGGGGCCTTGTGCCGATCTGTATTATCCTCAGAGGATGAATATCATTATGATAGCATGCCCTGTATAATCATTGATCTCAGTCCTGTGCTTAATCATCGTTATGAAATGCTAAGTCATTTTCTTGAAGTTAAATATCTAAAGTACATTCTTCGTAACAAATTGGAAACATGGAAATTAATTGAATCAGTACGTGACTCATATGCATACTGTGGACTGAGTACAGATCGGGCTGCATGCCGCAACGAATATTATGATTGAGTACAGATTGGGCTGTATGCCGCAGCGAATGTTATTATTGAGTATGGATTGTGCTGCACTTCGCAGCATATTGAGTACGGATCGGGCTGCACGTCGCAACGAATGTTATGATTATATTGTGTTTGGGATGAAGGATCCCCTCAGGAGCCATTATCCACATTTGTTCCCCGACTAAGGTACTTCCTTCTTTTGTCCGTTCGAGGACGAACGGTTGTTTTAGAGGTGGAGGATGTGATGGCCCAAAGGTCATCACCTATTTTTCTCATCTGTTCCGTACTTCCGAGACCTTGAAAACCTCATTTTATATTGCCTCAATTTGCGTTTGCAAGTAGGGCGCGTAGCCGAAAATTTTTTATGTGGAAATATGTGAATTATGTGAAACATTTGAAGAAATTTGATATTAATATGACTATAGTTGACTTTGGTCAATATTTTTTATGAACGGATCCGGACCCGAGATCGGACTGTCCCGGGAGGTCTGTAGAAAAATATGGGACTCGGGCATCTGTCCGGAGTCGAAATCCGAGGTCTAAACTGTGTAAACGAATTTTTTTGTCAAATTGTTTTTTTTTTCTTAAATTATTAAGGAAAATGAAAATTGATTAAAAGACCATGGTATCAGGATCGTATTTTGGTTCCAATACTAGGTACAAGTCTTATATATTATTTAAGTGCTTCCTGTAAAGTTTGATCGAGAACGAGCGTCGTTTGATGTGTTTCGGATAGGTTTGGGTTGCGTTGTGCTCGTTTTTCTTATGCTTCGACATTGTTTATTCAAACGTAAATGATATTATATTGAACAAATGAGCTCCAATTATTATTTTGAATAAATAATTAGATCCTTATCGTAATTATGGATCCGTAGCAAAAAGAATCATCAACTTTGGACATCGTATGAGGATTTTATGGACATTTTACTAAGGTTGCCCAGATTTCCAAGTTAATGACGAAATTGCCTCTGACGGCATATTAAAAACCTGCACTATTTTCAAATCTTAAAACTTACATATCTCCTTCATTATAAGGTCAAATTGAGTGATTCAAAAGCTTAAATTCATTCGAATTTCACAAGGAGTCCATTGGGAGCAGTAAAACGCGTGAACAACATACCTATAATGAGCAGGTCAAGTTTTCTTCCAATTTTTGAACGGGAAGAGCTTCTGAGGCGATTTTTAAGAGAGAAAATCAGTGGGTATCACAGAGGTAAGTGATTTGATTATTAAAACTCATTTATGGGTTATTATAAACTACAATCCCATTCTTTACTTCATGAAAATAGTAGAAAAATAGGATTTTGGGGCCTGGAATTATGAGACCTTTAGAGATCGATTTGAGGGGTCAAACAGACTTCGATTTTGGTGCTCTTTATGTTTACGGACTCGTGGCGAGACGATAAATCCTTTGGTATTATTTTCGGAATTTTTTAACCAAGCAGGCCCGGGGTCAGTTTTACAATTTTTGGACAGCATGTTATAAATATTTTATTAGGAAATTGGGCTGGTTTGTTGAGTAAAATTGATGATATTAAATAAGTTGTGTATAGATATGATTGATTTGAAGTCAAATTAGAAAGGAAAAGCATTGCTTGAGGATTGAGTGGACTATCAGCCGTCGAGTTAAGTATTTGATCTATCCTAGCTTGAGGGAATATGAGTAGAGTATAATAACTTGCTAATTGCTAATTGAACGAGTGCGGAGTATAGGCGTGGTGAGAGCATCTATTCACCGGAGTCTAGCATGACCATGAGTCATTTGTTGATACATGTACTGAGCTAATGTGAAACTTTCCTATGTTATATTATTGAGCCCTTGCCGGGTCGTGAAGGTTATGTAATGTTTCCTTGCCGGGACCTTGTTGTGTTGTTGTTATTGTTCCCTTGTCGGGATATTGTAATGACTGTTGTTACTCCCTTGCCGGGATGGTACTTGTTGTTTATTTTATTCTTCTTGCCCGTTGATTGTGATTGTTGTTTAGGTGAGGAAGAGTGATGAAGCACGAAGGGTGATGCCATGCCATTTTTAATTATATTTGCAGGAAGGATCATTTTGTGCCATGTTTTGCTATTTATGCACGAAGGATCATTCCGTACCATATTTTACTATTTATGCAAGAAGAAACATTCCGTGCCATTGTTAATTAAATCATGCATGAAGGATCATGCCGTGTCATGAATGTGAGGATGAGAGTAAAAGCACGAATGGTGATGTCGTGCACTTTTATTTGATTATTTGGTGAGAATGAGAGTAAAAGTACGAAGGGTGATATCGTGCATTTTTATTTAATTATTTGGTGAGGATGAGAGTAAAATCACGAAGGGTGATACACTTTTATTTGATTATTTGGTGAGGATGAGAGAAAAAGCACGAAGCGAGATGTCGTGCAACTATTAAATTTCTTATTTTGTGATAACTGTTGTTGCACTTTGTTTCTACTTCACTGATAAATTATGTATATTCAATTGTGCTCCCCATAACATGTTCCCTCCCTTTTAATTCTTTATTTAGTATTTCTGTTGTTTTGTGGTACGTATGTATATAGAATTGCACATGTTTACGTGAGTGTCAAGTCCTAGGCTTGTCACTACTTCGCCAGGATAGGCCGGGCACTTACCAGCACATGGGATCGGTTGTGCTGATACTACACTTTTGTGTATTTTTGCACAGGTCCAAGCTTTGAGCAGCAGCATCATCAGTAATTCACTGGCAGGATTGTCATACTCTCGAGACTGAGGTAGCTTGCAGGCGTCCGCATGCCCGATGTCTCTTCTATATTTTTTATTTATACTGTAGTCTCATTTGTTTCGAGGTAGATGGTTGTTATATTTCTTTCAGGCCATTATGTGTAGTTATTTTTAGTCGTTCGTGAGTTTGTAACTCCACATCTTGGGTAGAGGATTTATGTTGAGTATTTCACACTTATATTCAGATTTATGAAGTAGACTTCTGTAGTTAACGTTATTATTATTATTATTATTCTGGTTATTAAATTGACAACTGGATGATTGTGTTAATGGAATCATAGTGAGTAAATTGGCTTGCCTAGCTACCACGAGTAAGCGCCATCATGATTTTGATGGTGGGGAATCCGGGTCGTGACAAAATCCAATCAAATAGGTTGGGTTACCATCATAGTTGATATAACTCAAATTGACAAAAGTCTCATTCCCCTTGATGTTTCAAATATTAATTCTCTTCTGAAAGTTTAGTTAGAGGAGTGGCCAAATTCACTTCTAGCTTCATATACTATGGAAATAATCCCATCTTTTAGTAGCTGCTTTATCACATTATGTCTCAATATGTCTACTCTCCCCATTAAGGATTTATTTTTAGCAATGGTTATTGTAGCTTGGCAATCACAATGTATCGACACAGAAGGTGTAGATTTTATTCCTAGTGGAATACTAGCCAAAAGATTCTTTAACCACTCGGCTTCACTGCCAGCCAATTCTAATGCCACAAAATCAGATTACATGGTAGATCTAGCTATTATTGTTTGTTTAGCTGATTTCCATACCACAGCACCCCACTGAGGGTGAACACATAATCACTAGTGTATTTTGTCTCATCTTAATAAAGATCCAGTTAGCATCACTCTATCCTTCTACTGCAGTGGAAAATCCACTATATTTAATTCCATAGTTCATGGTACCTCTCAAATCTGTCATTACTCTTACTAATGCATTCTAATGATCATGACTCGGGTTTTGAGTATACCTACTCAATCTACTCACAACATATGCAACATCAGGTATAGTAAAATTCATCAAATGCATTAGGCTACACATAATTTGCGCATATTTATTTTGATCTACAACATTGATAATATGTGAATTTGACTATAATTACACCCTAAATAATCACACTTTATTATGAGATTAATGTTGTTATGAGGACAAAATGCTTTGATTTGTGTTCGATTGTGTTTTACCGGTACATGTGATGCATTGGATGCCTTAAAAAGCTATTTTGAAGTCATAGGTTGATGAAAAGGCCAAGAGAAGAGCTAAAGTGAAGAGGTCTGGATGAAGCAGTAAAGAAACAGAAGTGCTGTTCATCCGCTGTCCACTCGCGGCCGCGGATGAACCGCGAAAAACGAAGGCCTCTGAAGTTTGACTGCTCGCGGTCCGCTCGCGGCCGCAAACGAACCGCGGAAGTCCCAGCGGCAGTAATCCCAGTTGGACTCTAACTTAGCTTTTAAGCCCTAAAACCTCTATATAAACTCCTAGTTTGCCCCATAGAGGCATGTAATTTATTTCTTCAATACTTTTGCAAGGTTTTAGTAGGAGAGATTCCTCTAAAACTCTTTCTTTATTTTTATATCAAGTAATTTATTATGATTTCAATTATTATCTTAGTTTCTTCAAGCATGAGTAGCTAAATTCTTTTCTAAGGTTTTGATGGAACCTATTGATAGATGAACTTATCGTTTATGTGATTACAAATTGTGATTTAGATTTCTATTTGTTCAACTTCATTCTTATTGTAGTTAATTGGTAGAGCTCCCAATTAGCGGTGCCTATTTAGTGAGCATAACTTGGAAAAGAGTGCATATTTAGGTTTATTGTTGAACAACACCACACCTAGGTTATTAGAGGAATCTATAATTTTAGGCGTAAAGACGGGGTTAGGAATAACGAAGTCTTGGGTGCAATCTAAAGTGAACTATTCAAATTAAAGCTAGCTAGGGTAGCTCGGGAGAGTGCACTAGTAAATTATTGTAATTGCTCGGGAGAGGGTTACGATACACATAGCGTTCATGATTGATAGAATATATTAACAATTTGTAGGAGCATAACGATAAGGGATTCCATCAATAGGGGAAATCAATACCTTAGTCTTTCTCTATATTATCCAACATTCAATTCTTTCTTTTAAAGCATTCTGTAATACTTGCAAACTAGATATTCGAAAATCATACACAAAGATATTCTAAATTTTGGGAACTTGATTCGTATGTAATCTTGGGTTGTGAAAGTTGTGATTGGTAGGTTAATTCTCTGTGGGATCGATCTTGGACTTATTAAACCAAGTTATATTGACTACGACCGTTGCTTGGACGTGAATCAATTTTGGCGCCGTTGCCGGGGAATTAACGGAATTATCAATTGCCATTGACAGAACTTCAAGATTCTTGTGTATTCAGGTTCTTTCTACACTCTACCTTGAATATTTTGACGTTTGTTGATTTGGGTATTCAGGTGCATGCCTAGAAAATCTGCAAGGACTAGAGAACTAATTGAAGGACTCTCAGACCCCGAGCAAACTTTCCGGGCACGTAACAAAGCCATCAAACATATTCAACAATCTCAACAACCAATCAAACTAGACTTTGACATGGGTGACATGAACGCTCAAAACCAGCAAGCCGGGCTAAACATGCAAGAGGCGCAGGAGGCACAAGAAGGTGTATTGTTCGACTGGGCACAACCCACAGCGGATAATTTCGCAACTGCCATCGTTGTGCCAGCAATTCAAGCTGAGTTTTTCCAGATTACCAACAACATGCTTCACTTGTTGCAAAACAAGGGATTATTCTCTGGGTCTCGGGTTGAAGATCCACAGCAGCACCTCAAGAACTTTCTATCAATATGCAAAACACAAAGGCAACCGAATGTAACTCCGGAAGCTATCAGATTACTACTTTTTCCATTCTCAGTTACAGGAGCAGCACAGATATGGCTAAACTCACTCCCAATAAACTCCATTGCAACTTGGGATGAGTTAGTCAAACAATTCCACAACAAGTTTCATCCACCCAACAAAATAGCTCAACAAATTGATGAGATTGTGAGCTTCAAGCAGAAACCACTGGAAACACTACATGAAACTTGGGGCAGATTCAAAGGCATGCTTGTTATGTGTCCTCACCATGGAATTCCCGAACAAATGTTGGGTCAAAGGTTCTACATGGGACTTTCAGACAGTATGAAGAACATTGTACATGCTTCAGCAGGTGGGGCTTTTCCGAGCAAGACTTGGAGAGAGGGCCAAAATTTGCTAGACAAGATGGCTTAAAATTCCGGGTGGACGTCCAGGAATGCTCCTATCACACCAGTAGTACACTCTGTACCTCTGGATCCATCCAACACTCTGGAGGAGAACGTGGCAACTTTATTGACACAAATGAGCATCCTGACAAAGAAGGTGGAAGAATCAGGGGTTAAGCAACAAGTTCACATTGTAGATACTACCAATGGTGGTTTATGCACATCTTGCATTAGCCAACCCATAGGTAATCCATGGGCTGCAGACCAAGAACATCATCACCAGCATGAGGATATGAACTATGTGGCTAACTATGGAGGACAGCGGCAAGGTAATCAAAACTGGGGCCAACAGGCTCCAATGCAATACAGACCTCCCCAGCCACAATTCAATGCAGCAGGTATGAGGCCACCACACAACATGGCTCCATATCCTAGACCTCAGAATTTCGGCAATCAGCAGCAGGGATATCATCCACCCCCACCACAACATGGGGGTAGACATGATGATGGGTTTGCAAGGTTGGAAGCTATGATGCAGCAGGTAATTGGATCAAATGCCAAAACAAATGAGAGGATAGATGCACATGATGCCTCCATCAAGAATATTGAAGTACAAGTGGGTCAATTGCTATGTCACTTAACAATCGGCCTCAAGGGACATTACCTGTAGATACTAAAACGAACCCAAAGGACCAAATCCCAAAGCAAATAATGGCAGTGACTCTGAGAAGCGGTAGAGATCTTGATGCTGAGAATGAAAGTGAGAAACTTGACAAACAGGCTGAGACACCTACTCCATTGCCCATTGAACTGGATGAATCCACAGGAATGACAAAAGTCACAGTCCAGCCAATTGCTGAAAATAAAGAAGCACAACAGGGAACAGAGAAAGTAGCGGAAAAGGTAGAGCGGCAGATTGATGAGAAAGTGATAGACAAAGTTAAATCCCAAGTCACCGGGAAGAAGAGGCCTCCACCACCATTCCCCCAAAGGCTGGCCAAACACCAAAAAGAGGAACAATACAAAAAGTTCTTCGACATGCTCAAGCAAATTCAGGTAAACATCCCATTAATTGAAGCTTTAAAAGAAATGTCTGGTTATGCTAAGATGATGAAGGATTTAATGTCGCGGAAATTTGATTTCCAAGACTTGGCCACAGTTACACTCACATAGACTTGTAGTGCAGTGGTCTCTAGACCCATTGCTGAGAAGCTATCTGATCCAGGTAGTTTCACCATCCCATGCACTATAGGGAATTATGCCTTTGCTAAGGCCTTATGCGATTTGGGAGCAAGCATTAATCTCATGCACTTAATTGTCTATAAGAGGTTAGGTATTGCGAGAGCCAGACCCACCTCTATGCTCTTACAACTTGCTGACAGGATGGTAAAGCGTCCATTTGGCATTATAGATGATGTGCTAATCCAGGTTGGGAAGTTCGTGTTTCCCGCCGATTTTGTTATTCTTGATTGCAGGGTCGACGAAGAAATTCCCCTAATCCTAGGAAGACCATTCCTAGATACTGGGAGAGCCATAATTGATTGTGAAACTGGGGAACTCAAGATGAGGTTGAATGACGAGGAGATCATCTTCAATGTACAAAAATCCATGAGGCGCCCTAGTGAGTTCGCAAATTGCTCTCTAGTTGATGCGGTTGATGTGATAGTGGAAACCGACGATGCAGAATTGACTATCGAAGATCCACTGCAAGCATGCCTGATGAACATAGAAGAGGTAAATGGTGAAAGTTTGGCCGAATGGGTATTATCTTTGGAAGGCAAGGGATTCTGGAAGCGAGAGATCGAATTCGAACCCCTACACCTAGAAACAAGAGAGAACCCACCAGCAAAGCCATCCATAGAAGAGCCACCAAAGCTTGAACTTAAACCACTACCATCACATCTCAGGTATGAGTATTTAGGCCCTAACTCCACATTACCTGTTATTATCTCATCTAGTTTGTTAGATGTGCAGGCTTAAAAGCTTATACAGGTACTCAAGGAATGCAAGACTGCCATCGGGTGGACCATGGCAGACATAAAAGGGATCAGCCCGGCCTATTGCATGCATAAAATCCTCCTGGAAGATGGACACAAACCTTCTACAGAACATCAAAGAAGGCTGAACCCCAACATGAAGGAAGTGGTGAAGAAGGAAGTAATAAAGTGGCTAGATGCGGGAATCATCTTCCCAATCTCAGACAGCAGTTGGGTGAGTCCAGTCCAATGTGTGCCCAAGAAAGGAGGCATGACGGTGGTGAAAAACGACAACAATGAACTGATCTCAACAAGAACCGTCACCGGATGGAGAATATGCATGGACTACAGGGAACTGAATCTAGCCACTCACAAGGATCACTTCCCACTTCCCTTCATTGATCAGATGCTTGACAGGTTGGCAGGGAGGTCCCACTTTTGTTTTCTGGATGGATACTCGGGGTACAATCAAATCTCCATAGCCCCGAAGATAGAGAGAAGACCTCCTTCACATGCCCTTATGGCATTTTTGCCTTCAGGAGGATGTCATTCGGACTATGCAATGCACCTGCCACATTCCAAAGGTGCATGATGGCTATTTTCACCGACATGGTAAAGACATTATGGACGTGTTCATGGATGATTTCTCAGTGGTAGGGAATTCATTCGACGAATGCCTTGCCAATCTGACTAGAGTACTACAAAGGTGCATGGAAACAAACTTAGTGCTAAACTGGGAGAAGTGCCACTTTATGGTTCAAGAAGGTATAGTACTTGGGCACAGGGTTTCAAGCAAAGACATTGAGGTAGACCGTGCTAAAGTTGATATCATTGCAAAGTTGCCTCCACCAACATCCGTCAGGGCCATAAGAAGCTTTCTTGGACACGCCGGTTTTTACCGGAGGTTCATTAAAGACTTCTCCAAAATATCAAACCCTCTCTGTAAGTTACTTGAGAAAGATCATTTTTTTGTTTTTACTAACGAATGCAGGATTACTTTTGAGGAACTGAAAAAGAGGCTGGTCACAGCACCCATCATCATTGCCCCAGACTGGGAGCAACCGTTTGAGTTAATGTGCGATGCAAGTGATTATGCAGTGGGGGCAGTGCTGGGCCAAAGGAAAGATAAGCTGATGCATCCAATATACTATGCAAGTAGAACTCTGAGTGGAGCACAGCTAAACTACACAGTGACGGAAAAGGAGATGCTAGCGGTTGTGTTTGCATTCGACAAATTTCGGTCCTATCTCATAGGATCAAAGGTAATCGTATACACAGACCATGCAGCTTTAAGATATTTAATTGATAAAAAGGACTCTAAGCCACGCCTAATTCGTCGGGTGTTGCTTCTCCAAGAGTTCGACCTCGAAATCAGAGATAGAAAAGGTACTGAGAATCAAGTAGCTGACCATTTGTCAAGACTTGAAGGAGCTGAACTTGTCAAAGAGAGTGGGGAAATTCTGGAAACCTTTACAGATGAGCAATTGCTCACCACCACTCTCCTGAAAGCTCCATGGTATGCTGACTACGCTAATTATCTAGCCAGTGGCATTGTTCCTTATGACCTATCATCGGTCCAGAGGAAAAGATTTTTTCGTGAAAGTCAGTATTATTATTGGGATGAACCATATTTGTTTAGGATATGTCTTGATAACATGATCCGGAGATGCGTCCCCGAGATAGAACAATCTTCTGTTTTGCAGGCATGTCACGCTTCAGCATATGGCGGTCACTTTGGAGGAATACGTACAGCTGCCAAGATACTCGAGGCCGGTTTCTATTGGCCAGCGGTATTTAAGGATGCACACTTATGGGTGAAAGGTTGCAACGAATGTCAATGCACCGGGAACATATCTCGGCATCATGAGATGCCAATGAATCCTATCTAGCAAGTGGAAGTGTTCGATGTCTAGGGAATAGATTTCATGGGGGCCTTCATTAGCTCATACGGCAATAAGTACATACTTGTTGCAGTTGACTACGTGTCCAAATGGGTGGAAGCTGCAGCACTACCCACCAATGATGCTAAGGTGGTAGTGGGATTTTTGAAGAAGAATATTTTCACCCGGTTTGGGACTCCAAGGGCTATCATTAGGGACGGGGGCACACACTTTTGCAACCGAGCTTTTGAGAAATTATTGGCCAAGTATGATGTTAAACACGGGGTGGCCACTCCATATCACCCGCAAACTAGCGGACAAGTTGAGGTCTCCAACAGGGAGATAAAAAGTGTACTGACCAAAACAGTGAACGCCACAAGAACCGACTGGTCCAGGAAGCTTGATGATGCACTATGGGCATATAGAACAGCATTCAAAACACCCATTGGCATGTCTCCTTACAAATTGGTGTTCGGAAAAGCTTGTCACTTACTGGTTGAATTAGAACATAAAGCGTGGTGGGCACTGAAACAATTGAATCTCAACTTGGATGAAGCAGGTAAGGCAAGGTTGACTGGATTGCATGAGTTAGAAGAATTTCGGTATTTAGCATTCGAAAATACAAGATTGTATAAAGAGAGGATGAAGCGGATCCATGATCAAAATATCGTTGAGCGTACCTTCAAAAACGGGGACAAGGTACTACTATACAATTCAAGATTACGACTGTTTCCAGGTAAATTGAAATCAAGGTGGTCAGGACCCTTCAAGGTAATTGAGGCATTTGAGTCAGGAGCTGTGGAAATTCAAACTATGGATGGATCACGTACATTTAAGGTAAACGGATAGTGGTTGAAACAATGCATATGCCTGGATGACATGGAGGACAAGATAGAATTGCGGTTGGATGAACCTCAAAGGTCCAGCGAGCCGTAAAATGCGCTAAGTTGAGTCGTGCCGCGATGTTAACTCAGGCGCTACGTGGGAGGCAACCCACAAACATGTTGTAAGTAATTTAATCTTAGTAGTAAGTAATAAAGGAATATAAGAAAAACAAAAAAAAATTTGCTAAACAGTCGAAGTTTTTTTCAGAAAGGAGCACTGTCCGCGGTGCACCCGCGGACCGCGGATGAACCGCGGAAAAATGCCCTTTCTGAACTTTCATTGTTCGCGGTCGCGAACCAACCGCGGAAAACTGACCTCTCTGAATCTCGACTGTTCGTGGTCCATCCGCGGCCGCGAATGAACCGCGAACAGTCGCGGTCAGTTCCGCGGTCGGCAAAAATTTAAAGTTTTTTTTTATTTTTCTTTCCCCCCCTCCCTTTAAACCCTAAAATAACTTACCCCCCTTTCCCAAAACCTCATTCAGCCACCCCTCCCCCCTCAAAACTCTCTCTCTCTAATTTCTTTTCCTCTCCTTTCTCTCTAAAAATCCCCAACCCCCTCTTCTCCAAATCATCCCCTCCTTCCACCCTACTTCTCCATAGCTATAACTTGTAAGTTTCTCTTCTTTTCTCTTTTATTTTGTTCTATTTTTAGTTTTTGATTGTTTATTTTGTATAAATATTTAGTTAAGTGTTAGTTTACGGTCCATTCATGAACATTGCTTGGTTTTTCATTGTACATTTAATTTTGCCATGAAATTCCTTTAAGGAACCTTGTTATATGATTGATGTTTGGAAAGAATGGGTGTTGGGTTTTCAATTGTGTTTATGATGTTGATTTTATGATTTGGAGACCCAATAGTAGTTATACCATATATATGGGTTGGTTAGCCAAGTTGGGGCGCATTACCTTGAGCATAATAGAATAATGAAGATTAGGAGACATAATGCCCAACTCTTAAATTGGTTATTGAATATTTTATTGGGGATGGACTAAGTCAATGGGGTACTCGTAGATGTGTTCCAAGAACTAAGTGTGGGGTACTCAATTGGGCATGTGTAAAATAGTTAGATAAAGAGTATGAGGGAATTACACATAATTGATGGACAATTGTGAATTATCAAGGATGGCAAAGTCTGAGTAGCCTTCCACTAACTAACGGTTTACAAACTTTTTGGCTATCTTAATTGTACAGGATCATGGCTCCAAAGAGACCACGACATGGTGCTAGCTCATCCAGGCAACCGACTTATGACGAATCTAGGTTTGCCGATGAAGGGGCGGAAAATGCATTTCATATTAAAGCAAACAAGAAGTGGCTCCAAGAGGTAGAAGTGGACAGGATAGCTATCCGCTCGGAGAAGCCGGAAATGTATGATGAAATTCGGAGGCGAGAGATGGAGTTCCTCTTTGAAACACCCACTAAGGTGAACAAGATGCTCGTCAGAGAATTCTATACCAATGCCCCTTATTCCTCGGTGAGACAAGTGTTCGTTAGAGGTAAGCGAGTCAATGCTCATATTCCCACCATTCGGTAGGTACTTCGCCTACCACTGCACACGAGTGATATTGATTATTACCATTATAGGCCCGGTGTCACATGGGATATGCTAATTGAGGCCTTATGTGTAGATGGTGTTCCAGTATGGATTAGAAATCAAACTCTGCACTCTAACTATTTCACACACATTGCAAAATGTTGGTTCTCCATAATTTGCAACCGTATTTTGCCCTCAAGTAACACCACAGATGTTAACTTTAATAGGGCTGTTTTGACTTGGTGTTTTGTAACACATCGGGATGTTGATATTGCCCGAGTTATTAGTGACGAGATGGTATTAAGGGGATCCCTCACTGCCAAGGGTTTCTATTACCCATCTCTTGTCACTGCCTTGTGTCTCCTCAACCACACCCCAGTTACTGATACTGACGGTGAGCTACTACCGAAAGCTCCATTTAGAGCTGCTACTATCCGGGTTGGATGAGACACAACACCCATTGACTTAGATGAGGAGGACGATCCTGTACCGGATGCCCGGGCCAGACACTCCATGGATTCAGCCAGACCTTCCAGGCCTGCTCCTCGTGGAGCAAGCATGTCTAGATCCGAGTCCACACGACCTATGTTGAGGTCAATGGAGGAGGAAGTGGTTGCTCTGCGCACTTCAGTAGACGGTCTACACACACGACTAGATGCCATGTCCACTAGGCAAGCCCGGTCAGAGAACAGGTTTATGGCATGGTTCAGAGCACTTGGGAGAGCATGCCATGTCGACCCATCCACTGTCTCCGACTCCGAGTGAGTCACAGGTAAGTTTTCTTGCCCCTATTATGCTTTCATTTTATTTATGCCATGAGGACATGACATATTTTTAAGTGTGGGGTGGGAAACTTATTTTGTACATAATGTATATATTAGTGTAGTAAGTAATATAAAATAATAAAAATATAAAAAAAAATTAGAAAATTTAAAAAATCCAAAAATATGAGTAGAGGACTCTTCCTGATGACGGACTATTTAGGACAAGTACTCTTGAGGGAAGTAGTCCACGTAGGAATGTTTTCTTTCTTTTTCTAGGTAGTGTATCATCTCCCCCTTGGTTTTTCTTTTGACCACGGTTCTTTTCCAAGGGTTTTTATTGAACTGGGTTAGGTAGATTTTTTTTTCTTCTTTTTTTTCTCTTAGGATTAGAGGTAAAAGGGCAACATGTAACCCCGAATATGCACATTAGCAAAAGCGTAAATTGAACTTGAGAATGTATCTTCTAAGCTTGATTGTAGAATCTCAATATGCCTTAAATTGCACAATAATGCTTGCTTAAACATTGATTGGACTTTGTAGATAAACCGGATTCCAAATGAGTTGCATGCCATGTGTGTGTGAGTTTTTTTACTTACATTGTATGTTGTGCATGATGCCTAGAACTTGCCCTGTGTGTTTGCAAAGCGAAATAGAAGTTGTTCGGTTGTAGAAAGGATAGAGGCATTTCTTTGTGTAACCCCATATATCAATAGACATGAATTCACCCGTACATTATATCTTAGTTAACCCCTTTGAGCTTAAAGCCTATTCTTTGATAACCCTTGAATGTTCTTCAAATTATTATATTTTGTTCTACTTTACCTCCTAGAAGCACTTGTATTGTAATGAATAAGCAAAAGTTTAAGTGTGGGGTGAAGGGAAATTGAAAAGGGAAAAATCAAGAATGAATGGTAGAAAATAGTGAACTGGCCAAAATAAAGTAAATATGTTGCAAAGCAATGAGAAAAAGAGCTATATCAATGTATATATGAAAAAACTAGAAAGGCCAGTTACACCAACAAAAGAAAAATGGGGATTAAATGCAAATAAAGGTGAATAAATGTTTATGGGAGACATAAGGAAGAAAAAAAAACTAAAAGGGATAGTTGTGAAAGAAAAAAGAAAAGTGCTTAGGAAGGCTAGTCACTATACCCAAAAGTATCCTACCCGTCCCATAGCCTACATTACAACCCTTAAAGACCTCTTGATCTATGATTGAATAACTCGATTAGTGGAGTATTACACTAGGGGCAAGCCTATGGTGTGTCTGTACGCGTAGGAATGTTCTTTGATGAGAGTGAGTGAATTTTTCCGATATTTATAAGTTCCATGTATATGAATTTTAATGTGTGGGAACTTCTCTAAATAAATTTGGTAAGGGCATGTAATTCAAGAGGAAGAAGGTAAATTTGCAAGTTTTTGATAATAAGTAAAGTAAGTAATAATGTGCTGGCATGAGAGTTTACGGTTAAGTAAAAGATTATGCATATCTTAAGTTGTTCATATGTAATAGCTTATATGGCATACTTTGGGGGAGACAAATTTTGTTAATTGGCCTAAAGTGTGATTAAAGATTGCTCGAGGACGAGCAAAGGTTTAAGTGTGGGGTGTTGATAATAGGTGAATTTGACTATAATTATACCCTAAATAATCACACTTTATTATGAGATTAATGTTGTTATGAGGACAAAATGCTTTGATTAGTGTTCGATTGTGTTTTACAGGTACATGTGATGCATTGGATGCCTTAAAAAGCTATTTTGAAGTCATAGGTTGATGAAAAGGCCAAGAGAAGAGCTAAAGTGAAGAGGTCCGGAAGAAGCAGTAAAGAAAACAGAAGTGTTGTTCATCCGCGGTCCACTCCGGCCGCGGATGAACCGCGAAAAATGAAGGCCTCTGAAGTTTGACTGTTCGCGGTCCGCTCGCGGCCGCGAACGAACCGCGGAAGTCCCAGCGGCAGTAATCCCAGTTGGACTCTAACTTAGCTTTTAAGCCCTAAAACCTCTATATAAACTCCTAGTTTGCCCCATAGAGGCATGTAATTTATTTCTTCAATACTTTTGCAAGGTTTTAGTAGGAGAGATTCCTCTCAAACTCTTCTTTATTTTTATATCAAGTAATTTATTATGATTTCAATTATTATCTTTGTTTCTTCAAGCATGAGTAGCTAAATTCTTTTCTAAGGTTTTGATGGAACCTATTGATAGATGAACTTATCGTTTATGTGATTACAAATTGTGATTTAGATTTCTATTTGTTCAACTTCATTCTTATTGTAGTTAATTGGTAGAGCTCCCAATTAGCGGTGCCTATTTAGTGTGCATAACTTGGAAAAGAGTGCATATTTAGGTTTATTGTTGAACAACACCATACCTAGGTTATTAAAGGAATCTATAATTTTAGGCGTAAAGACGGGGTTAGGAATAACGAAGTCTTGGGTGCAATATAAAGTGAACTATTCAAATTAAAGCTAGCTAGGGTAGCTCGGGAGAGTGCACTAGTAAATTATTGTAATTGCTCGGGAGAGGGTTACGATACACATAGCGTTCATGATTGATAGAATATATTAACAATTTGTAGGAGCATAACGATAAGGGATTCCATCAATAGGGGAAATCAATACCTTAGTCTTTCTCTATATTATCCAACATTCAATTCTTTCTTTTAAAGCATTCTGTAATACTTGCAAACTAGATATTCGAAAATCATACACAAAGATATTCTAAATTTTGGGAACTTGATTCGTAAGTAATCTTGGGTTGTGAAAGTTGTGATTGGCAGGTTAATTCTCTGTGGGATCGATTTTGGACTTATTAAACCAAGTTATATTGACTACGACCGTTGCTTGGACGTGAATCAAACATCTCCCTTATTCTTTTTTAATTGACTACTACAATCTCTTATAATTTTCATGCCTAATATAACACTGGCTTCTCCCATGTCTTTCATCTCAAAATTAGAAGATAAGAAAAATTTAATATTATGTACCAAATCAAGATTAGTACTAAAAATAAGTATGTTATCTACATAAAGGCAAATAATAACACATATACCATATACACATTTTGTATAAACATATTTTTCTACTTCAATTGATGAAAACCCATCATTAATCAATATTTGATCACATTTTTCATGCCACTGTTTAGGTGCTTGCTTTAAACTATATAAAGATTTTAGCAATTTACAAACTTTATTTCTTGGCCAGACACTATACAACCCTCAGGTTGCTCCATGTAAATTTTCTCTTCCAAATCACCATTTAAAATGCAGTTTTAACATCCATTTGGTGAATAAAAAGTTTACAAATAGAAGCCAAGTCAAGTAAAACATGACTTGAGAAAATTCTAGTTATAGGAGCATAAGTATAAAAATAAACAATATTTTTCTTTTGGGTAAAACCTTTTGCAACAAGTCTAGCTTTGTATCTATCGATGGAACCACCCGTATTGAGTTTCTACTTAAAATTCATTTACAACCAATGGTTTTAGCTCCCGTGGGTAAATCAACTAAAATCCAAGTTTTGTTTTGTAAAATAGAATTTAATTCAGCATCAATAGCTTCTTTCCAAAATGAGGCTTCATATGAAGAAATAGATTTCGAATATGTTAAAAGTTTATTATCCACAAGATAAGTATAAAAATCATTAGCCAAAGTTTTTCTTTCCTTGGTCTTTAGCTTCTTCTTAAATCCTCACTTTCAAAATCATTTTGTACAATTGGAACCTGTGAAATATTATCACTTGGAATAATGGGAGCATCAAAAAATTTCTCAAATTTTAAAGGAAAAATATTTTCAAAAAATTCAGCATTTTTTGTTTCAACAATAGTATTATTTTAAGTACATCACTTTTGACTACTAAAAATCTGTATAGCGCATCTCGTGATCAAAATGCCAGTAGGACCAATACAATATACCTTTTTAAAGCAGTTAATGATCATAAAATAGTTTAAAGTATGACTTAATAGTAGTAAATTCACAAAAACATAGATAACAATAGGGGGAATACCATCCCGACACAGCCCAAACCGGAGTGTTACAAGTCATGAGTGTCTAAGATAACAAATCTCTAAAATGTAACTATAGAGTATCAATACTAGAATAGATAGTAAAGATATAGATAGAGAGGAGCTCCAAGTTGCGAACGCCAACAGCTATCTAAAGTCTCCTCGAAGATTCGCCTGAGATGGGACGAGTCAATAATTGGGAGCGAGATTTGCTATGCCTGAATCTGCATCGGTGTGTGGAGTAATGTGAGTACTCAGACCCAGTGAGTAATAAATATAAATAATGGCTGAAAGAAAGAAAATATGCGAAAGTACAATGTAACCTATACAGAAGCAGTAAATCACTTAAAATAGTAAATTAATGAAGTGATCAAGTAAAATCCCTTTAACAAGTAAAACAGGTAATTTGATCGGTAAATAACAAATAGGAATCTGCCCCTCGGGCACAACATCAATCTCTCATAACAGTATCAGCCCCTCGGGCTCACTCTCAGATCACAATGGGTACCCGCGTTCACTGGGGGTGTACAGACTCCGGAGGGGCCCCTTACGGCCCAAGCACTATATCAAGCCACCTCGTGACATTAACTCTCGGTCTCGTATCACTCAAGCCAGCTCTTGGCATATAAATGTATCTTAGTCCCTCAGCCTCATATCACTCAATGTATCCTCACATATGGCCCTCAGCTGCTCTCAATCCAAAATCATCACAAGCCCCACGGGCATTAGTAAATATAATAATCATCAGCCCAAAACATCATTTAGAAATATCATTTAAGTATCAAAACTGAATAAAAGTGGCTGAGTTGTAAAACTATTGAAAACAACAGGACTGAGTTCAAGTAATAAGTCAATATAGTGAGGAAACATTGATAAAAATCCCCGAAGGATCCAAATAGTTGGCACGAAGCCCAAATATGGCAATCAGCCCAAATCATGATGATAACAAATAAGTTTCAGTCAAATATGCAGTAAAATCATCAATCGGGATAGGCCAAGTTATAATCCCCAATAGTAAACAACCCCACGCTCATCATCAAGCGTGTGTCTAACCTCAATATAGAACTACGTTATGTCGACACCCCCTTATTTCTCGCAAAAAATATCGTTCAAAATTGGGTATATGACATTTGGGAGGATAACTCTATTCCCTTTCGGGAATTGGGTTTTAGGAGTTGAAGAGTCACCACCTAATGATTATAGTGCATTAGGACACTTTTAAGAAGAATTTGAGATGAAGAAACCAGAGTTTGGGTAAGGGCTAGAAATTATCTCGCGGGGAACGTATTAGGTACCCCTCAAGATCCACTACTGTGGTTCCCGGCTATACTATAATTGTGACTTTAAACAACAAGGGAACAAATAGAAGTCTCAAGTAGAAGGGGTTTTCACATAATATTGCAACTAAGTTTAAGAATTTGAAACTTGAAGGAGTATGAAGTTTAGAAAAATAAGTTTGAACAACTTAAAGAAGAGTAACAAGTAAAAGGAAAATGGGGTTGTGACGACCCAAAGGGTCATCACTTATTTAATTAATCATTTCGAGCTTCTGAGGCCTTTAAAATCTCATTCTATGTTGCCTCGATTTACGTGCACGATCCGAGCATGTAGCCGGAAAGATTTTGTGATAGCAAATATGAATTCTATGAGAAATTTGGATAAAAATGATATTAATATTGATATGGTTGACTTCGGTCAACATTTTTGGTAAACGGATCCGGACCCGAGATTGGATGGTCCCGAGAGGTCCGTAGAAAAATATGGGACTTGGACATGCGTCCGGAGTCGAATGCTGAGGCCTAGAGCCCAAGTTATGAATTTTTATGTGAAATTGTTTTTAATGCAATTATTAAAGGAAATAAATTAATTGACCTTGGTATCGGGCTCGTATTTTGGTTCCGACGCCCGGTACAAGTCTTAAATATTATATATGTGATTTCTGTAAAGTTTGGTGACATTTGGATGTCGTTTGAGATGTTTTGGACCTTGAGTTCCAATGTTAAGAAGTTTTGAAAATCAAAAGTATGAAGATCATGAGTTTGAGGCTTGATTTGATTAAAACGAAGTGATATTGGCGATATGATCGCACGAACAAGTCCATAATGTGTTTTTGAGGTTGTGTACATGTTTGGTTTGGAGCCCGGGGGCTCGGGTAAAGATTTGATAGGCCGTTGGATGAAATTCTGAATTTTTGAACTGCTGGTTTTTCACCCAGCTGTTGGCTTCGCAATTGCGAAGTTTTCTCGCAATTGCGAAGGGGGATAGGCTCGCAAATGCGAACATACATCGCAAATGCGAAGCCCCTTTGGCCCAGCCTTGTTCGCAAATGCGAACAATTGTTCGCATTTGCGAAGGTCCCCAGTACCAGCCTATGTTCGCAAATGCGAACAAAAGTTCGCAAATGCGAGCATTCCCCATTATGCCTTGGTTCGCAAATGCGAACCATTGTTCGCAAATGCGAACACTGCCTTATACAGCATGTGTTCGCAAATGCGAACATTAGTTCGCAAATGCGAGATGTTCGCAAATGCGAACAAATGTTCGCAAATGCGAACTTCCCACCCTTAGCTTATTTTTCAAACTCCGGAAATTGGTCGGGGTTCGCAATTGCGAACCCATGTTCGCAAATGCGAACACAGAGACCTGAAAAACACGAATTTCGGTCATTTCTTCACATTTTACAAAACCAAAACACCCATTTGCGATTCTTCAAGGATTTCTTCTTCATCAAAACGATTGTAAGTCACTTTTTACTTAATTCTTTCAATTTCTAACATCATTAAACATGTTGTTCATAAGAAATCAATGATTTTCATGGTAGAATTCTTGTTTTTGTTAGAAAATAGGGTTTTTCATAAATTGGGGAATTGGACCTCGAATTGAGGTCCGATTTTGAAACAAATTATATACATGAACTCGTGGGGGGATGGGTAACCGGATTTTGGTCCTAACCCCGAGTTCCGACCATGTGGGCCCGGGGTTGAAATTCACTATTCCGGGCAGAATGTTGTAGAAGATGTATTTGGTCTTGAGAATTAGTTTGTTGAGTAGTATTGATGATATTAAATCAATTGTGTATAGATACGATTGGATTGGAGCCAAATTTGCAAGGAAAAGGCATTGCCACAGATTAAATTGTTCATAAACATTCGAGGTAAGTGTTTGTTCTATCCTAGCTTGAGGGAATAGGATTATGTGCTATGTGTTATGTGATCGAGTGCGGTGTATGGGCTGTGGTGACGAGCATCCATACATTGGCGTCTAGTATGACCGTGAGTCGTTGGAAAATGATTATTTTGAGATATATTACAGATGAATGGTTATTGTTCTCCCTTGTTGGGACTTGTTGTGAACGTAATTATTGATTGCCCTTGATGGGACGGTTTATGAATTACTGTTTCTTTCTTTTCCCCTTAACTGTGATTGTTATTTGGGTGAGGAAGAGTGATAATGCACGAAGGGTGATGCCGTGCCATGTTTATTTATTTATGCACGAAGGTTAATGTCGTGCCATGTTTATTTATTTATGCACGAAGGTTAATGCCGTGCCATGTTTATTTATTGAAAATGCACGAAGGATCATGCCGTGCTCTGTTATTGATTATGCACGAAGGATCATGCCGTGCCCTGTTATTGAACCATGTACGAAGGATCATGCCGTACTATGGATGTGAGGATGAGAGTAAAAGCACGAAGGGTGATGCCGTGTACTTTATTTGTTTGTTTGGTGAGGATGAGAGTAAAAGCACGAAGGGTGATGCCGTGTACTTTATTTGTTTATTTGGTGAGGATGAGAGTAAAAGCACGAAGGGTGATGCCATGCAATTGCTTGCTATTTCTTGAAGTGATATTATTCGTGTTTACATTATACTTTGTTTTCTTTGTGAAATTATTAACTGTGGTTAATTGTTGAATTCTTTAAGATATTCCTTATTGTGTTATTACTTGATTATTTCTTGTTATTTTGTGGTACATACATATATATTGAATTGCACAGGTTTATGTGAGTGTCTGGTCCTAGGCTTGTCACTACTTCGCCGGGATAGGCCAGGCACTTACCAGCACATGGGGTCGGTTGTGCTGATGCTACACTTCTGTGCATTTTTGCACAGGTCCAGGTTACGATCAGGAGCAGCAGCAGCAGTAAATAGATTGCGTGGGAGTTGATCATATTTGAGACCGAGGTAGCTTGCAGACGTCCGCAGGCCCGGCGTCTCTCTCTTTATTTATGTTATTAGCTCTGTAGTCTCTTTGTTCCGAGACAAACAGAATTATGTTATATTTCCTTCGGACTTTTATGTGTAGTATTCCATAGTAGTTCGTGAGTTGGTGACTCCACGTCTTGGGTAGAGGATTTCAGTATGATTTTCACTTTATAATTAGTTATTTCTATTTCGATAAAGTATTCCGCATTTATTTAATTAAAATTGTGTTAAAAACAAGATAGTATGAATACGGTGGCTTGCCTAGCTACCACGAGTAGGCGCCATCACGATCCCGATGTTGGGGGAAAATCCGGGTCGTGACAAGTTGGTATCAGAGCTCTAGGTTACATAGGTCTCACCACTCACGAACAAGCTTAGTAGAGTTTGAGAGGTAGGTACGGAGACGTCCGTACTTGTCCTCCAAAGTCTATTGAGTTAGGAAAGAGTCTCTCATTTGTTCTTTCTTGTCGTGCGACTTGTTCCTCAATTACTGATTGAATTTCTATTAT
The DNA here is from genome assembly GCA_032618575.1 of Nicotiana noctiflora. Lineage (NCBI taxonomy): Eukaryota > Viridiplantae > Streptophyta > Magnoliopsida > Solanales > Solanaceae > Nicotiana > Nicotiana noctiflora. The sequence goes on from JASVEL010004189.1 coordinate 182,102, forward strand.
GTCCTTTCGCAGATGGTAAGGACACGCGCTTCTTCGTCCGCTGACCAGCAGCCCGAGCCCCAGACAGCTCCTGTGAGGGGCAGGGGCCAAGGCCGTATCAGAGGCCGTGGTAGGGGTAGAGCTCAGCCCCAGGCAGCTACTCCAGAGGTGGAGCCTCATATTGAGATTGACGAGGAGGTTCCAGTTCCAGCAGCTCCAGTGGGCCCAGCTCAGGTCCCAGGAGAGGCTTTATTTACCCCGGATCTTCGGGATGCTTTGGTCAGAATAGCGGGATTTATGGACAGCATTGCCAGAGCGGGCTTATTATCAGTTGCACCAGCCGCTTCTCAGGCTGGAGGAGGGGCCCGGACTCCTATTGCTCGTACTCCGGAGCCAGTAGCTCCTCAGCCTCAGGCACCAATGGTTCAGCCAGCTGTGGCCACTCAGTCAGGTACCACAGCTCATGCCGGTGATGGAGCGGCCATGACTTCCGATTCGTTATGGAGGCTTGATCGGTTCTCCAAGCTATTTACCACTACATTCAGTGGAGCCGCATCAGAGGACCCTCAGGACTTTTTATTCAGTTGCCGTGAGATTCTCAAGACTATGGGGATCGTGGAGACAAACGGAGTTGACTTCTGTACCTTCAGACTTGCAGGATCCGCCAAGACTTGGTGGAGAGATTATTGCCTGACTCGACCAGCAGGGTCCCCAGCTTTATCATGGGACCAGTTTGCGGAACTATTTATGGAGAAGTTTCTCCCTGCTACTCGGAGGGATGTACTTCGGAGGCAGTTTGAGCGCCTCCATCAGGGCACTATGACAGTTACACAGTATGAGACGAGATTTATCGACTTGGCTCGTCATGCAGTGGTGATACTTCCCACGGAGCGGGAGAGGGTCCGCAGATTTATAGATGGGCTTAATCAGCCGATTAGACTCCAGATGGCTATGGGTGTGGGGAGTGACATATCATTTCAGGAGGCAGCCAATGCAGCACGCAGAGTTGAGATGGCTCTTGCTAGGGGAGGCGGTTATTCTTCGGATAAGAGGCCTCGTCATTCAGGTAGATTTGGTGGTTCTTCCTCTGGTAGCAGAGAATCCTTTGATAGAGGCCAGTCCTCCAGGCCTTTTCATTCCGCCCTTCAGGCTTCACAGGGTGGATCAGGTGATCGTGGTTTTCGGGGGCATTATTCAGACCAGTCTCCTATTAATGCTCAGCCTCTTCAGAGTGTTCGTGGAGGCCATTCAGGTCGTCAGGGCCAGCAGCCCTATCAGTCTAAGAGTTGCTACGGTTGTGGTGACCCGGGTCATTTTATCAAGAATTGCCCTATAGCAGCGGGCAACTCTCAGCAGCGGGGTCCTCGTCCTATGATTCGAGGCCCCAGCTGACCCTCAGCCTGCCCAGCCAGCCAGAGGCGGGGGTAGAGATTTTAGAGGTGGAGGTCGAGACCGTAGAGGTGGAGACCGTCCGGCGAGAGGTAGAGGTCGGCCGGTTGAGGGTCGTCCTAGAGACGCGGCTCGGAGGGAGGTGCGGATCCCCGATTCTATGCTTTACCGGCCGGGCCGAGGCAGAGGCATCGGATGTCGTGATTACGGGTACTATTCTTGTGTGTGGAAGAGGTTCTTCGGTATTATTTGACCCCGGATCTACATATTCCTATGTGTCTTCCTACTTCGCACCGTATTTGGTCGTGCCCGGCTATGCTCTGGATATTCCAGTTTATGTGGCTACGCCAATGGGTGACTCTATTGTAGTCGATCGGGTGCATCGTTCGTGTGTAGTTATATTTGGGGGTCTTGAGACCCGTGTTGATCTGTTGCTCTTGGATATGGTAGATTTTGATGTCATATTAGGGATGGACTGGTTGTCCCCATACCATGCTATTCTTGATTGTCATGCTAAGATTGTCACCTTAGCCTTGCCAGAATCACCCCGATTAGAGTGGAAGGGTACCTCAAGCCACTCCGTTCGCACTGTTATTTCTTATGTTAAGGCTCGACGTATGGTCGAGAAGGGGTGTCTAGCTTATTTGGCTTATGTTCGTGATTCCAGCACAGAAGTTCCTTCCATTGAGTCGGTCCCTATTGCACGGGAGTTTCCGGAGGTTTTTCCTTCAGACCTGCCGGGCATGCCACCCGACAGGGATATTGATTTCTGTATTGATCTGGCACCGGGTACTCGGCCCATCTCTATTCCACCCTATCGTATGGCCCCGCCGGAACTAAAAGAGTTGAAAGATCAGTTGCAGGACCTTCTTGAGAAGGGCTTTATCAGGCCCAGTGTTTCCCCCTCGGGAGCACCTGTGTTATTTGTAAAGAAGAAGGATGGCTCGATGCGGATGTGTATTGATTACCGGCAGTTAAACAAGGTGACTATCAAAAATAAATATCCACTGCCGAGGATTGATGATTTGTTTGACCAGCTCCAGGGAGCGAGGGTATTCTCTAAGATAGACTTGAGGTCCGGCTACCATCAGCTAAAGATCAGGGCGGCTGACATTCCTAAGACAGAGCCTTTCGCTCTAGATATGGGCATTATGAGTTCTTGGTCATGTCCTTCGGGTTGACCAATGCCCCGGCAGCATTCATGGAGTTGATGAATCGAGTATTCAGGCCTTACTTAGATCTGTTCGTGATAGTCTTCATAGATGACATCCTGGTGTACTCCCGCAGCCAGGAAGAGCACGAGCAGCACCTCAGAGTGGTTCTTCAGACTCTGAAAGATAACCGGCTATATGCCAAATTTTCTAAATGTGAGTTCTGGCTGAGTTCGGTAGCATTTCTGGGTCACATTGTATCAGGTGGAAGGTATTCAGGTAGACCCAAAGAAGATTGAGGCAGTCCAGAATTGGCCTCGACCAGCTTCAGTGACTGAGATCCGGAGTTTCTTGGGATTAGCAGGTTACTACCGTCGATTTGTAGAGGGGTTTTCTTTTATTGCAGCCCCGATGACCAGGTTGACCCAGAAGGGTGCCCAGTTCTAGTGGTCAGATGAGTGTGAGGCGAGTTTTCAGAATCTCAAGACAGCCTTGACTACAGCACCAGTGCTGATACTACCGACGGGTGCAGGGCCTTATACAGTTTACTGTGATGCGTCCCGTACAGGACTTGGAGAGGTATTGATGCAGCATGGTAATGTTATTTCTTATGCTTCGAGACAGCTAAAAATACATGAGAATAATTATCCAGTTCATGATCTTCAGTTGGCAGCAATGGTTCATGCCTTAAAGATCCGGAGGCATTATCTATATGGTGTGACATGTGAGGTGTACATTGATCACAAAAGCCTACAGTACTTGTTCAAGCAAACGGAGTGGAATCTACGACAGCGGAGATGGTTAGAGTTGCTGAAGGACTATGATGTTACTATATTATATCACCCAGGTAAGGCCAATGTGGTGGCCGATGCATTGAGTAGAAAGTATGCCAGCATGGGTAGTCTTGCATATATTCCGGTCAATCAGAGACCATTAGCTCTAGATGTCCAGGCCTTAGCCAACCGGTTCGTGAGATTAGACATTTCTGAGCCTAGCCGAGTGTTAGCCTGCACGGTCGCTCGTTCTTCCTTATTAGAGCGTATCCGTGAGAGGCAATTTGATGATCCTCATTTGCGTGAGTTGAGAGATACAGTACAGCGGGGAGGTGCCACACAGGTAAATCTAGATGATGATGGGGTATTGAAATTGCGGGGTCGAGTTTGTGTACCCAATGTCGAAGGGATTCGAGAGTTGATCTTAGCAGAGGCCCACAGTTCGCGGTATTCTATTCACCCAGGCGCCGCGAAGATGTATCAGGACTTACGGCAACACTATTGGTGGCGCAGAATGAAGAAAGATATCGTTGCGTATGTCGCTCGGTATCTAAATTGTCAGCAGGTGAAATATGAGCACCGGAGACCTGGTGGTGTATTCCGGAGGATTGAAATTCCCGAGTGGAAATGGGAGCGGATCATAATGGACTTCATTACTGGACTTCCTTTGACTCGGAGAAAATTTGATGCTATTTGGGTCATTGTTGATAGACTGACCAAATCAGCACACTTTATTCCAATATCTGTCTCCTACTCGTCGGAGAGGTTAGCGGAGGTTTACATTAGGGAGATTGTTCGTCTCCATGGAGTGCCAGTATCTATTATCTCTGATTGGGGTACGCAGTTTACCTCGCGGTTCTGGAGAGCGGTCCAGCAGGAGTTAGGCACCCAGGTTCAGTTGAGTACAACATTTCATCCTCAGACGGATGGCCAGTCCGAGAGGACTATTCAGATTCTTGAGGACATGCTTCGAGCCTGTGTTATTGATTTCGGAGGCTCGTGGGACCAGTTTCTGCCATTAGCAGAGTTCGCCTACAATAACAGCTACCAATCTAGCATCCAGATGGCTCCGTATGAGGCGTTGTATGGTAGGCGATGTCGATCACCAGTTGGATGGTTTGAACCGGGAGAGGCTCGGTTGTTGGGTACGGACTTAGTTTAGGAGGCCTTAGATAAGGTCAAGACTATTCGGGAGAGATTGCGTTCAGCTCAGTCCAGGCAGAAGACTTATGCGGATCGCAAGGTGCGAGATGTAGATTTCATGGTTGGTGAGCGAGTATTGCTTCGGGTGTCGCCTATGAAGGGCGTGATGAGGTTCGGGAAGAAGGGCAAACTCAGCCCTAGGTATATTGGTCCATTTGAGATTCTGGACCGAGTGGGAGGGGTGGCTTACAAACTAGCTCTACCGCCTAGCTTATCAGTCGTGCATCCGATTTTTCATGTATCTATGCTTCGGAGATACCACGGCGATCCCACACATGTGTTAAATTTGAGTACTGTCCAATTGGACAACGATTTATCCTATGAGGAGGAGCCGGTGGCTATTCTAGACCGGCAGGTTCGACAGTTGAGGTCGAAGAGTTATCCTTCTGTGCGTGTTCGGTGGAGAGGTCAGCCTCCCGAGGCATCGACCTGGGAGTCCAAGTCTGATATGCGGAGCCGCTACCCACACTTGTTTCCTGACTCAGGTACTTCTTTCTTTTGTCCGTTCGAGGATGAACGGTTGTTTTAGAGGTGGAGATTGTGACGACCCAAAGGGCCATCACTTATTTAATTAATCATTTCGAGCTTCTGAGGCCTTGAAAACCTTATTCTATGTTGCCTCGATTTACGTGCACGATCCGAGCATGTAGCCGGAAAGATTTTGTGATAGCAAATATGAATTCTATGAGAAATTTGGATAAAAATGATATTAATATTGATATGGTTGACTTCGGTCAACATTTTTGCTAAACGGATCCGGACCCGAGATTGGATGGTCCCGAGAGGTCCGTAGAAAAATATGGGACTTGGACATGCGTCCGGAGTCGAATTCTAAGGCCTAGAGCCCAAGTTATGAATTTTTATGTGAAATTGTTTTTAATGCAATTATTAAAGGAAATAAATTAATTGACCTTGGTATCGGGCTCGTATTTTGGTTCCGACGCCCGGTACAAGTCTTAAATATTATATATGTGATTTATGTAAAGTTTGGTGACATTTGGATGTCGTTTGAGATGTTTTGGACCTTGAGTTCCAATGTTAAGAAGTTTTGAAAATCAAAAGTATGAAGATCATGAGTTTGAGGCTTGATTTGATTAAAACGAAGTGATATTGGAGATATGATCGCACGAACAAGTCCATAATGTGTTTTTGAGGTTGTGTACATGTTTGGTTTGGAGCCCGGGGGGCTCGGGTAAAGATTTGATAGGCCGTTGGATGAAACTCTAATTTTTTGAACTGCTGGTTTTTCACCCAGTTGTTGGCTTCGCAATTGCGAAGTTTTCTCGCAATTGCGAAGGGGGACAGGCTCGCAAATGCGAACATACATCGCAAATGTGAAGCCCCCTTTGGCCCAGCCTTGTTCGCAAATGCGAACAATTGTTCGCATTTGCGAAGGTCCCCAGTGCCTGCCTATGTTCGCAAATGCGAACAAAAGTTCGCAAATGCGAACATTCCCCATTATGCCTTGGTTCGCAAATGCGAACCATTGTTCGCAAATACGAACACTGCCTTATACAGCATGTGTTCACAAATGCGAACATTAGTTCGCAAATGCGAACTTTTCGCAAATGCGAACAAATGTTCGCAAATGCGAACTTCCCACCCTTAGCTTATTTTTCAAACTCCAGAAATTGGTCGGGGTTCGCAATTGCGAACCCATGTTCGCAAATGCGAACACAGAGACCTGAAAAACACGAATTTCAATCATTTCTTCACATTTTACAAAACCAAAACACCCATTTGCGATTCTTCAAGGATTTCTTCTTCATCAAAACGATTGTAAGTCACTTTTTACTTAATTCTTTCAATTCCTAACATCATTAAACATGTTTTTCATAAGAAATCAATGATTTTCATGGTAGAATTCTTCTTTTTGTTAGAAAATAGGGTTTTTCATAAATTGGGGAATTGGACCTCGAATTGAGGTCCGATTTTGAAACAAATTATATACATGAACTTGTGGGGGGATGGGTAACCGGATTTTGGTCCTAACCCCGAGTTCCGACCATGTGGGCCCGGGGTTGAAATTCACTATTCCGGGCAGAATGTTGTAGAAGATGTATTTGGTCTTGAGAATTAGTTTGTTGAGTAGTATTGATGATATTAAATCAATTGTGTATAGATACGATTGGATTGGAGCCAAATTTGCAAGGAAAAGGCATTGCCACAGATTAAATTATTCATAAACATTCGAGGTAAGTGTTTGTTCTATCCTAGCTTGAGGGAATAGAATTATGTGCTATGTGTTATGTGATCGAGTGCGGTGTATGGGCTGTGGTGACGAGCATCCATACACTGGCGTCTAGTATGACCGTAGTCGTTGGAAAATGATTATTTTGAGATAGATTACAGATGAATTGTTATTATTCTCCCTTGTTGGGACTTGTTGTGAAGATAATTATTGATTGCCCTTGATGGGACGGTTTATGAATTACTGTTTCTTTCTTTGCCCTTAACTGTGATTGTTATTTGGGTGAGGAAGAGTGATAATGCACGAAGGGTGATGCCGTGCCATGTTTATTTATTTATGCACGAAGGTTAATGCCGTGCCATGTTTATTTATTTATGCACGAAGGTTAATGCCGTGCCATGTTTATTTATTGATAATGCACGAAGGATCATGTCGTGCCCTGTTATTGATTATGCACGAAGGATCATGCCGTGCCCTGTTATTGAACCATGTACGAAGGATCATGCCGTACTATGGATGTGAGGATGAGAGTAAAAGCACGAAGGGTGATGCCGTGTACTTTATTTGTTTGTTTGGTGAGGATGAGAGTAAAAGCACGAAGGGTGATGCCGTGTACTTTATTTGTTTATTTGGTGAGGATGAGAGTAAAAGCACGAAGGGTGATGCCGTGCAATTGCTTGCTATTTCTTGAAGTGATATTATTCGTGTTTACATTATACTTTGTTTTCTTTGTGAAATTATTAAATGTGGTTAATTGTTGAATTCTTTAAGATATTCCTTATTGTGTTATTACTTGATTATTTCTTGTTATTTTGTGGTACATACATATATATTGAATTGCACAGGTTTATGTGAGTGTCTGGTCCTAGGCTTGTCACTACTTCGCCGGGATAGGCCAGGCACTTACCAGCACATGGGGTCGGTTGTGCTGATACTACACTTCTGTGCGTTTTTGCACAGGTCCAGGTTACGATTAGGAGCAGCAGCAACAGTAAATAGATTGCGTGGGAGTTGATCATATTTGAGACCGAGGTAGCTTGCAGACGTCCGCAGGCCCGGCGTCTCTCTCTTTATTTATGTTATTAGCTGTAGTCTCTTTGTTCCGAGACAAACAGAATTATGTTATATTTCCTTCGGACTTTTATGTGTAGTATTCCATAGTAGTTCGTGAGTTGGTGACTCCACGTCTTGGGTAGAGGATTTCCAGTATGATTTTCACCTTGTAATTTGCTATTTCCATTTCGATAAAGTATTCCGCATTTATTTAATTAAAATTGTGTTAAAAACAGGATAGCATGAATATAGTGGCTTGCCTAGCTACCACGAGTAGGCGCCATCACGATCCCGATGTTGGGGGAAAATCCGGGTCGTGACAGGGGTCCTAGGTTTGCAAATAATTTGGATCACATCAATACAATACCCGCCGGAGTACACTCCTCAGAAGAGGGGTCGCACGTGATATTAGTGCACCAATCATCATATCCAGATTCTACCCTTCCCACCCTATTAATGTATTAAAGCGTGAACTGTCTCATTATTTATTGCATGCTAGTACCTGTCCCAATCCTATCAGTCCCGGAGGCATTTGGGACTACTAATCCTAAAGGGAAAGGGAGTTTCTGGGCCTTTTGAGAGTTTTCAAAGGACAAAATACTAAGGCGATATTCAAAACACCTAATGCAGATATGGGTAAACAAGCAAACAAATAGGGCTCAAGTAAGCCTCCTTAAATCAAATAAAGGCATATAATTTAGTATGTCTTTCACGTACTGGTTTGGTCTGGATTAAATTAAAGTGATAAGCAAACTGGTTCAACCCATATTTTTAGACAAGAAGTCTACATTAGGTCCTCTCTAAAGCAGTTGTCAAAGACTGACCCAATTGATTAATTAACCAACCTTCTGTCTATGTGTTGAATAGAACTATTGATTTTGAAAAGCAAATTGATTATAAAAGAGTTACAAGTTTTTGTCAAAGTAAAATAAGTCTCAGAAAAGGTGCAGATTTATTAGAGAAAAATGGTTAACCAAGTTCATCAGAAGGAAATAAGTTTCAGAAAAATGAATGCACTGATTTGAAAAGGTTTACCAGAAAGAAATGAATTTAAAAAAAAATGCAGACTTATTAGAAAAGGGGTTTGCTAGTTTTATATGAAAGGAATGCATTTTAAAAAAGATGCAGAAGATTACTAGTTTTGGCAAAATAGACACGAGTTTCAGCAGTCGATATTGTTTTAAACGCATGAGGCAGTTCTTATTCGAGATTTCCTATATGCATGCTTTCTATACATTTACTGATTTTAGCACCTCTCAAATATTAATAGATGTCTTATGCACATGATGTCTATATAGAACTTTATTATTAAACCTACAAACGATTTTCCTAATGATGTTTATATATGCATGAATGCAAGAGCCTATAGACATGATATCTATATGTGTAGTTGCAGAAATCAGAAGTTAAACCCTTATAGGCATGCTTTCTACACTTTGTGCATAAAATAAACCCCCTTCTCTTTTTCTACTAAATTCCCATGAGTTTATTATAAATTATTACAACCTAGTAAATAAAACTGGAAATTAAAAGTACATCAGAAGGTACAGCTGCATCCAAGGAACCTAATTCAAACTTGGTGTCTAACAATATGAGATGAACATTTTCCGGGATCAAGATTTCTAAAGCTTTCTCTTATCTATGGTGTTTCAATGTTTCAAGGAGTTTCAGGAACTCCAGGCAGTGCTTACACCCTAGATATCAATTAGAATTGAATTAAAGTGTAGTGTGGAAGAGCCATCATTCAAGTGTCTAAGTTTAGAGGGAACTCATGGGTCCCAAGGAAAGGCTCAGAAGAAGAGGGCAAAACTTAGATTCTAGGAACAAATGCAAGTCCAATAGAAGTGGTTATGGGGTTCCAAGGCAGGCTGGTGGTCATGCCTATCCATAGGGTACGCTGGCACACCCCTGACCAGCTTGTCAGCCAATCAATTAGGAGTAAAGACCTATTGAAGGTCAGACCATGGCCTAGACAGTGATCAGGACATTGTCAGACCAAAGTCTCAAACTCAACATACATATAAAGGGAAATGGGGATGGGAATTGAAAGAGTTTAGGACTCAAGAGGGTCCAATTCATGTCCATGGACAATAATATCAAGTATTGCCATGTTTTTAAACCATAACACAGCCACACAAATGGGATTAGGGTTTGGGATTCATATAAGAACAAAAACCATGAAAGCAAAATTTGCAGAAAATTACAGCATGTAAACAGTAAATTAAACAAGGAATGGACTATAGAATAAACACGTAAGGGGAGAAGCAGAAATTAAACAAAGAACATACCAGTTTTAGAAAAAGTAAGCAAAGAAAGAAGGATTCTTGCAAACAAAGCCACAATCAAGGAGAACACTTTGTGATTGTGAGTGCAGAGAACTTGAGTGTTTGTGAAAATTCTAAGTGTATTTGAGAGTATTCAGCAAAAGTAATCAGAATTGATCATGTCAAATTGACTGTGTCTAAAGTGTAGAAGGGAAGCCCCTTTTACAGTGTAGAAAAACAAGTAAGAAAGATAAGAAAACCTTTAAAAATCAGTCTTCAAATATTCTCCTTTAAGGTAAGGAATTCAATTTCAAACGGGAGAATGTAAATAAGGAAAGGAAGGTTGAGTGAAATCTTTCATAGTAGCATAAGAAGTGAAAATACATAAGGTTCATGTAAGGAAAGAATTCAACGGTACTTGATTTGCAAAGAAAAGGAAAGGGAATCAATCAGACAACTAATAAAAAATCAGGGTAACAAGCTAAATTCGAATGAACCCTGTCAGGAATAGGTAGACGAGGGTTCAACCAAAGAAAATCATTGGCAATCAGTCAAGACCCCGTCAAAGGAATCCAAAGTCAATCAAGTAGTTGTCAAAAAAAATTTGAAAGAGGAGTTCTCATATATAAAGCAGACAAATCAAACAAAGAATCTAACATTGAAGTATTTAGGATCATAAACAATAGAATACGAGTTCAGTCATAGACTCAAATTGAGCCTGAAGGTTCAGGGTTCCAAAGTGGAAACCTAATCCAACTTTTCAAAGAAACTCCCAAATTCCAGGGTTTCGAATTGAACCAGACATAGAGGTGAGAATTAATGTCATTTGTTTTTCAGAGTCTCAACAAAATAGACATGACAGCATGCTTGAACAACAAGGAAGAAAAATCATGAAGAACGTATTCGAGAGACTCGGAACACAAACGAGTTCAGAAGAAAGAGATAATGCAAACTTGAACAAAAGCAGATGAAGCATGTAAGAACATGAACAGAGTCAAAAGAAATCAAATAACTTTAACGGTAGGCACATATAGCAGAAGAGTAATGAAAACATGACGAAAAATTAACAGGAGAAAAGAAAAAAGGTAAAAGACAATATATGCATAAAATAAAAGAAATAGTACGAGCAAGGTATAAGAAAACACACATAAAGCAAAGGAGAAAAGAATTAGAAAGATTTTGCAAAAAAACCTTGCAGAAATCCTAAAAACAATTTTAGCAGAACGTTTTGGGGAAAACACTCAAAACGTCAAGAAAAGCATAGACATAGCATAGATCTAGGAAAATAACGGTGAAAGAACCTCGAATGGTTTAGGATTTTAGAGAAACCCTAGAAACGAGAAAGGCTTGGAAGAACAAGATCAGTTCTTGAGTCAAAATGATCAGGAATCAAGATTCCAGTGCTTGAATATGTCGGGGCGTGGCCGGATATCATAGATCTACTGGTTTGAGACGGATCTAAGAGAGGACAATCAAGGTCAAGCCTCCAAACTTTGAGTAGCTCAGGCTTAGTGGTGAGAGAAGGTGAGTACACACCATCTATGGCAGGAGATTCCATGGATTCCGGTGGAAACGATGTGAGATAAGGTGGGAGGTGATTAGGGTTTCGGAGAGGTTCGAGAGGATTTGACGGAGACGGAGAGAGAGAGAAGCGATGTCTCTATGCAAATGAAGTAGGGTTAGGGTTGTTAGGTGATTAAAAAGGGAAAGCCTAAACTATAGTCGTTGATCAAAATGATCAACGACATGGATTTAAAGAAAATCAGACGGGTATAAAATTGGGCTAAGGGGTCGGGTCGAAATGGTAATTGGGTCGTTTCATTTGGGGGCGGAATTGGGCGAATTAAGGCTACAAATGAAAGGGAGAAAAGGTTGTTATTGAAATAGAAATAGGCTAAGTGTTAAATAGCCAATATTCCCCCTTTTATTTTATAAAAATAGTAATAATGATTATAAAAACAAATTAAAAATACTAAACAAACAAATACTATATAAATATTAATTTAAAAATACTAAAAATAATTTTATAATTATAAAAATCTATTGACCATAAATAGGCTATAATTGCAATTACATGCAATTTAGCTTTAAAATTCCAAATAAATTTGTAAAAATATGAAGAAATCACCTTAATTATATTTGGTGTAAATATGGGAATGAAATAATTTATTCACCAAAATAATAATTTTGGGAATAATTATTGGATTTTGTGGTATTAAAATCTATCTATCTATTTATATCTATATAGAATAATAGAGGCAAAGCAAGGTTATCATGACAAGTGGTATAACACTAAATTGTCATGTGTAATTGTTTTGGACAATTATCCAACTTTGTTGGAATTTCAAATTTATTTAAAATTACTATTGGCTTAACCACAATAGTTGGAGTTAAAATTATTTTAAACTAGAAAATAGGCACACACACAAAAAAAAAAAAAACTTGCGAATTCGAATTCAAACCATTCATTAATCGAAACGTCCACTAATTGAAACTGTTTTTTTCCACTCCGCACGTCTCTTTGTGTTCCAAACTATTCATACTCTAATTATTTGATAATTGTTCTCTTCTTCTCACTCTCTTTTTGTTTCTCTTTTTGCATGTTTTCATAGATTTCTGGTCATAAGATTATTGGTACCAAGTGCAGGTGATTATGCATCATTGTTATTGTAATTATCACTTAGAATTTTATCATAACAATTCACTGGGTATTTATGGTTATGTATATCCTAATGTTGATTTTAATTTTTTTATGAAAGTGTGTAAGATTCTTTGGGTTATGACGTCATTTTTAAAAATCAAATCCTTTAAATAACATTACTCGAAATAAATATGTAATAATAATTTGTGATTTCCTTTATTTCTATTGCTAATTTTGCTTTATTCAACGTTGGATGAAACTTTTTTACTGTCTTATATACTCTTAAAATTCTACATTGTCCTCTCTTCTTTTTCGTTTCGGTATGTTATAGCTTTTGTTGATAAAAAGAATAACGTCTTTTCTCTTCTTTCAGATTATTTGTATGTAATGGACACTGGAACGAGTAATGCAATGCGAAAAAAAGATGAACTTATTTCTTCTATTTTTTTCCTTATATACACTTTTTAAAAACCTACATATTTCCTCTTCTTGTTTGATATTTTACATCTTTTTCCAGAAAAAAAATGTATTTCTTCTTCTTTCATGTTATTTATGTGGAAAGGGCATGGGAACGGGTTATGCAATGCGATTAATGCGTATAAAAAAAGAAAGTTGATCTATGGATAATATAATTTTTTACCCTTCCCGGCAATTAATCGTATAGAAGAAGGTTGAAGTTGATTTATGTGGACAATATTATTCTTTAATCATTCCCCTGCAATTAATGTGTAATGAATTTATTGATAAAAACAAAATATTTTCCCTCTTTCCCTTATTTCCTCATTTCTTTCTATATTTCTTACTCAATTTTGTAAATACCTTCTTCTCGTTCTAACTTTCCTTTAATACTTGTATGTATTTGAATATAAGAATTTTAAGAAATTTTGATACACACAAAGTAGTGGCCTTAATCATTATTAAAAGTAGGATCATTCTTATTGTATGGCTTTTTTTTTAAAAGTTTTTGTTGTTGTTGTTGTTGTTGTTAATCAGAAGGTGAATTTCATTCTTTACTTTGTGCTTATGGAGCTATAATTTTTTTATTCAATTTCTTTATTTCGTTTTAGGTCCATAGCTTTTAGAGAGGTTCACGGCCAAAAAAATTGCTTGGTTTTTCCTCTTTTTTTTTTTGGTTTCATTTTCAGATTCATGCGCCTATAATTAGGAATTACAAAGTTATTGAAACTCTTACATTTTAATGCAAAAAAATAAATTATTATGTCTCCTAACAATTTTGGTAACTGATACATATGCGATAAATTTGTTTTTCATAGATTTTGGTTATTTTTTTTCATTGAGTTTTAATGCGACAAAATTAAAAATTGAGTAATTATACCTCCTAAGATTTTTATAACTGATTTTATCTCCTAAATTTTTGTAATTGATATATATAGATTAACTTATTTTGCAGTTTGGCTGTCTTTTTAATGGATTTTTTATGCAATAAATTTTTGTACTTGCTACATATTTAGTAACTTAGAAAGCATTTCAAATTAAAATTACGTTCATTTTATTTTTGTTTGGTCCTCCCTTCATCTTATTAGTAATCGAGTACATCAATTCAACGTAACTTTGAGAGTAGTTTTCATGTGTAACTGAGATTTTAACGGTAAGTACAATTTTAATTTAAAAATAAAAAATTGATAAAATGAAAAAAAAAAGTTTAAAAAATTGGAAGATTTGGCCAAAGAAATGAACTTACCGAAAATTAACTACTCATGGATGAGGGTTGGTTCATGTTAGTTAATTTCTTTCTTTTAAAAAAATTAATTTATTTTTTCTTTTATAAAATAAAATGTGTATTTATTCATTAAAATTCAGATAATATTATTAAGAATAATAAAATAAAATTTAAAATAAGAAATAATTCAAGAGTAATATAATATATATCTTCTATTATATAAAAAGAGAGTAGCACACAAAAATATTAAACAAACTATGCTACTAAAAATTTCTATTAACAATATAATAATGCTAAATATTGGTTATATGATAAAGAAACATACATAATAAAAAAGTTATTTGATGACTGTATAACTCCCTATAATTTAATAGAGATTTTATTATTGGGTATATCATACTGCAAAGAAGATAACAATTGAAATTTATTGAAATAACAATCTAATATGTTTAAACATATCCGATCATAATTTAATTGAATTAATATTTTTTAATATTAAAGTTTTATATTTCAACTCTGTCAACATCAAGATGGACTCCCACAATTTTTGGGCAATTATTTTATCTATATGGAAAAACATAATCCATTTGGCATTGCTCAAGACAATGCTCCACAAAATAGGAATTAGAAAGTTATTTGAGAAAAAACAACTCCTACATTTTTAATGCAAACAAATAAAATTAGTTATAACTCCAAAACTTTTGTAACTGATAGATGTGCGATAAAAAAATTTCCCATAGATTTTGGTTATCTTTTTAATGCCACAAAAATAAAAATTAATTATATCTCCTAAGATTTTGATAATTAATTTTATCTCCTAAAATTTTGGTAATTGATACATATGGATTAACGTATTTTGTAGCTTTTGGCTATCTTTTAATGGACTTTTAATACCATAAAATTTTTAAATTGATTATATCTCTTAAAACTCTTAAAATTTTGTCAATTGATACATATTTAGTAACTTAGAAAATATTTTAAATAAAAATTGTTCTAATTTTGTTGTTTTTTGGTCCTCCGTTCATCTTATAAGTAACTCGAGCATATCAATTCAACGCAACTTTGTGGGTAATTTTTATGTGGAACTAGGATTTAAAAGAATAAATACACTTTTTTATTTTTATTTTTTAAAAAGAAAAATTTAATAAGAGAAAAAATAATTAGTTTATCTAAAATTAACTCTCATACGTAGGTAACAGTTCGTTAAGGTTAGTGAATTTCTTTGTTTTTTTTTTCTTAAATTATTTTCTTTTGTCTTTTTGAAATAAGAAGTTTATCTATTTATCAAAATTCAGACAATATTATTGATAGAATAAAATTTAAAAAAACATACTACTTTAAGATTAATAAAATATATATCTTCTATTAGATTTAAAAGGAGAGTAGCAAAATATTAAATAAAGTAATATGCTAATAAAAATTTCTATTAACAACGTTGTAATACTAAATATTGGATAATATAATAACGAAAAATACATAATGAAAAAAGTTATTCGATGACTATATAAGTCTTTTTTTGTTTAATACGGATTTTATTATTGGATATATTGTATTGACAAATAAGATGACAATTAAAATTTATTAAAGCAATACGATCTAATATGTTCAAACAGACCGATCACAATTTTATTAAATTAATATTTTCTAATATTGACCGTGCATCGCGCGGATACAACTACTAGTAGGTAATAAATTAGCTTAAAATGTTAAAAATTTGGAGAAGTACCAAAACTCTTGGGTGTGCTTATATATGCACATATATGCTATTTTGGATATAAAAATACCTAGTGGAAAAATTGGGTATCAACAGCTACCCCTCTTTACCCGAGAAAGATGAAAGTATTGTCAGGTAAAGATAAGATGGCCAATTTTGATCGGAAGCGGCGATTGAAATGAATTTTGACTGAGCTCTGGTTTCTGAGCTGCCTACATATCCCTGGTCTTACAGGAATCAGGCCATATGTAGTTCAGGAATCATTGACGGAATGTGCCGATGGAGATTTGAAAAGTCCGGACATGATGTTTTAAGTTGGAAGAGGTATTCAAAATCAGATAGGCTGGGAGAATCGGAGCGGGGGCGGTCGCTCCTGTTGAGATGACCGTTTACTAGCCGGTGTACCTGCAAGTAGGCAATGCAGCATATACTGGGCACAAATTAAATGTGATGTAAGTTCCCATTGGACCATGAATGTTGTCTTCAGACGTTTAGGAGGACATCCTCGGACCATGACGTCACGAGCCGTGAAGAGCATAAATAAAGATTCACAGGCTATGAAATGATGTTCTTGCGCTATGTAGATGGTGCCTCCGAACTTTGAATTGGTTGGCATCTTTCAGCCCATCAAATGCAAAAGGTGGCGATCTTTCAGCCCGTGCAAGAAATAGCGATATTTCAGCTGGTGCAAAATTTAAATGAAGGTGGCAATATTGCAACTGTGTGAGAAAACTAAGGAGGCAATATTTCAGCCATGCAGGATGGAGACAGGGCTTAGTCTTGGAAGGCAGATAAATAGCCTTATGCAGAAATACAGATGGAGGTAGAGCTTAACCTCGAAAGCAAAAGAGTAGCCTTATGCAAGATGTAGATGGAGACAATGCTTAGTCTCGAAAGGCAGATAAGTAGCCTTATGCAAATGATGATGGAGGTAGAGTTTAACCTCAGAAGGCAGAAAAGTAGCCTTATACAAGATGCAGATGGAGACAGTGCTTAGTCTCAAAAGGCAGATAAG
Source organism: Nicotiana noctiflora (assembly GCA_032618575.1). Lineage (NCBI taxonomy): Eukaryota > Viridiplantae > Streptophyta > Magnoliopsida > Solanales > Solanaceae > Nicotiana > Nicotiana noctiflora. The sequence continues at coordinate 199,156 of JASVEL010004189.1, forward strand.
TAGCCGTATGCAGAAATACAAATGGAGGTAGAGCTTAACCTTAGAAGGCATATGAGTAGCCTTATGCAAAAATGCACATGGAGATAGAGCTTAACCTCGGAAGGCGGACGAGTAGCCTTATGCAGATGATGCAAATGGAGATAGAGCCTAGTCTCGAAAGGTAGATAAGTAGCCTTATGTATAAATGAAAATGGAGGTAGAGTTTAACCTCGGAAGGCAAATGAGTAGCCTTATGCAGAAATGTTATCACGACCCGAATTCCCCCACCATCGGGATCGTGATGGCGCCTACTCGTGGTAGCTAGGCAAGCTAATTTACTCACCACCTTTACATTTATACAACCATCCCGTTCTCATATTTAATAATAAGAATATTAAGAATAACTTTAATTGCGAAAGTCTTTTTAATAAAAACTGAATAATAGTGTGAATTACTCGACAATAAATCCTCTACCCAAGATGTGATGTCACAAACTTATGAAATACTAAGAATAACTACACATAATGGTCTAAAAGTATTAAATAATAACCGTCTGTCTCGAAAAATTGAGACTACAGCAATAATGAAAGCAATAAGAAGAGACGCCGCGCCTGCGGACGCCTGCAAGCTACCTCAGTCTCGAAAGTATAATAATCCTGCTAGTGAACTATTGGTGCTGCTCCTGCTCAAAACCTGGACCTGTGCAAAAATGCACAAAAGTATAGTATCAATACAATCCAACCCCAAGTGCTGGTAAGTGTCTGGCCTATCGCGGCAAAGTAGTAACAAGCCTAGGACCAGACACTCACATAAACCTGTGCAGTTCTGTATACATATGTGCCACAAAATAACAGAAATATTGAGCAACACACATAGCAAGGGAGGGAACATGCTAGGGTAGCACAATTGAATATACATAATTAATAAGTAAGGTAAAAAAAGAGTGCAACAAACAGTTATTCCAAAATAAGAAAATAGAATGGTTGCATGATATCACCCTTCGTGCTTTTACACTCATCCTCACAAAATAATAAATTAAAAGTGCACGGCATCACACTTAGTGCTTTGACTCTCGTCCTCACATTCATGGCACGGCATGATCCTTCGTGCGTGATTTAATTAACACTGGCACAGAATGTTCCTTCGTTCATAAATAGTAAAATAGGGCACGGAATTGTCACGACCCAAACCCCGGTCGTGATGGAGCCCAACACAATGCTAGGCAAGCCCCAACCATATCATCTCTTAAACCGACCAATTATTAATTCCAATTAGTCAAACTAAACTTAAACAGCAAGCAATCATATCAAATGAAAAACGTGATAGTAAAAGCATACAAGTACGGTCCCAACCATATCGTGGTGTCACGAGTCTGAGCCTCTACAGAATAATCATCCTAATACAGACAAGTCTAGGAAAATTAAAAACAACAAGAAGATAGGGAAGGATAAAACAGGCTCTGCGGACGCTGGCAGCTACCTCGTAGTCTCCGCAAAAGTAGATAATGAACAACAGCTACAATACCTCAACCGCTCTCGGGCACCTGTGGATCTGCACAGAAAGTGCAGGGGAGTGGGGTGAGTATATTTTAACTCAGTGAGTAACAATAATAAACAATAATCGAAAGTAAGAACTCTTGTGCTATTACTAAACAGTTCTAAGGCAACCCTCACATGTAAGTCATCACTATGGTAAGTACTCTGGTCTCTAGTCCACATCTATCTCTACAAGATCCCACACTGATCAAACCCACACTCGTACCTTTACGGTGTACAACCATCTCAATATGTGAGGACATATACATATGTCTATAGAGTATAAGCATTTAAGTATGTATAAGGATATCAATAAGTATAATGTTGCGGCGTGCAGCCCGCTCCAATACATATACCGCTCCGGCGTGCAGCCCGCTCCATTTAACATCGACGGCGCTCACTGGGGGTGTATACAGACTTCGGAGGGGCTCCCTAAGCCCAAGCGCTATGATACTGCGGCGTGCAGCCTAATCCACACATATATTACTGCGACGTGCAGTCCGATCCAACATATACATATACTGCTACGGCGTGCAGCCCGGTCCGATATCTATACTGCTGCGGCGTGCAGCCCGATCCAACATGGGTATATATATAATACCTTATAACGAGTTCTCGACCCTGTCCCAATTGGTATAGGATTGGACTTTCAGGCCCACTCAGCTAAGACAGGGAATTTTCACCCTAAGTTGTCTATCTGTCACAGTACACATCTAGTATTGGCTCTTAGTATGCTATTCAACTAGTTTAACAGCTGAGTGTAAGTCTCTAACACGATATAAGGGTCACCTAGCTCTACAGGTTCCCTAATGCTCTACAGATCGGCACAAGGCCCCAAACATGGCTATTAGACCAATTACACGGTTATAATTTCATTATCAAACATAATACACAGTATTCTATTAGCCGAGAAAGACCAAGTCCGAACCCCCAATCACAATGTCACCACGCCCGTCACAAGACGCGCATCTCATCTCAACATAGCACTGTAAAGTGCTAGTACGGGGTTTCAAACTCTCAGTACATTATTTACTACTACCATTCACCTCGAACCGGTAGAAACCTCAGTCTTCCTTGCGCTTGCCTTGCCAATCAATCTCCTCGGATGCCAAGTCTGCTCAAAATCAATGATAATACATCAATATATGCTCAATTCACCCCATATGAAATAACCCAAATTGCATCAAAACCCACAAAGTTGTCAAAACTCGACTTTTGGTGCGCTTCTTAAAAAATTATAAAAGTTACATATTCGGAACCCTCGTCTCAATACGAGTCTATGCATATAAAGTTTTCCAAAATCGGACTCCGATTGCCCACTCAAATTGACAATTTACCAAAACCCTGGCTTAGGCTAAATTTCCTCACAATTTAATCCCATTTCCGTGGAATAAAGGAGGATTTCAAGATAAAAATGCGTAAAGGAACCATAAAACTCACCTCCGATGATAACCCGATGATCTCCCAGCAATATCTCGTCCAAATCGCCCAATTATCCTCTCTAAACCGAGACCAAATGTTTTTCACAACTTCTGAAATTAACCCTTCTATTATTTTTAACACAGGCTCGGTTTCCGCTTCTGCGGACAAAAATCTGCCTCTGCGAGGCCGCCTCTGCGACCAAATGGTCGCTTCTACGAGATCACACCAAGCTGCCCAGTTCCGCTTCTACGGCCCAAGTCTCGCTCCTGCGAGACCGCTCCTGCGAACAGGCCTCCGCACCAGCGATCCTCCCCAGTCGCCCGCCTTTCCGCTTCTGCGACCTAGGACTCGCAGAAGCGAGTCCGCTCCTGCAACTCGCCATCCGCTTCTGCAGAACCTCCTGGCCAAGCCTCCATTTGCATCTGCGGTCCAAGTTCTGCTTTTGCGGTCACGCTCCTGCGGTCTCCAATCCGTAGGAGCGAAAACAACAGAACCAGCAAATCCTCAACCTGCAATTTCCATGTTTTTCTCCCGTTTAACCTCCCGAATTCACCCCGAGCCCCCCGGGACCCCAACGAAAGCCACAAACATACTCCATAACACGATACAAACTTGTTCCAATCATAAAAAATGCCCTCAAACACGGAAAACACCGAATCCAAGCAAATTCAAGCCTAAGTTTTCATTCAAACTTCCGAAACCGACATTCGACCAAAAACCCGACCAAACGAACTCCGAATGACCTGAAATTTTGCAGGCATATCCAAAATCACCTAACAGAGCTACTCCAACTGTCGAAATTCCATTATGACTCCCGGATCAAAATCTCGCCTATCGATCGGATATTGCCAAAATTCAACTTTAACCAATTCAAGCCTATTTCTACACCGTACCTCAAAATTCACTTTCGATCGCTCTCCTAGCTCACAAATGACCTACCGGAGCTGACCGAATCATCATATTTTGATTCTGAGCTCTCTTACTTACAAGTCAACATCCAGCTGACTTTTCTCAACTATTCCTCCTTCTAAGAGACTATTTGTCTCATTTCCAACTAAATTCAATCCGGATTGACTCAAACTTACCCAACATGCATATTACAACTTTAACAAGCAGATAACGGGGATAATGGGGTGATAACTCACATGATGACGGGCTGGGTCATCACATTCTCCCCAACTTAAGAAAGCGCTCGTCCTCGAACGTGTCAAAAAACATACCTGGAGACTCAAATAGGTGAGAGTATCTGCTCCGCATCTCCCGCTCGATCTCCCAAGTAGCCTCCTCCACGGGCTGACCTCTCTACTACACCTTGACTGAAGCAATCTCCTTGGACCTCAACTTTCGAACCTGTCTACCCAGAATAGCCACTGGCTCCACATCATAAGATAGATCACCATCAAGCTGAATGGTACTAAAGTCTAATACATGAGACGGATCCCCGATGTACTTCCGGAGCATAGACACATGGAATACTGGATGAACGCTGGATAAGCTGGGTGGCAAGGCCAACTCATATGCCACCTCTCCAACCCTCCTGAGTATCTCAAAAGGACCAATGTACCTGGGACTCAGCTTCCCTTTCTTCCCGAACCTCATGACACCCTTCATGGGTGAAACCTTCAGCAATACTCTATCACCAACCATGAAAGACAACTCTCGAACCCTACGGTCTGCATAACTCTTCTGGCGAGACTATGCTGTGCGAAGCCTCTCCTGGATCAACTTTGCTCTATCCAGAGCATCCTGAACTAACTCAGTCCCTATCAATCTATCCTCACCAGGCTCAAACCATCCGACGGGAGATCTACACCGTCTGCCATACAATGCCTCGCACGGGGCCATCTGAATACTCGACTAATAACTGTTGTTGTAGGAAAACTCGGAAAGTGGCAAGAACTCATCCCATGAACCACCAAAGTCAATCACACATGCCCGCAATATATCCTCCAGGATCTGAATAGTGCGCTCCGACTGCCCGTCTATCTCGGGGTGAAATGCGGTGCGCAACTCAACCCGCGTACCCATCTCTCACTGAAATGCTCTCCAAAACTGAGAAGTGAACTGAGTGCCTCTGTCAGATATAATAGACACCGGGACTCCATGCAACCTGACAATCTCCCAAATAAAGATCGCTGACAACTGCTCCGATGAGTAAGTAGTACTTACTAGGATGAAATGTGCGGACTTAGTCAGCCGATCAACAATCACCCATACGGAATCAAACTTCCTCATTGTCCGAGGGAGTCCAGTAACAAAATCCATGGTGATCCTCTCCCATTTCCACTCGGGAATGACCATACGGTGAAGAACACCGCCTGATCTCTGATGCTCATACTTGACCTGCTGGCAATTGAGGCACTCGGCTACATGCCTAACAATATCCATCTTCATTCTCCTCCACCAGTAGTGCTGTCTCAAGTCCTGGTACATCTTCGCGGCACCTGGGTGAATAGAGTACCGCGAACTGTGTGCCTCCTCAAGTATCAACTCCCGCAGACCATCTATATTGGGCACACATATACGGCCCTACATCCTCAAAACACCCTCACTGTCGATAGTCACATGCAGCACTCTGTCCTTAAGGACAAGCAAATATGGGTCATCAAACTGTCGCTCCCTGATGCGGTCATATAAGGAAGATCGAGAAACAACACAAGCCAACACTCGACTCGGCTCCGAAATATCCAACCTCATAAGCCGATTATCTAGGGCCTGAACATCATAAGCAAATGGCCTCTCCCCAACTGGGATGAAAGCTAGTCTGCCCATACTAACTGCCTTCCGATTCAAAGCATCGGCCACAACATTGGCCTTCCCCGGATGATACAAAATAGTGATGTCATAATCCTTAAGCAGCTCCAACAACCTCCGCTGTCTCAAATTAAGGTCCCCCTATCTGAATAAATGCTGAAGACTGCAGTGATCCGTGTACACCTCACATGAGACATCATACAGGCAATGCCTCCAAATCTTCAAAGCGTGAACTATGGATGCTAGCTCCAAATCATGAATAGGGTAGTTCTTCTCATGGGGCTTCAACTGGCGAGAAGCATAAGCAATGACCCTACTCTCCTGCATCAACACACAACCAATGCCAACTCCTGAGGCATCACAATACACAATATAAGGATCTGAAGCTGACGGCAGAATCAAGATTGGTGCTGTGGTCAGTGCTGTCTTGAGCTTCTGAAAGCTCTCCTCGCACTCCTCGGACCATATGAAAAGAACACCCTTCCGAGTCAATCTAGTCAAGGGTGAAGCAATAGAAGAGAACCCCTGAACGAATCGGCATTAATACCCTGCCAATCCCAGAAAGCTACGGATCTCAGTAACTGAGGTCGGTCTGGGCCAACTCTGCACTGCCTCGACCTTCCTCGGATCTACCTGAATACCATCACGGGACACCACGTGCCCTAAGAATGCCACGGACTCAAGCTAGAACTCACATTTGGAGAACTTGGCATACAACTTCTCCTCTCTCAATCTCTGCAACATAATACTCATGTGCCGAGCATGCCCCTCCTGGCTACGAGAGTAGACTAGAATGTCATCAATGAATACGATCACAAATGAATCAAGATAGGGCCTGAACACACTGTTCATCAGATGCATAAATGCTGCTGGGGCATTGGTCAGCCCAAAAGACATCACAAGGAACTCATAGTGACCATATCTGGTCCTGAATGCAGTCTTCATAATGTCGGACTCTCTAATCTTCAACTGATGGTAGCCTGAACAAAGATCAATCTTCGAGAACACCCTAGCTCCCTAGAGCTGATCAAATAAATCATCGATACGAGGCAGAGGATACTTATTCTTCACTATAACTTTGTTCAGCTGCCTGTAGTCAATACACATCCTCATGGATCCATCCTTCTTCTTAACAAACAGGACCGGTGCACCCCACGGTGACACGCTCGGCCGAATGAACCCCTTATCTAGGAGTTCCTAGAGCTGCTCCTTCAATTCCTTCAGCTCAGCTGGTGCCATCCGATATGGAGGAATAGAAATAGGCTAAGTGCTTGGCACCAAATCAATCCTAAAATCAATATCCCAGTCCGGCGGCATGCCCGGTAGGTCTGAGGGAAACACATCAGGAAAGTCTTGCACAATGGGAACAGAATCAATACTGGGAGTCTGGGCCTTGACCTCACGAACAAATGCTAAATAAGAGAGACATCCCTTCCCAACTATTCGTTGGGCCTTGAGGAAAGATATTACCCTGCTAGGTACATACTCATTCGTGCCACGCCACTCGATCCTATGAATACCCAGCATAGCCAAGGTGACCGTCTTAGCATGACATTCGAGGATAGCATGACATGGAGATAGCCAGTCCATGCCCAATATAACATGAAAATCGATCATGCTGAGAAGCAACATGTCATCTCGGGTCTCCAGACCCCCAATAGTGACCAAATAGGACTGGTATACGTGGTCCACAATTATAGTATCCCCAACCGGGATAGATACATGCACTGGCAGCTCAAGACACCCTCGGGGCGTGCCCAAATGAGGAGAAAAATATGTAGACACATAAGAATAAGTATAACCAGGATCGAACAACACTGAGGCATCTCTGTGGCAGACTGAAATAATACCTGTGATAACTGCATCAAAAGCAACATCCTCAGATCGGCCCTGGAGAGCATAGCATCTAGCCTGTCCACCTGATCGGTCTCCCCCTCGAGGGCAACCCCTAGCTGATTGACCATCACCCCTAGCTGGCGGGGCGGGTGCTGAAGTAGAAGGACCAGATGACGAGGGCTGCCCCCTCTGCTGATAAAATCTGGAAGCAAGGCGTAGACACGCCCTACGGTGGTGCCCAAGCTCTCCGCACTCGTAGAAACTCCCCGGTGCTGGGGGCTGAGACTGATAAGGACCCTGGCGCTGTAGTGACCAGCTGATGAACTAGGCCGAGATGAACCTTGAGCAGATGGGGCCTATGAAGAAATCTGAGCTGGCATGGCACTGAGAGATTGCTGGCTCTAGTGCGAACCCTGATAACCCTGTCTAGAAGACCATTTGTGACGATCTGAGCGACTCGACTGCGAAGATAAGAAAGAGCAACCTCGGCTCTGCTGACTCTAGCCTCTGGTCTGAGTGCCACTAGAACTAGCTGAACCTCGAGGCATCTTGGCCTCCCTCTCATCCTGCTCTCTACGACGATCTGTCTCTATTTCGCGAGCAATATCCACAGCATCCTCAAAAGTACGACTTAAAACCCTCTCCTGAGTCATCAGAATACGAATGGGATAAATGAGGCCGTCCACAAAACGTCCAATCCTCTCTATGTCGGAAGGAACCAACCACGGTGCATATTTAGACAACTCAGTAAACCTAATCTCTTACTCTGACACTGACATGTCCCCCTGACGGAGACCCTCAAACTGCCTGCGCATCTCCTCCCTCCGAGATCGAGGCACCCACTTCTCCAAGAACATAGTGGAGAACTCTGTCCAAGATAGTGGTGCTGCCCCTGCTGGCCTGCGACGCTCATAAGCCTCCCACTAGGCGAAGGCTGACCCGTGGAACTGAAAGGTAGTGAAAGATACCCCACTGGACCCCAAGATCCCTGTCGTACGAAGCATCCGATGGCACTTGTCCAGAAAACCTTGGGCGTCCTCACCCGGAGCACTAATGAACACCGGAGGAGATAACCTAGTGAACCTCTCGAGACGACGCTGCTCATCGTCCGTCATAGCTGGGAACCTATCCCCCTGAATCTGATCTGCTGGCTGAACTGGAACCACAGGCTGAACTGGAGGAGCCTCTGGTATCTGTAGGCCCTGCACTGCTGGCTCTAGAGTGCGTGCTGCGGGGGTCTGATCACCACCCCCGGTCCTTGATGCAGCTGCCACAGTAGTAACTGAAACCGCCTGTGCCAGGCCAGTGCAAACTGCTAGTATCTAAGCCAGGGTTTCCTGTAGACCCGGAATGACAATAGGCACGGCTGATGCCTGAACTGGTGCTGCTGAAACCTCTGCAACTGGGGGCTGTGGGTTAGTTGGTACCGCATCAGCTGCCCGACCTCCGCCACGACCACGGCCACGTCCACGGCCTCTAGCAGGTGGTAGTGGTGGTAGTCCTCCCCATCCGGATGCTCGAGTTCTCGCCATCTGCGAGAGAATAGAATGTCAAAGTTCAGTTCAAGCCAAAAGTAATCGCACGACAAAAAGTCCAAGAATTGAAACTTTTCCTGAAAGGTTTGCAGCCTCCCGAGGATAAGTACAGGCATCCCCGTACCGATCCGCGAGACTCTACCAACCGGCTCATGACTCGCGAGACCTGTTAACCTAGGCTCTGATACCAACTTGTCACGACCCAAACCCCGGTCGTGATGGCGCCCAACACAATACTAGGCAAGCCCCAACCGTATCATCTCTTAACCCGACCAATTATTAATTCCATTTAATCAAATTAAACTTAAACAACAAGCGATCATATCAAATGAAAAACGTGATAGTAAAAGCATACAAGTACAGTCCCAACAATATCATGGTGTCACGAGTCTGAGCCTCTACAGAATAATCATCCTAATACAAACAAGTCTAGGCAAAATGAAAACAACAAGATGATAGGGAAGGAGAAAACAGGCTCTGCGGACGCTGGCAGCTACGTCGTAGTCTCCGTATAAGTAGATAATGAACAGCAGCTACAATATCTCAACCGCTCTCGGGCACCTGTGGATCTACACAGAAAGTGAAGGGGAGTGAGGTGAGTATATTTCAACTCAGTGAGTAACAATAATAAATAATAACCAAAAGTAAGAACTCATGTGCTATCACTAAATAGTTCTAAGGAAACCCTCACAGGTAAGTCATCACTATGGTAAGTACTCTGGTCTCCAGTCCACATCTATCTCTACAAGATCCCACACTGATCAAACCCTCACTCATACCTTTACGGTGTACAACCATCTCAATATGTGAGGAGATATACATATGTCTATAGAGTATAAGTATTTAAGTATGTATAAGGATATGAATAAGTATAATGTTGTGGCGTGCAGCCCGCTCCAATACATATACCGTTGCGGCGCGCAGCCCGCTCCATTTAACATCGACGGCGCTCACTGGGTGTGTATACAGACTTCAGAGGGTCTCCCTAAGCCCAAACTCTATAATACTGCAGCGTGCAGCCCGATCCACAGATATATTACTGCGACGTGCAGTCCGATCCAATACATATATATATATATATATATATATATATATATATATATATAACTATACTGCTGCGGCGTGCAGCCCAATCCCATAATATACACCAGCGCTCACTAAGAATGTGTGCAGACTCAGACTCCGAAGGGGCTTCTACAGCCCAAGCGCAATAATACTATGGCGTGCAGTCCGATCCAACATATGAATATACTGTTGCGGCGTGCAGCCCTGTCCGATATCTATACTGCTGCGGCGTGAGCCCGATCCAACATGGGTATATATATAATACCTTATAACGGGTTCTCGACCCTATCCCAATTAGTATAGGATTGGCCTTTCAGGCCCACTCAGCTAAGTCAGGGAATTTCCACCCTAAGTAGTCTATCTCTTATAGTACACATCTAGTACTTGCTCTTAGTATGCTATTCAACTAGTTTAACGGTTGAGTGTAAGTCTCAACCACGATATATGGTTCACCCAGCTCTACAGGTTCCCTAATGCTCTACAAATCGGCACAAGGCCCCAAACATGGCTATTAGCCCAATTACATGGTTATAATCTCATTATCAGACATAATACACAGTATTCTATTAGCCGGGAAGGACCAAGTCCGAACCCCCAATCACAATGTCCCCACGCCCGTCACAAGACGCGCATCTCATCTCAATATTGCACTGTAAAGTGCTAGTACGGGGTTTCAAATCCTCAGTACATTCTTTACTACTACCGCTCACCTCGAACTCGTAGAAACCTAAGTCCGCCTTGCGCTTGCCTCGCCAATCAATCTCCTTGGATGCCAAGTCTGCTCAAAATCAATGATAATACATCAATATATGCTCAATTCACGCAACCCATATGAAATAACCCAAATTGCATCAAAACCCACAAAGTTGTCAAAACCCGACTTTTGGTGCGCTTCTCAAAAAATTATAAATGTTACATATTCGGAACCCTCGGCTCAATACGAGTCTATGCATATAAAGTTTTCCAAAATTGGACTCCGATTGCCCACTCAAATCGATAATTTACCAAAACCCTGGCTTAGGCTAAATTTCCTCACTATTTGATCCCATTTCCGTGGAATAAAGGAGGATTTCAAGATAAAAACGAGTAAAGGAACCATAAAACTCACCTCCGATGATAACCCGATGATCTCCCAGCAATATCTCATCCAAATTTCCCAATTCTCCTCTCTTAACCGAGACCAAATATTTTTCTCAATTTCTGAAATTAACCCTTTTGTTATTTTTAACACAAGCCCGGTTTCCGCTTCTGCAGACAAAAATCTGCCTTTGTGAGGCCGCCTCTGCGACCAAATGGTCGGTTCTGCGAGATCACACCAAGCCGCCCAGTTCCTCTTCTGCGGCCCATGTCTCGCTCCTACTAGACCGCTCCTGCGAAAGGCCTCCGCACCAGCGATCCTCCCCAGTCGCCCGCCTTTTCGCTTCTGCGACCTAGGACTCGCAGAAGCGAGTCCGCTCCTGCGACTCGCCATCCGCTTCTGCGGAACCTCCTGGCCAAGCCCCCTTTCGCATCTGCGGTCCAAGTTCCGCTTCTGCGGTCACGCTCCTGCGGTCCCCAATCCGCAGGAGAGAAAACAACAGAACCAGCAAATCCTCAACCTGCAAATTCTATGTTTTTCTCCCGTTTAACCTCCCGAATTCACCTTGGACCCCCCGGGACCCCAATGAAAGCCACTAACATACTCCGTAACACAATACAAACTTGTTCCAATCATAAAAACACACCCTCAAACACGGAAAACTCCGAATCCAAGCAAATTTAAGCCTAAGTTTTCATTCAAACTTCTGAAACCGACATTCGACCAAAAACCCGACCAAACAAACTCCGAATGACCTGAAATTTTGTAGGCACATCCAAAATCACCTAACGGAGCTACTGCAACTGTCGAAATTCTATTCCGACTCCTGGATCAAAATCTCGCCTATCGATCGGTTATCGCCAAAATTCAACTTTAGCCAATTCAAGCATATTTCTACACCGGACCTCCAAATTCACTTCTGATCGCTTTCCTAGCTCACAAATGACCTCCCGGAGCTGACCGAATCATCAGATTTAAATTCCGAGCTCTCTTACTCACAGGTCAACATCTAGCTGACTTTTCTCAACTATTCCTCGTTCTAAGAGACTATATGTATCATTTCCAACTAAACTCAATCTGGATTGACTCAAACTTACCCAACATGCATATTACAACATTAACAAGCAGATAACAGGGATAACGGGGTGATAACTCACATGATAACGGGCCGGGTCATCACAGGAATGATCCTTCATGCATAAATAGTAAAACATGGTACGGAATGATCCTTCGTGCATAAATAATAAAATATGGCACGGAATGATCCTTCATGCGAATATAATTAAAAATGGCACAGCATCACCCTTCGTGCATTATCACTCTTCCTCACCCAAATAACAGTCACAGTCAACTGGCAAAGGAATGAAACAAATAACAACAACCGTCCTGGTAAGGGAGTAACAAGAGTCATAACAATATCCCGGCAAGGGAACAATAACAACACAACAAAGTCCCGATAAGGGAATAATGATATAACTTAGAAAAGTTCCACATTAGCTCGCAACATGTACCAATAAATGACTCACGGTCATGCTATACTCCGGTGTATAGATGCTCGTCACCACGCCTATACAACACACTCGATCATTTAGCAATTAGCAAATTATTATACTCTATCATATTCCCTCAAGCTAGGATAGATCAAACACTTACCTAAAAGCCTTGAAGTTCGCTTAACCCTCAACTATCGCTTTACCGCATGATTCAACCTCCAACTCGCTCGAATCAAATCACAATTGGTTCAATTACTTTAGTAAACACTATATGAATTGGTTTGAATGCACAAAAATAGCTTTCCCAATGTTTTGCTAAAAAATTCTGAAAACTCCCCCGGTCCCACATGGCCGGAACTCAGGGTTCGGACCAAAATCCGGTTACCCATTCCCCCACGAGTTCAAACATATAATTTGTTTTGAAATCAGACCCCAAATTGAGGTCCAAAACCCCCAAAATTAGGAACCCTAGTTCTACCCTAAACTCCCAATTTCCCCATTAAAATCCTTGTTTTGAAACTGAAATTATGTTTAAAGATGTTAAGGAGTAGGGAAAATACAACGGAAGTCACTTACCAATCGTTTTGAAGAAGAAGAATTATTTGGAAAATCGCCTCTTATATTTTGGGTTTTGAAAAAGTGCAAAATAGCTGAAGATCTAGGTATGCATATATATATATATATAGGGAAGCTGGCGCGGACCGCACAAAAATGCCATGCGGCGACGCCTAATAAAGGGAGAAAATGCCCTTTTTAAACCTACCTAGCGCGGACCACACTGTTTTGGTGTGCGGCCGCACTGGTCAAACACGACCCCTAGAAACCTAGCCACGCAGACCGCATAGATTTACATTGCGTCCGCATGGTACCCAGCGCAGACCGCACTATTTTGGTGCGCGGCCGCGCTGGTTGAGCTTAACCCGCGCCTTTTCTGATCCAGTCTACGCGGACCGCACATAAATGGACTGTGGCCGCGTGAGACCTGTTGTACTGAACATCTAATATTTTAAAGCTAAAGCCTCTAAACCAATTATACCCATTAACTCAAAAATATCATACGAACTTTCTCGAGCGGTCAGCTCGCTAATATAACATCGTTTTCATAGAATCAAGCCTCAAACTCATGATTTCTTCTTTCAAACTTTGTAAACTTTCAAACTTGGAACTCATAGTTCAAAACATGTCAAACGGCGTCTGATTTCCATAAAACTTTGCAGGAAGCGCTTAAACAATATATAAGACTTGTTCCCGGGCGTCAAAACAAAAATACGAGCCCGATACCATAGTCTTTCAATCAACTTTCATCTTTATTTTCCTTAATAATTTAAGAAAAACAATTTAACAAAAAAATTCTTATCTCGGGCTCTAGGCCTCGGAATTCGACTTCGGGCACATGCCCGAGTCCCATATATTTCTACGGACCTTTCGGGACCGTTCGAACTCGGGTCCGGGTCCGTTTATCGAAAATGTTGACCAAAGTTAACTATATCAATATTAATATCACAATTCTTTAAATTTTTCATAGAATTCACATATTCTAGCACAATAATTTTCTTGCTACGCGACTGGACTACGTACATAAATCGATGAAATATAAAATGAGGGTTTCAAGCCTCGAAAGCACGGAATCGATGGGGAAAACAATTGATGACCCTTTGGGTCGTCATATCCTCCACCTCTAAAACAACTGTTCGTCCTCGAACGGACAAGAGAAGGAAGTACCTAAGTTGGGGAACAAATGTAGGTAACGGCTCCGCATATCAGACTCGGAATCCCAGGTCGATGCCTCAGGAGGCTGACCACTCCACTGAACATGCATGGAAGGAAAACTCTTCGACCTCAGTTGTCGAACCTGCCAGTCTAGAATAGCCACCAACTCCACCTCGTAAGATAGATCCCTGTCCAATTGGCCAGTACTGAAGTTTAACACATGTGTAGGATCATCGTGATACCTTTGAAACATAGATACATGAATATCTGGATGCACGACTGATAAGCTAGGTGGAAGTGCAAGTCTATAAGCCACCTCTCCCACTCGATCCAGAATCTCAAATGGACCAATATACCTAGGGCTGACTTGCCCTTCTTTCCGAATCTCATCACGCCCTTCATAGGCGACACCCGGAGCAATACTCGCTCACCAACCATGAAATCCACATCTCGGACTTTACGGTCTACATAACTCTTCTGTCTGGACTGAGTTGAACGCAACCTCTCCTAGATAGTCTTGACCTTATCTAAGGCCTCCTGAACAAGGTCCATACCTAGCAACCGAGCCTCTCCCAGCTCAAACCATCCGACTGGAGACTGATATTGCCTACCATACAATGCCTCATATGGAGCCATCTGAATGCTAGACTGGTAGCTGTTGTTGTATGCGAAATCTGCTAATGGCAGAAACTGGTCCCACGAGCCCCCCAAAATCAATGACACAAGTTCGGAGCATGTCCTCTAGTATTTGAATACTTCTCTTGGATTGACCATTCGTATGAGGATGAAATGATATACTCAACTGAACCTGGGTGCCTAACTTCTGCTGGACCGCTCTCTAGAAATGCGAGGTAAACTGCGTACCCCGATCTGAGATAATAGACACTGGTACTCCATGAAGCCGAAAAATTTCCCGAATGTAAATCTCTACTAACCTCTCAGATGAGTAGGAGACTGATATGAAGTGTGCTGAATTGGTCAGACTATCAACAATGACTCAAATAGCATCAAATTTCCTCCGAGTCAACGAAAGTCCAGTAATGAAGTCCATTGTAATACGCTCCCATTTCCACTCGGGAATTCCAATTCTTTGGAACACACCACCAGGCCTTCGGTGCTCATATTTAACCTGCTGACAATTTAGACACCGAGCGACATACGCAACAATGTCCTTATTCATCCTATGCCACCAATAGTGTTGTCGCAGGTCCTGATACATCTTTGTGGCGCTCGGGTGAATAGAATACCGAGAACTGTGGGCCTCCGCTAAGATCAACTCTCGAATCCCCTCAATGTTGGGCACACAAACTCATCCCTGCAATCTCAATACTCCGTCATTGTCTAAGGTTACCTTCGTAGCACCTCCCCATTGCACAGTGTCCCTCAGGTCATGTAAATAAGGATCATCGAACTGCCTCGCACGGATACGCTCCAATAGAGAAGAATGAGCGACCGAGCAGGCCAACACCCTACTGGTCTCAAAAATATCTAACCTCACGAACTGATTGGCTAAGGCCTGAACATCTAGAGCAAGCGGTCTCTGGCTGACCGGAATATAAGCGAGACTACCCATGTTGGCAGACTTCCTACTCAATGCATCAGCCGCCACATTGGCCTTACCTGGGTAATATAAGATAGTAACATCATAATCTATCAGCAACTCTAACCATCTCGTTTGTCGCACATTTAACTCTTTTTTCTTGAATAAATACTGGAGACTTTTGTGATCCATGTATACCTCACGCCACACCATATAGATAATGCCTCCAAATATTTAAGGCATGAACAACCACTGCCAACTCAAGGTCATGAACCGGATAATTCTTCTCATGGATTTTCAACTACCTCGAAGCATATGCAATTACCTTTCCATCCAGCATCAATACCATTCCAAGCCCAGTGCGGGATGCATCACAATAGACTGTGTAAGGCCCTGAACTAGTGGGCAAAATCAACACTAGTGTCGTAGTCACAGCTATCTTGAGCCTCTAAAAGCTCGCCTCACACTCATCTGACCACTTGAACTGGGCACCCTTATGGGTCAACCTGGTCATTGGGGCTGCAATAGAAGAGACCCCCTCTACGAATCGATGGTAGTAACCTGCTAATCCTAAGAAACTCCGAATCTCTGTCACTGAAGCTGGTCGAGGCCAATTCTTGACTGCCTCAATCTTCTTTGGGTCTACTTGAATACCCTTTACTGATATGATATGACCTAGAAACGCAACTGAACTCAACCAGAACTCGCATTTTGAAAATTTGGCATATAGATGATTATCCTTTAGATTCTAAAGAACCACTCTAAGGTGCTGCTCGTGCTCTTCATGGCTGCTGGATTATACCAGGATATCATCTATAAAGACTATCACGAACAGATCTAGATAAGATCTGAACACTCGGTTCATCAACTCCATAAATGTTACTGGGGCATTGGTCTACCTGAAAGAAATGACTAAGAATTCATAGTGCCCATACCGAGTGCGAAAGGCTGTCTTAAGAATGTTAGCTGCCCTGATCTTCAGCTGATGGTAGCCAGACCTCAAGTCTATTTTCGGGAACACCCTTGCTCCCTAGAGATGGTCAAAGAAATCATCAATCCTCGGTAGTGGATACTTATTCTTTATCATCACTTTGTTTAATTACCGGTAATCAATACACATCCGCATCAAACCATCCTTTTTCTTCACAAATAACATCGGTGTACCCCAAGGAGAAACACTAGGCCTGATAAAGCCCTTTTCTAGCAAGTCTTGTAACTGATCTTTTAACTTCTTTAACTCTAGTGGGGCCATGCGATACGATGGAATAGAAATAGGCTGTGTCCGGTGCTAGATCAATACAGAAATAAATATCCCTATCGGGTGGCATACCCGGCAGGTCTGAAGGGAAAACTTCGAAAAATTCTCGTACAATAGGGACTGAGTCAATAGAAGCAACCTCCGCGCTGGAGTCGCGAACATACGCCAAATAAGCTAGACACCCCTTCTTGACCATGCGTCGAGCCTTAATATATGAAATAACATTACGGGTGGAGTGACTTGGGTCCCTCTCCACTCTAGTCGGGGTGATTCTGGCAAGGCCAAGGTTACTGTCTTGGCGTGACAATCTAAGATATCATGATATGGGGACAGCCAATCCATCCCCAATATAACATCGAAGTCCACCATATCTAATAGTAATAAATCAATACGGGTCTCAAGACCCTCATATACAACCACGCACGAACGATGCACCTAGTTGACTACTATAGAGTCACCCACTAGCGTAGACACATAGACTTAAATGTCCAAGGCATAGCTAGGAATGGCTAGGCATGGTACAAAGTAGGAAGACACATATAAATATGTATACCCAGGGTCAAATAGTACTGAATCATCTCTATCGCAAACCAGAATGGTACTTGTAATCACACCATCTGACGCCTCTACCTCTGGCCTAGCTGGTAAAGCATAAAATTAGGGATCGGCACCACCTCTCTGAACTATGTCTCTGGGACGGTCATCCACCGGCTGACCTCTACCTCTGGCGGGACGGTCTCCACCTTTACGGTCTCGACCTCCTCTATGATCCCTACCCCCGCCCCTGGCTGGCTGGGCAGGCTGTGGGTCAGCTGGGGCCTGAATCATAGGGGGAGGACCCTGCTGTTGAGTATTGCCCGCTGCTCGAGGGCAAAACCTATCAAGGTGACCTGGGTCACCACAACCATAACAAGACTTCGGTTGTTGGGACTACTGGCCCTAACTGATTGAGTGGCCCTCACGAACACTTTGAAGAGGCTGAGAACTGATGGGATGCTAATCTGAATACTGATCATGAAACCCACGATTACCTGAACCACCCTACGAAACCTGGAGAGCTGACTGAAAAGGCCTGGAAGACTGGCCCCTATCATAAGAATCCCTGCCTCCAGATGAGGCAGCACTAAATCTTCTAGAATGATGAGGCCTCTTGTCTGAAGCATGGCTACCTCCCCGAGCAAGAGCCATCTCAACCCTACGACCTGTATTAGCCGCCTCTTGAAAAGATATGTCACTCCCAACTCCCATAGACATCTGAAGTCGGATCGACTAATTTAGCCCATCGATAAACCTACAGACCCTTCCCGATCTGAAGGGAGTATCATAACCGCATGATATGCCAAATCCACAAACCTCATCTTATATTGGGTAACAACTATAGAACCCTGCTGGAGGAGCTCAAACTGCCTCCGAAGTGCCTCCCGCTGGGTAACAGGGAGAAACTTCTCTAAAAATAACTCTGCAAACCGGTCCCATGTTAAATATGGGGACCCTGCTGGTCGAGTCAAATAGAAATCTCTTAACCAAGTCATGGTAGATCCTGCAAGCCTAAAAGTGAAAAAATCAACCCCGTTGGATTCCACTATTCCCATAGTCCTAAGAATCTCTAGGCAACTGAATAAGAAGTCCTGAGGATCCTCCGATGGAGCACCGCTAAAAGTGGTGGAAAAAAGCTTGGAGAATCAATCAAGTTTCCACAGAGCATCAGAAGTCATGGCCACTCTATCTTCGGCCTGAGCTGTAGTGCCTGTCTGGAAGGCCACTGCGGGCTGAACTACTGGTGCTTAAGCCTGGGGAGCTACTGGCTCCGGAGTACGTGCAAAAAGAGTCTGGACCCCTCCCCCAGCCAGGGAAGTGGCTGATGCAACTGGTAGCAAGCCTGCTCAGGCGACACTGTCCATAAAGCCTGCTATCCGGACCAGAGCTTCCTGATGATCTGGGGTAAATAAAACCTCTACTGGGACCTAAGATGGGCCCACTAGAGCTACTGGAGCTGGAACCTCCTCGCCATTTTCAACAAGAGGCTCCACCTCTGGAACTGCAGTCTGGGGCTGAGCTCTGCCCCTAATACGGCCTACCATACACCATCGGCCTTTGCTCCTCACGGGAGCAGCCTGAAGTTCGGACTGCTGATCAGCGGATGAAGAAGCGCGTGTTCTCACCATCTGCGAAAGAACAGAGTAGGAATTCGATCAGCATTTGAAGACAAAAATCGCACGACAAGAAAGAACAAATGTGAGATTTTTCTTAACTCAATAGACTCGGGAGGGAAAGTACAGACATCTCGGTACCTACCCCTCAGACTATACTAAGTTTGTTCGTTAGTTGTGAGACTTATGTAACCCAGTGCTCTGATACCAACTTGCCACGACCCGGTTCCCCCACCATCGGGATCATGATAGCGCCTACTCGTGGTAGCTAGGAAAGCCAATTTACTCACCACCTTTACATTTACACAACCATCTTGTTCTCATATTTAATAACTAGAATATTAACAATAACTTTAATGGCGAATGTCTTTTTAATAAAAACTGAAAAATAGTGTGAATTACTCGACAATAAATCATCTACCAAAGATGTGGAGGCACAAACACACGAACTACTAAGAATAACTACACATAATAGGTTGAAAGAATTAAATAATAACTATCTGTCTCGAAACAATGAGACTACAGTAATAATGTAAGCAATAAGAAGAGACGTCGGGCCTGAGGATGCCTACAAGCTACCTCAGTATCGGAAGTGTAATAATCCTGCTAGTGAACTACTATTGTTGCTCCTGCTCAAAACATGGACCTGTGGAAAAATGCACAGAAGTGTAGTATCAGCACAATCCGACCCCATGTGCTGGTAAGTGCCTGGCCTATCCCGATGAAGTACTGACAAGCCTAGGACTAGACACTCACATAAACGTGTGCAGTTCTGTATACATATGTACCACAAAATAATAGAAATATTGAGAAGCACAGATAGCAAGGGAGGGAATGTCACGACCCAAGATCCTGGTCGTGATGGTGCCCAATACAATACTAGGAAAGCCCCGACCAAATCCTTGTCGTGATGGCGCCTAACACAATGCTAGGCAAGCCCCGACCATATTATCTCTTAAACCAGCTAATTATTAATTCCGATTAATCAAGTTAAACTTAAACAACAAGTGTTCATATCAAAATGATAAACATAATATTAGAAACATACAAAATACGGTCCCAACCAAATCGTGGTGTCACAAGTCTGAGCCTCTACGGAATAAACATCCTAACACAACAAGTCTAAGCAAAATGAAAGCAACAAAATGATAAGGAAGGAGAAAACAGGTTCTGCGGATGCCGGCAGCTACCTCGTAGTCTCCGCAAAAGTAGATATGAATAAGCAGCTACAACGACTCAACTGCTCTCGGGCACCTGTAAATCTGTACAAAAAGTGCAGGGGAGTGGGGTGAGTATATTTCTACTCAATTAGTAATAATAATAAATAATAACTGAAAATAAGAACTCCTCTATTATCACTAAACAGTTTTAAGGAAAACCCCCACAAATAAGTTATCACTATAGTGAGTACTCTGATCTCCAGTCCACCTATATCTCAACAAGGTCCCACACTGACCCAAATCCTCACTCGTACCGCTACGGTGTATAGCCATCTCAATGTGTGAAGATATATACATATGTCTATAATGCATAAGTATTTAAGTATGTATAAGGATATGAATAAGTATAATGGTGCGGCGTGCAGCCCGCTCCAATACATATACCGCTGCGGCGCACAACCCGCTCCATTTAACATCGATGGCGCTCACTGGCGGTGTATACAGACTTCGGAGGGGCTCCCTAGGCCCAAGCGCTATGTTGTTGCGGCGTGCAGCCCGATCCATATATATATTACTGCGGCGTGCAGCCCGATCCAATATATATATATATATATATATATATATATATATATATATATATATACATTAGTTATAGTGGATTAAGTGCTCACTGAGAATGTGTGCAGACTCAGACTCCGAAGGGGCTCCTACAGCCCAAGCGTAATAATACTGCGGCATGCAGTCCGATCCACATGTATATATTACTGCGGCGTGCAGTTCGATCCAATATATATACTTCTGCGGCGTGTAGCCCGATCCAATATATATATATATATATATATATAATACCTCATAATGGGTCCTTGACCCTGTCCCAAATAGTATAGGATTGGCCTTTAGGCCCACTCAGCTAAATCAGGGAATTTCCACCCTAAGTAATCTATCTCTCACAGTACACATCTAGTACTGGCTCTTAATATGCTATTCAACTAGTTTCACGGCTGAATGTGAGTTTCCAAAATGATATAAGGGTCACCTAGCCCTACAATTCCCCTAATGTTCTACAAATCGGCACATGGCCCCAAACATGGCTATTAGCCCAATTACACAATCATAATCTCATTATCGGTCATAATACACAGTATTCTATTAGCTGGGAAGGACCAAGTCCAAATCGCCAATCACAATGTCACCACGCCCATCACAAGACGTGTGTCTCATCTCAACATAGCACTGTGAAGTGCTAGTACGGGGTTTCAAACCCTCAGTACATTATTTACAATCACCACTCACCTCGAACCGGTAGAATTCCTAGCTCGCTTTGAGCTTGCCTCGCAAATCAATCTCCTCGGATGCCAAATCTGCTCAAAACCAATGAGAATACATCAATATATGCTACTAACACACAACCCATTCGAAAAAACTCAATTTGCACCAAAACCCACGAAGTTGTCAAAATCCAACTTTTGGTACGCTTCTCGGAAAATTACAAAAGTTACATATTCGGGATCCTCGTCTCAATTCAATTCTATGCATATAAAGTTTTCAAAAATCGGACTCTGTTTGCTCATTCGAATCGACATTTTACCAAACCCCTAGCTTAGGCTGAATTCCCCCATAATTTCTTCCAATTTCAGTAAAATAGAGGAGGATTTCAAGATAAAAACACGTAAATGAACCATAAAACTCACCTCCGATGATAACTCGATGAACTCCCAGCAATTTCCCATCCAAATCACCCAATTCGCCTATTAAAATCGAGCCCTAATATTTTTATGACTTATGAAATTTTTCCCTTCTGATAGTCTTATCACAGGTGCGATTTTCGCTTCTATGGTTCTTCACTCGCACCTGCGAGTCCGCTTCTGCGGCCAATTGGTCACTTCTGCGATCTAGCTCTAAGCCGGCCCATTTCGCACCTGTGGCCCAGGTCTCGCACCTGCGAGACCGCTCCTACGAACTCACCTCCGCACCTGCGATCTTCCCCAGTCGCCTGTCTTCCGCTTCTGCGACCTCAGACTCGCAGAAGCGAGTCCGCTCCTGCGATGCACCATCCGCTTCTGCGGAACCACATGGACAAGCCCCTTTTCACATCTGTGATGATAATGACGCTTCTGCGGTCCCCAATCCGCAGGAGCGAAAATGCTGCTGCAATTTATGACAGCAGCTCCCAAACTCCAAATCCTTCCGTTTAACCTTCCGAACTCATCCCGAGGCCGCCGGGACCTCAACCAAAAATGCAATTCTACTCTAAATCACCATACGAACTTGCTCCAATGATAAAAGCACATCCTTTAACACGGAAAAACATCGAATTCAAGTAATTCAAGCCTAAGTTTTTATTCAAACTTCCGCAACCGACATTCGATCAAAAACCCGACCAAACGATCTCCGAATGACCTGAAATTTTGCAGGCACATACAAAATCACCTAATGGAGCTACTGCAACTGTCGGAATTCCATTCCAACTCTCGGATCAAAATCTCACCTATCGATCGAATATCGCCAAAATTTAACTTTAGCCAATTCAAGCCTAAAACTACACCGGACCTCCAATTTCACTTTCGATCGCTCTCCTAGCTCATAAATGCCCTCATGGAGCTGACCGAATCATCAGAATTTGATTCCGAGCTCTCTAACTCACAAGTCAACATCCAACTGACTTTTCTCAACTATTCCTTCTTCTAAGAGACTTTTTGTCTCATTTCTAACTAAGCTCAATCCGAATTGACTCAAACTCGCCAAACATGCATATTAAATCATTAACAAGCATTTAACGGGGATAATGAGGCGATAACTCACATGATGACGGGCCGGGTCATCACATGGAACATGCTAGGGGAGCACAATCGAATATACATAATTAATCAGTAAGGCAAAAATAGAGTGCAGCAAATAGTTATTCCAAAACAAGAAAATTGAATGGTTGCACGGCATCACCCTTTGCTTTTACGCTTATCCTCAACAATAATAAATTAAAAGTGCACGACATCACCCTTCGTGCTTTTACTCTCATCCTCACATTCATGGCACAGCATGATCCTTCGTGCATGATTTAATTAACACCGGCACAGAATGTTCCTTCGTGCATAAATAGTAAAATAGGGCACAGAATGATCCTTCGTGCATAAATAATAAAACATGGCACGGAATGATCCTTCGTGCATAAATAGTAAAACATGGCACGGAATGATTCTTCATGCATAAATAGTAAAATATGGCACAGAATGATCCTTCGTGCGAATATAATGAAAAATGGAACGGCATTACCCTTCATGCATTATCACTCTTCCTCACCCAAATAACAGTCACAGTCAACGGGCAAAGGAATGAAACAAATAACAACAACCGTCCTGGCAAGGGAGTAACAACAGTCATAACAATATTCTGGCAAGGGAACAGTAACAACACAACAAAGTCCCGGCAAGGGAGGCAAGGGATTAATGATATAACTTAGGAAAGTTCCACATTAGCTCAAAATATGTACCAACAAATAACTCGCGGTCATGCTAGACTCTGGTGTATAGATGCTCGTCACCACGGCTATATACCGCACTCGATCATTTAGCAATTAGCAAATTATTATACTCTCTCATATTCCCTCAAGCTAGGATAGATCAAACACTTACCTTAAAGCCTTGAAGTTTGCTTAACCCTCAACTATCGCTTCATCGCGTGATTTAACCTCCAACTCGCTCGAATCTAATCACAATTGGTTTAATTACTTTAATAAACATTATATGAATTGGTTTGAATGCATAAAAATAGCTTTCCCTAAGTTTTGCTCAAAAATTCCCAAAATGCCCTCGGGCCCACATGGTCGGAACTCGGGGTTCGGACAAAAATCCGGTTAGTCATTTCCTCACGAGTTCAAACATATAATTTTTTTTGAAATCGGACCCCAAATTGAGGTCCAAAACCCCCAAATTTAGGAACCCTAGTTCTACCCTAATCTCCTAATTCCCCCATTAAAATCCTTGTTTTGAAATTGAAATTATGTTTAAAGGTGTTAAGGAGTAGGGAAAATACAGTGGAAATCACTTATGAATCATTTTAAAGAAGAAGAATTGTTCAGAAAATCGCCTCTTATGATTAGGTTTTGAAAAAGTGCAAAATAGCTGAAGATCTCAGTATATATATATATATATATATATATATACTTTTTGGGAAGCTGGCGCGGACCGCACAAAAATGCCATGCGGCCGCTTAAAAGGGGAGAAAATGCCCTCTCTAAACCTACCCAGCGCGGACCGCACTGTTTTGGTGCGCGGCCGCGCTGGTCAAACGCGACCCCTCGGAACCTGGCCATGCGGATCGCATAGATTTACATTGCGACCGCGTATTAACCAGTGCGGACCGTACTGTTTTGGTGCACTACCGCGTAGGTTGAGCTTAACCCGCGCCTTTTCTGAACCAGTACACGCGGACCGCACAGAAATGTACTCCGGCCGTGTGAGACCTGTTGTACTGAACATTGGATATTTTAAAGCTAAGGCCTCCCGGGACCTATTCAAAACTCACCCGATTCTTCGGGGCTCCAAACAAATTATACCCATTGAGTCAAAAACATCATACGAACTTGCTTGAGCCATCAACTTGCTAATATAACATCGTTTTCATAGAATCAAGCCTCAAATTCATGATTTCTTCTTTTAATCTTCGTAAACTTTCAAACTTGGAACTCATAGTTCAAAACACGTCAAACGACATTCGATTTCCATCAAACTTTGCAGGAAGCGCTTAAACAATATATAAGACTTGTACCGGGCGTCGGAACCAAAATACGAGCCCGATACCATAGCCTTTCAATCAATTTTCATATTCATTTTCCTTAATAATTTCAGAAAAACAATTTAACAGAAAAATCCATATCTCGGGCTCTAGGCTTCGGAAGTTAACTCCGGGCACATGCTTGAGTCCCACATTTTTCTACGGAACATACGGGACCGTCCGAACTCGGGTCCGGGTCCAATTACCAAAAATG
Organism: Nicotiana noctiflora; assembly: GCA_032618575.1. Lineage (NCBI taxonomy): Eukaryota > Viridiplantae > Streptophyta > Magnoliopsida > Solanales > Solanaceae > Nicotiana > Nicotiana noctiflora. The sequence continues at coordinate 224,655 of JASVEL010004189.1, forward strand.
TTGATCAAAATCAACTATATCAATATTAATATCAAAATTCTTCAAATATTTTATAGAATTCACATATTCTAGCACAAAAATTTTTTGCCTACACGTCTGGACTGCGCACATAAATCGAGGCAATATAAAATGATTGTTTTGAGCCTTGAAAGTACGGAACCGATGGGAAAAATAGGTGATGACCCTTTGGGTCGTCACAAATGTAGATGGAGGTAGAGCTTAACCTCGGATGGTAGACAAGTAGCCTTATGTAGATGATGCAAATGGAGACAAAGATTAGTCTTGAAAGGCACATAAGTAGCCTTATACAGATGGAGGTAGAGCTTAACCTCTAAAGGTAGATAAGTAGCTTATGCAATGCAAGAATGTAAAAGGACGATTAGTAGTAAGATCTCTTAACTAATAGCTGGTTACGATATCGTGACTACTAGGGATGTTGTGTACGGGTATCAATGAATTAATTGATGGTTCTGAGAAGTTGCATTCTTAGGAGAGTATGATTGCATAAATATATCTAATTATATTGCAAGTCGAGTTCCTGCATCCAAAGAAAAATAGTGAGTTCTGTAAAAGGGGAAAAGTTAGTTCATTTTCCCTTGCTCCTGACGCTATGTATCATTGGGGTAGTGTCGCTAAACAATAGTAATTCGGTCAATGGTTATGCATGATATAGTAAATATAACATAAGTATATAATTGAAAATAGTTTTCTTTAGATGAACCAACGACTGCGACGTGGTTCAAGATATTACAACCTCTCTTACCCCAGAATTTTGAGGGGCCTCCTCAAAATTCTGCTCCAATTTACTGTGCTGACACTTCTGGCGATGAATGGCTCAAAATCAACTTCAGAATTCTGAGGGTCCTCCTCAAAATTATGCCTCAGTTTCTAATAGTGGGGGAAATGGAATTTTATTGAATTGTGATCGAACCCATAGGGTTGCCTACGTATCCCCTCTTAAACGGTAATCAGGTCAGGTGTAGTTCAAATTACATCATAAAGAAATTGCAACTCATTACACATAGTATCATTTTACTGCATCTGAATTAATCGGCTTCATCCACACTTCTCCGTCCATTTCAACAAGTATGAGGGCTCCTCCTGTCAGAATCCGGTGAACCATGCACGGACCCTGCCAACTGGGAGAGAACTTCCTCTTGGCTTCTTCTTGATATGAGAATATTTTCAACACCAGGTGCCCTGGTGTAAACTTCCTCGGCCTGACTCTTTTGTTGAAAGCTCTGGACAATCTATTCTGATACAATTGGCCATGGCAGATTGCACTCATTCTTTTCCCATCTATAAGGGCCAATTGCTCGTAGTAACCTTTTACCTATTCTGCGTCATCCAACTCTGCTTCTTGTATGATCCTCAAGGAGGGAATTTCTACTTCGGTGGGAATGACCGTCTTTGTACCATAAACTAGCTTGTAGGGAGTTGCCCCAGTTGATGTGCGGACCATAGTGCGGTATCCCAATAAGGCGAATGATAACTTCTCATGCTATTGTTTATTTTTTTCGATCATCTTCCTTAGTATCTTTTTGATATTCTTGTTGGATACTTCTATAGCTTCATTTATCTGAGGCCTGTAGGCTGTAGAGTTCCTATATTTGATCTTGAATATCTCACACATTGCCTTCATCAAGTCTTTATTGAGATTGGAACCATTATCAGTGATGATTGATTCCAGAATTTCGAGGTCGTGTATGAAGTCTGCCATAACTTTCTTGGTTACTACATTGTATGATGTTGCTTCGACCCATTTGATAAAATAATCAATTTCCACTAGGATAAACATGTGCCCACTTGATGCGGCAGGCTCGATAGGTCCCATAATATCCATTCCCCAAGTGGCGAATGGATATGGTGAGCTTGTTGCAGTAAGCTCATTTGGAGGAACCTTTATCATATCTGCATGTATCTGACAGCGATGGTACTTGCGAACATTCTGGATACAGTCTGTTTTCATAGTCATCCAAAAATACCCTGCTCGGAGTATCTTCTTTGACAAAACCATTCATGTGCGACAAGCAGGTTCTTGCGTACGCTTTGTCCAATAGTCTGGTTGCTTCTTTTGCTTTAACGCATCTTAGTAAACCCAAATTGGGAGTCCTCCTATACAGGATTCCTCCACTGTGAAAGAAGTTGTTAGATAATCGCAATAGTGTGTACTTCTTAGTGGTGTTTGCAAGTTTTGGATATTCTCCTATTGTCAAGTACTCCTTGATGCCACGGTACCATGGTTTTCCATCTACTTCCTCCTCGACATGAGCACAATAAGCTGGCTAATCATAAATCTTTACTGGGATGGGATCAATGAAATTCTTGTCTGGATGTTGGATCATGGATGACAGAGTAGCTAACGCATCAGCGAATTCATTCTGGACCCTGGGGACATGCTGAAATTCTCTCTTTGCGAATCTTTTCCTTAACTCCTATATATGATGCAGGTAGGGATGTATTTTGGAGTTCTTGGTTTCCCATTCTTCTCGGACCTGATGTATGAGCAAGTCTGAATCCCCGATCACTAGCAACTCTTTAATGTTCATATCAATAGCCATTTTGAGCCCCAAGATGCAGGCTTCATATTCGGCCATATTGTTGGTGCATACGAACCAGAGCTTGGCGGATACTAGGTAATGCTGGCCGGTTTCTATTACTAGGACTGCCCTTATGCCAACTTCTTTGAAATATGCAGCTCCATTGATAAACATTCTCTAACCATCATAGAACTCTGCAATATCTTCTCCTACGAAAGATACCGATTCATTGGGAAAATACTTCTTTAAAGGCTCGTATTCTCTATCTACGGGATTCTCGGCGAGATGGTCCATCAAGGCATGTCCTTTGATTGCCTTATGAGTCACGTAGACAGTGTTGAATTCACTTAGCAGGATTTTCCACTTGGCTAGCTTGCCAATAAACATGGGTTTCTGGGAGATATACTTCAGCGGGTCCATTTTGGATATGAGATAAGTAGTGTAGGCACAGAAATAATGCCTCAATTTCTAAGCTACCCAAGTCAGGGCAAAATAAGTGCGCTCTAGAAGAGAATACCAGGCCTCATACGGGTGAACTTCTCACTGAGATAGTAGATGGTTTGCTCCTTTCTCCACGTTCCATCGTGTTCTCCTAGAACACAACCGAATGCTCCATCAAATACCACAAGGTAAAGCAATAGAGGTCTTCCTGGCTTTGGCGGAACAAAGACTGGCGGCGTTGACAAGTATTCCATAATTATGTCAAAAGCTTTCTGACAATCATCACTCTATTTGGTGGAAGTGTCCTTTTTCAACATTTTAAATATAGGTTCACAAATAATTGTGGACTGAGCTATGAATCGGCTGATATATTTAAGTCTCCCTAGAAAACTCATCACGTCCTTCTTGTTCTTTGGTGGTGGCAATTCTCGAATGGATTTAACTTTTGATTGATCCAATACAATTTCTCGATGACTCACGATGAACCCCAATACTTTTCTAGAAGGAACCCTGTATACACACTTGGCGGGATTCAATTTTAGATTGTACCTTCTCAGTCTGTTGAAGAATTTCCTCATATCTTCCATATTGTTAGTGGCTTTCTTGGATTTGATGATGACATCATCTACATACACCTCGAATTTCTTATGTATCATGTCATGAAAGATAGTAGCCATGGCCCTCATGTAGGTGACCCCTGCATTCTTTAACCGAAAAGGCATCATCTTGTAGCAGTACATCTCTCACAGCGTAACGAAAGTTATTTTCTTCGCATCTTCTTCATCCATACATATATGATGATACCTAGCAAAACAATCAACAAAAGACTATAGCTTATTCTTAGCTCAGTTATCAATAAGAGTATGTATGCTTGACAAGGAGAAGTCGTCTTTGGGAGTGGTCCGGTTAAGATCCCGGTAGTCGACACAGACCTTAACCTTCCTATCTTTCTTAGGCACTAGTACAATGTTGGCTAACCATGTCAGATACTCTACCACCCTGAGGACCTTAGCTTTGACTTGTTTGGCGACTTATTCCTTGATTTTAAAACTCATATTGGGCTTGAACTTTCTAAGTTTCTACTTTACCGGCAGACATGTTGGATCTGTTAGTAGTTTGTGAGCTACAATAGATGTACTAAGACCAGTTATATCATCATACAACTAGGCGAATATGTCCTTATATTCCTTTAAAAACTCTATGTACTCTTTCTTTTCTGATGGTGACAGGTGAACACTGATGCGCGTTTCTTTGACATTCTTTGTATTCCCTAAGTTAACGACCTATGTTTCATCTAAGTTAGACTTAGGCCTATTTACAAAATCCTCAACCTTCTCACGACCTCTTATGGTATATCATCCTCTTCCGAATCTATATCTGTTTATTTTATTGTCTTGTTGCAAGTCACAATAATCAGTTTATCATCAAGATAAGTAATAGTAATGCCCGAAGCTTTTCGGGCCCTAGTGGTTCTGATTGACCAATTGCTCAGGCGTTCTCCTCGATTCACAGCTTGTAAAAGGGCCTTCCTCCCATTTCTCCTCGAAAATAACACAGCAATCCATATCATCATCCTCCAGAAATAGATTCTTCATTGCTGCAAATGCTGCATCTTCTTCTAACCCATATATAGTATCTGCCAGTTGGAAAGTTTGCTCCAGACGGGGTATAAGATGCTCATGCGGGTAGTAGGGACCATGCTATGGTAGCGACCGGTCATCAAACTCTTTCCAAGTGTATTCATACCCCAAACCAAAAGTAGTACCATGTTTCTTCAGCTTGATGGCGATTCCCTAAAGGTTCTTGCCAAGTCCCTTCCCAGGCTCATATTCGCATCAATTCAGGATACTTTCAATCTTGTTGTCCCACCATTTATCTTTGTCTACAACACTGACACGCTTGATGTGATGATTGTTTTCTCCATCTGTTCTCCTTCTTTCTCCAATCAGTAGGATGGTCTAGCTATTATATATAGGGTTTCTACCATCGCGATAAATAATCACCTCTTGGTAATTCCACTCAAACTTCACTGCCTAGTGCAGGGTTGATGTTACAGCTTCGGCGGCATGAATCCATGGTCGTCCTAATATCAAGTTGTAGGATGTCAGGAAATCTATCACATGGAAGTCAACGTCAAATCAAGTTGGTCCCATCTGCAGGCATAAGCTGATCTCCCCAATAGTGGACCTCTAGGACCCATCGAAGTCTTTGACATTGATGGCCCCATATTTGATTTCATGTAGGCGCTTCCCTAAGGTTCTGAGAGTTATCAACAGACATATATTGAGGATGTAGCCTATGTCGATCAGGACTGTAGTGATGCAGTAATCCTAGCATTGCATGGTGATGTGTAGTGCCTTGTTATGGCTCAGCCCTTCCGATGGCAACTCATCTTCGTGAAAGGTGATTTTGTTAAATTAAATTAAATATTACTGAGATGATCACTGAACTTTGCAAAATTATGGAACAAAGTCACTTAACTTTAGTTTGTAATAGAAAAATTACTCAACTTTCTCTAATGCACACAGATAGTCACTCAACCGGAATTATTAAATTTTCTGGTGGAAAAAGATGACATGGCAATCTACATGAAATTTTTTATTATTTGACCAAGTAATACCCAAACAAAACATTAAAACTTTGCCCATACACCCAAACGATCCAACCCGACCCGCTGAAATAAAAACCCACCCACTTAATAAAATAAACAAAGGACTAACCAGACCCACTTACCATTATTGACGCTACTCTGTTCTTCTCCATTGTTTCACTATCATTATTTCATGCTACTCTCTATTTCTCCATTGTTTCACTATAATCCAAATTTTCAAATCCTTGAATTATTTTTCTCTTTCTCGTCTCTTGCAGATAATCAATCATTCTTTGAGCTCCACCACTGACAATCATCTTTTCATGGTTACTATTACCACTTGAGAAAAAATATATTCAGCTTCTTCAATAAAGACTCTATATAATAGTCTTACTAGTGTCAAGGAAACCAGCAAATAATACCGCTTTCACAAGCTGACCACTAAGACAAATGCAAAGCTTGGGATCTCGTAGGTAGTGAACCATTCCAACAACTTTAAAAGTTGAAAAACATTACTTGGAGGGGGTGTAATCGGCTTGAAAACTTCTCTCATTAAGTAACTAGTTTTAATATAAAATTAAACGTGTTATTAAATGGGAGAACAAATGTTGCATAAATAAGCAACACCACTTGTTTCTTTTTCTCCAACTCTTCAGCTTCCTTTCTTCTTGCTTTAGGTTTTCTCCCTCTCTTCTTTTTCACTACCTCAGGTGGGAGCATATCACCATCATTCACCACTTCTGGCTAATGGTCTTCGGGGTTTGTTGGATTAATAAAATTTGAATACACTTTTTTGAAAGTTTCAATCTTCTTTGTAAGTATGCATGCACATAATCTTCAAGCCTCTCATTATTTTCATGAATACTAACCAAAGCATGAGGACAAGGCAATCATGTTAAATCCTATCTCCTACACGTACAACTCATTCTTTTCATATCCACAATGTATGGCCCTCCTGGACTATCAACTGATACATGTGGTCCACCACAAAAATCTGGACTAAATCGTACTGCCTCAAGGCTTATTTTATTCAACGTTTTTCTAATTTTTGGACAGATAAGACCTTGGTACTTGTAAATCCATTCTTTCTTCTTGTACAACCTCTTCATAAGTTTATTCTTTATCATTTCCAACATAGTTATAATTGCTTTATCCCTTGAATCAAGTATAAAACTGCATAATAAAACCATGTAGTTATATTACTATTTATTTCCTGAATAAAAAGAATAAATAAAATTATTAAATGAATTACTTATTGAAGCTTTCACAAAGGTTGTTCAAGAGCATGTCACATCTAGTATTTGTCCGGAATAAAGCTCTAGTCCAAGTCTGAAATGGTCGTTCAGGATGATCAAACCATTTTCTAGCCTGTAAATCTTCTTGTTCAAGTTGTTCCATGCATATCTTCAATATCACATCATTGCTTTCCCTTGTTGCATTCCATACTAAGTCCTTTAGCACTTTGCCTTTATATTTTTGTCTCAAGTTCTTATACATGTGTCTGACACAATTTCTATGTTCTTATTTTGGAAACAAGTCCTTAAAAACTCCAATAAGTCCCTGGAATAATATTTTAAACAATTAAATGCACATGGTAAAAAAATAAATTAAAAAGATACATTTAATTAAAACAATTAAGTAGATGTCTCACCGTTTGCCTGTCAGACATGAAAGCAATGTGGTGACTGTTATTTATCTATAAATCTAGTCCAAGATTGGATAGAAACCAAATCCAAGTCTCCTTACTTTCAGCTACAGCAATAACGGCATATGCAACAGGAAAGATGTAATCGTTGGGATCAATTGCAACTGCAGCTAAAGAGATTGCCTCCATATGTCTCCTTAAGCCAACAACTATCAAGGCTTATTAATGGCCTACACCCAGACATAAAAGCTTGCTTCAGAGGGGCCAGACACACATAAAATCCCATAAATTTACCTCCACCTCTCCAAATAACAACCTTAGACCCAGGATTTGTATTCAACAAATCAGCCCTATACCTTAAGAGTTTGCCATATTGTAAACCCTCATCTCCATAACCCATTTTAGAGCTTGCTTTTTAGCCTTAAATGCCTTCATTCTATGTATTGTGTGCCCATGATTATTCTTCACTGTTGCAAGCAGTCCTTTAATGTCCCAGCTTGGATCAGCTCTAAAAATGTTTAAATATTTTCTTGCTATCCATTGAGGTGTCATATGAAAATTGTCAAAAACCTTACCACTTGTGTGAGTTAAATTCAAAGCATTAATCTGAATTGTAGGATCAATATTACTTACACTTGCTCAAACTCTAAAGGGACACCCTTCCTGCTTGCATCGACAAACATATCTTTTTGAGTCATTGTTTGAAATATAATTATATCATATTCTTTATCCCCCAGTTCATACAAGCCTCCTTAAACTGTCTAAAAGACCCAAACTTCACTCCTAGTTCTAATATAGGGTTGTCCATTTCTTCGTTATACTCCTCATATGCAACCTCTACCTCATCTTCTTTATTAGTATCTCGCTCTAGCAATTCATCAGATTCAGCATAATCTGAATCACCATTTTCATTTATTTCTCGAATTAGGATGCCAACAGATAGACCAACTCTATTATTTCCATCATTGGTATTTTTTGGTCTTCCTTTTGCCTTCTTAAAATAATTCTCAATAGTAATATCATGATAATCCTCATCATCTTCCTCTAGGTTATAGTCTGGATCATGGAAATCTTAATCATCTGACAGATTTTCATCCTCACTTACTTCATCACCATCGACACAATACCCTTCCCCTCAGCCGTCGTATTACTCAAAACACTATTTCCCTGAAATACCCCATCTAGAATTTCCAACCACTCCTACAAAATATATAAAATAAAGAGTTCAAAAATAGTTCAACCATCAACAAATAGTTATTACTCTAACACACTTGCATGTTAAAACCCTAAGCTATAATCAATCCTAATTCCAAAAGAATCAGAAACCCATATATGTAATGAACCCTAAACCCCACATGTATATAAATTTATAACAACTAAAGTATTAAACAATACTAACCATGTTGTACTTCGATAACAACAGATACCATATTAAGAAAATTATCATATAAAGACAGAAAAATAATATTTATTAAGAGTACCTCGTTTTGTCTCATGTGTTGTGCAATACCCTTGGCATAGTGGTTTGAATCCACATTAAACATGGTTGTGTGGAAGAGATGGATCCCTTCTTTTGAGATTTTTTATATTTTCTACTTGATGTACTTTCCAATGCCATGTTGAAAAGCTCAATTTTGTACTATAGAGAAACCATGGAGAACAAGAGAGTAGCGTGAAATTGTCAGAGCGTTTGGCTAATCCTCTGTGTTTATTTTATTAACAGGTGGATTTTTATTCATCGGGTCGGGTCGGATCGGGTATGTTTTACTATTTTATTTGGGTGTTACTTGGTCAAATAATAAAAAATTCCATGTAGATTGCCATGTCATCTTTTTCCACTAGAAAATTTAATATTTCCGGTTGAGTGACTTTCTATGTGCATTGGGGAAAGTTGAGTGATTTTTCTGTTAAAAACTAAAGTAAAGTGACTTTGTTCCATAATTGTGCAAAGTTTAGTGATCATCTGAGTAATGAACTCAGCACTTGCCCTACCATGTTCGCCATTTTGCCTCATGTTGCTAGGTACATAAGCTTCACTTAGTATCTTCACCAAGGCATTTTTGTGTGCGTCGGAGCTCAACAGAAGAGCTAGGATGGAAATCTGCATTGTTGTTTTGTTCAACTACTCAACAACTGAGTATTCATTTGCTTGTATCTTCCTCCAATGATCATCAGGCCCAGTTTCAATAGGTCATCCAGTGGATTGCTTATTGGACTCAACTAGGTGTTCTAGAGTGTAAACCCTGCCTGTTCTGGTCATATCCTGCGCAACAATTTCTTCTCCAGTTTTGGTTTTCCCTTCCCATGGTATGGCATTTGAGTGGAACGGTGTTATGTCTGACATTGCTACATGAATAGGTACCCTCGGTGGTAACACATCAACTTTAAAAGGTGTAGGTGTTTTCGGAACTCCAAACTCAACCTCAATTGGTCTGGTCACCTTTGCTGAAGAAGGTGCTTCAAACTTGAGTGGTATAGACATGTTTACTTCGTCTCACCCGGAGGGTTGGTTCTGGACAACAATCGGGTTAAGTGTGACTATTGACTTCTTTGGCTCATCACCCTCAGCAATCAATCCTATAGACCCCTTGGGGTCCCAATCATCTTCGATCTCGATCATGTGAATGTCCCCACCCTTGTGGTGAGGCAGAGGGTAGCTGCGAACATTAAGAGTAGGCTTCTTTGCTACGATGACCTTATTGTTGATCGGGGTTTGAATCTTGTCCTTCAATGAGCAACATTCGACAATGGTATGTCCCTTCAAGCCGGAATGGTAAACACAGGTCTTGTTCGGGTTGATCCACAAGGAAGGACTTCTTAGAGTTTATGGTAGGGATAGGGGTGACATAACCAGTAGCTTTAAGTCTTTCATATAGCTGGTCAATTGGTTCGGCGATGGTTGTGTATTGTTTGGGAGGTCTGCGGTCAAAATTTGGTCTGGGTCTAGGGAAAGTTTGGCGAGTGGGAGGTGATTGGTAGTGAGAGGGTTGAGCTTTTTAAACTTGGTAGATAGGTGCATGTTGAGAGTATCTGGGTAAAGTAGGTTGATAAGTGGGGGTGGAGATGATTGGTAAACGGGTGGTGGATTTTGGTAAGAGGGTGTAGGTGCGTGGTAATTTAGGATAGGCTGATATGTAAGTGGAGGTGATAGGTAAGTGTGGTATTTCAGTAGTGATTAAGCTACTTGTACGACCATCACGACACTTACATCATTCTTCTTGGACGTGCCACCAGACTGTAAATCCTTATTGGTGTCATGTAATGCTTCAAGATTAGTAACCATACCATTCTTAATGCCTTCCTTAATTCTTTCCCCCAGCTTGATGATATCGAAGAATTTTTGGCCCTCGATCAGCATCAACCTCTCGTAATACTGTGGATCTTAAGCCCGAACGAAGAATTTATTCATCTGTTCCTCTTTTAAGGACGGCCCGACCTTAGCAGCTTCTAATCTCCAACAAGTAGCACACTTGCGGAATATCTCGGTAGGTTACTTCTTCAAATTCTAGATGTAGAATACATCCGGTGCATTCTCTATATTGAATCAGAACATATCCATAAAATTGGATGCCATACCTACCCAGCCTGTCCATTTCTTGGGGTCCTAGTTGTTGCACCAAGATAAAGTATCCCCTTTCAAACTCATCATAAAGAGCTTCATACAGATCTTCTCATCTTTTCTGACTCCAACCAGTTTGTCACAATATGTCCTCAAATGGACTCTGGGATCTCCTGTGCCATCAAATATTTCGAACATGGGAGGTTTGTACCCCTCTAGAAGTTCAACATCTGGTTGAATGCAAAGGTCCTCATAATTCAGCCCCTCAATACCTTTGTTTCCTTCAATGCCCTGGACTCAACTGATCAACTTCTTCAGTTCTGCTGCCAAATTCCCGATAAGGGAGTCTTTATCATCATACTCAAGTGCATTTGAAATTGGTTGAGTGAAGCGGGGTACGAGCTCCACATAGGGAGTGTTTTAGGTAGGATCATTTGTGGTGTTCAGCGGTTCAGGGATGAGTAATGGAGTGTTGTTAGGAGTGTGACATGTGTTGCAGTGTTGAGTATGCATGGGTTGTTTTGGTGGTGTGGGGTGTTTTATAGAGGTGCGGGATTTTAAGTGTTGGAAAAGTTGATATCGGGAGTGGTAAGGGGGAGTGACAAGTTGGCTAAGTTACGAACCTGATCCAGTTCTTCCCGGAACATCAATAATTTCTGCTCAAGTTGGCTGGGTCTCGGGAACATTCGGGAAGACAACTCTTTTCCCCGCTTTGGGAATTGGGTTTTGGTTTTGGAGAGTCTCCACCTAATGATTATAGTGCATTAGGACACTTCTAGAAGAATTAGAGATGAAGACTAGAGTTTTGGGTAAGGGCTTTAAATTATCTCGAGGGGAAGGCGTTAGGCACCCCTCAAGATCCACTAGTGTGGTTCCCGACCATGCTACAATTGTGACTTTAAAAGCAAGTGCAAATAAAACAAGTACAAGAAGCACAAAAAGGTTAAAAGAAGTGCTGAATGTTAGAAAGGAGCAGTTTGGTAAAAACAATGCAAGTAGAGGGAAGAAGTCAAGTACTTAGTGCGAACAACCCGAAAATCATGCGAGAAACAAAAATTGAAAGTGCAACAACTTTAAGAATTAGAAAATTATTAAACTAATAAAGAGGGAAGAAGAGGTTCCTTGGTTTATACATTAAATGGATCATTCGCACAATACTGATACTCAATTGTACGCGGGGTGTTATCGTGTAATCATCATCTCCATGTCTACCCTTCCCACCCCGTTAAGGTATTAAAATGCTGAATGGTACCATTTACATATCGCATGCTATTACCCGTCCTAATCCTATCAGTCCCGGGGTATTAGAACTTCTAATCCTAAAGGGAAAGGAAGGGATGGAGGCCTTTGTAGAGTTTAAAGGATAAAATTCTAGCTCGACATTCAAAACAAGTATCAAGTAAAAGGGAAAAATAAATAAGAAAATAAGCCTCAAATTAACCCTGGAAGTCAAATAATCACATAGTTTAGCATGCCTTGACAAATACTGACTTGGTCTTAGATTAAAATTATGCAGTGAGCGGACTAGTTCAACACATATATCTAGATAGAAAGTCTGCACTAGGCGACTCGAATACAGTTGTCAGGGACTGACCCAATGATTAATTAGCCAACCTTTTGTCTATGTGTTGAAATAAAAACTAGGCATAGGATCTATTGATTTCAGGAAAAGATACAAAAGAGTTACTAGTAGTTCCAAAAAGGATGCAGACTGATTAAATGGTTTGCAAGTTTCGGGAAAGTGCGGATGGATTATAGAAAAAGGTTTATCAATTTTAGCGGGTTTTAGAAAAAGGGTAGAAAACTACCAAATTTAGTAAAATAGATACGAGTTCCAGCAATTTATACTTTTTTAGAAATGAATGTGGCTGTTAAAAATTGAGATTTCCTATAGGCATGCTTCTTATATGCTCGCTGATTTTAATACCTTTTTAGACATTAATATAAGTCTTGTACACATGATGTCTATATGCAACCTTATTATTAAACCTACCAACGATTTGCCTAATGACATTTGTATATACAGAAATGCAAAATCCTATAGACATGATATCTATATATGTAATTACAGAACATGAGTGTTAAATCCTAAAGACATGCTTTTTATTTGATTTTGCGGTAAAGTTAAGCATTAAATCCTATATGCATGGTCTCTATGGGATTGAATTAGTATTAAGGACCCTACAAGCAAGATTTCAAGTTTGATTAAAAAATAAAATCCTAAGTCATGATTTCTACCCCTTGGATGCAAGAAAGTAAAGACCCCTCTCATACTCTTTTACTATACTTGCCGAGTTTCATACAAGTTATTACAACCCAATAGATCAAACTAGCAATTAAAAGTACATCAAGAGCTAGCAGCTAGATCCGAGTAGCCTAATTCAACATTAATATTTAATAATATGCGATTGAGCCAATTTCGGGATCCAGATTTCCAAAGCCTTCTCTTTATCCTGGGTGTTTCAAAGTTCCAAGGAATCTCAAGGATTCCCGGAATTTCTTACACCCAAGATACCATTAGAATAGAAATAATGCAGTGTGTAAGAGCCAACTCTCAGGCATCCAAGTTCATAGGGAGATCAAAGGATCCCAAAAAATGCTTTGCTAGAGAGGGATAGAACTTAATAGCTAAGAGTAAGTGCAAAGTGAAAGGATAACTGGGGAGCCATGACAGGTGGTGGTCATACCTAGCCACAAAGTAGGTTGGCACACCCCTGAACACGTGCTTGGACAAACACATTAAGAGAAGACCCTTGAAGGTCAGACTAGGGTCTAGACAATGATTAGGACGCTGCGAGACCCAAGTCTACAACTCAAAAACACATAAAAAGGGAATGGGAAAGGGAACTGGTTGAGTTGGCATTCAAAGAATCCAATCCAGAATCATGGACAATAATATTAGAGTGTTGTCATACCTTGAACCATAATTCACATATAAACAGGTATGGGGTTTGGGATTCATAAAGTATCAAATTCATGCCAAGCAATTGATTGCATACATAATTTAGATACTGAACTATAAAGGACAGGGGAAACCTGTGACAAAATGCTAGAAACAAATGTCAACTAAAAGAAGTTGGCAAAATTAAATACATTGTTGTTGAGGCATGTAAACTAATTGAGACATACCAGTAGAGAAGCAAAAGAGTACAGAAGAAAGTAGAGTAAACAAAGTTCACCACAGCACAAATATCAAAGAGAGAGAGGGCGGGGGGGGGGGGGGAGAGTTTTAAATGAGAGTGACTTGTGAACTCGGATTGTGTTCTATGTTCATGTGTGTTCAAAGAGAAGGGAGAAGAGTATTTATAGTTTGAAATCGGGCAGGGAACAAGGTAAAAAACGGTCATGCACCAATTAGAACCAATCAGTAGCAAAAAGTTCCTTTAATTGTAGAATTCAAATTTGAACGGTAAAGGGCAAGAGTTATTTAAGGAAGGAGATCAAGTAAGCATATTGCGCATAGCATACAAATAAGGGGTAAATACACATGGGATTTAATTAAGGAAAGAACCTTTAAACACACGGTCAGCTTAAATAAGGCAAGGGCATGGTAAATCAATTACCACATAGTAAATCAGGGAATCAAGGATTTGAAAATCAACAACCCAGCCAGAAATAGGGGAGTCAAAAGGCTAAAGAAAGTTCTCAAATAGGTCAAGGAAAGAATCAATCAACCTTACACAATTTCACCACCCTAGTTCACCAATTGTGAACATGTCGTGATGGCACCCAGTCCCCACGACTAGGTAAGCCTAACACGTTGCGGAATATACAAGTTATAAATACTTAATAGGAAACAGGGGAAAAATAGCATAAAAAGATATGTAATCCATGCCGCTTGGCACATACATCCGTCACACAATAAATAAAACACTACCAAGATCCGGAACCCCACGGTAACACAGACTAAAAGAGAGTATACAACTGTGGCTCTATGTGTAAAGAGTATCTAACAACGAAATGAAGAAAAATGTCAACTAGTACTACTAGAGTAGAAGAGAAGCCTCCGGATCCGCGGACGTAGCGGATCATACCTCGAAGTCTCCCAGAAAGCTGCGGAATCACCTAGTACGAGCCTGCTCTGATGTACCTGGATCTGCACAACAAAAGTGTGCAGAAGAGTAGCATGAGTACACCACGGCGGTACTCGGTAAGTGCCAAGCCTAACCTCGATGGAGTAGTGACGAGGAAGGTCAGGGCCCTACTGAGGAGCAATAATATAGTGATAATAACAATAATACACAGTTTAAATGACAAAAATTTCCGAAATAACGACAATGTAATGATTACTGCAACCGTTTACAATTAAACTAACAACAAGTAACCAACTCAAATAAACAAGTCCAGGACCTGTGGGAATTGAACCCACAGTCCCATTCTCAGTACCTCTGGGTCTCCGGGAATCGAACCCGCAGCCCATGTCTCAATAATATTTCAATAACTCAGGATCTCCGGGAATCGAACCCGCAGTCCTTACCAAAAATTTCGGATCTCGGGAATCGAACCCGTAGTCCACATTTCAAAATTTTCAGGATCTCGGGAATCGAACCCGTAGTCCCTACCAATAATTCAGGATCTCGGGAATCGAACTCGTAGTCCACATTTCAATAATCTCGGGATCTCGGGAATCGAACCCGTAGTCCACATTTCAATAATCTCGGGATCTCGGGAATCGAACCCGTAGTCCACATTTCAATAATCTCAGGATCTCGGGAATCGAACCCGTAGTCCACATTTCAATAATTCTCAGGATCTCGGGAATCGAACCCGTAGTCCACAACAATACAAGTAAAAGGAATACATAGAGAGAAGTATAATATGCTTAACGATAATTTCGCCGATAAACAGCGCCAGCGATTTACCAAGAAAACTCAAGTAAAACAATTAGGCAACTAGACAGTTAAACACTATCTAATCATGCTTTTCTAATTACTACCGGGTAGAAATATCGAATTTAACAGCTAAAAACAGGAATATCACTAATTGAACATTTTTAGTAAAGTATGTGTTCAACAACCAGCGCATGTACACGCCCGTCACCTCGCGTACAAGGCATTTAAAGTATCACAATAATATCCTAGGGGTGAAAGTCCCCCACACGAGGTTAGACAAGCCACTTACCTCAATTCCGGTAAGAAACCGCTAAGAAATAACCCTCTTGCCGCGAATGTCGGCTTCCACAAGTGTAGTATCCGATAAAAATCAATAGAATCACATCAAAATAGGCCAATTGGGCATTACCCAATCAAAACAACTCAAAATACACCAAAACCCACAAGTTGCCAAAACCCGACTTTCGGTACGCTTATCGAAAAATCACGAAAATTATATATTCAGGTTCCTTATCTCAATACGAGTCTAGGCATATAAAATTTATCGAAATCGGAGTTCAAATGGCCTTCCAAATCCAAAAATCCCGTTTTCAATATTTAGGCCACATTTCTTCAAGATTTCAACCCAATTTCATGAAGATTGATGTTAATACTACCATAAAATGATGTTTTTGAGTCAAGAATCTTACCTCCGACGAATATCCGATGACTCCTCGGTGATTTCCTCGAGTTTTCTTCTCTCTAGGGCTCAAAATTATGTTTTGGGGGTGTAAACCCGTAACCCCTCTGTTTCTGGATTTTATTCACTGCCAGAACATTTTGTTCTACGCGTTCGCGTGAGCTCCCACGCGTTCGCGATGAACAGCTCCCTCTTACCCTTCGCGAACGCGAAGTCTTCCACGCGTTCGCGATGCCCAACTTCCTGCTACCCTTCTCGAACGCGACGCCAACCATGCGTTCGCGATGCTCAACTCCCAGCCGCCTAAATTCCTTCTACGCGTTCGCGATACTCCTCCCGCGAACGCAAAGCCTTACCCTCACACACCTACGCGAACGCGACCACTGGAACGCGAACGCGATACACACGATCCCTGGCCTACGCGAACGCGGCTCCCCTCCTCGCGAACTCGATGCACTGATTCGCTTGACCTTCGCGAACGCTGCCCTTGCCACGCGAACGCGAAGGCTTAAAGGCCTGGGCAGAACCTACAATTTTTTCTGCAGATTTTTGCCAAGTCCAAATGCCCGGTTGATGGTCCGAAATCCTCCCGAGTCCCCCGGGACCCCAACGAAAACCACCAACGTACTCCAAAACATGATACGGACTTGTTCCAATCATAAAAACACCATACTAAACATCAAAATCTCCATTTACTCACGGATTCAAGGCCTAAGTTTCTTCAAAACTTACAAAACTAACATTCAATCCAAAACCCGATCAAACGATGTCCGAATGACCTGAAAATTTGCGGACATATCCAAAATCACATAACGAAGCTACAAAAATTGTAGGAATTCCATTCCGACCCCCGGATCAAAATCTCACCTATCGTTCGGATTCGCCAAAATTTCAACCTTCGGCATTTCAAGCCTAATTGAGCTACGGACCTCCAAAATACATTCCGAACGCGCTCCCAACCCCGAAATCACCTAACGGAGCTAATGGAACCATCGGATTTCCGTTCCAAGATCGTCTTAACACCTGTTCCGACTACGGACCATTTTCTAGCTTTAACGCTCTCATTTAGGGACTAAGTGTCCCAACATGCTTCAAATTTCAGAACCGACTCTCCCGGTAAACCACAATAGCAGAAATGAACTTAGGGGGACAGTTAAATTGGGGATTGGGGCATAATTTTCTAAAACGACCGGTCGGGTCGTTACATCTTCCCACACTTAAAGATTCGTTCGTCCTCGAACGAGCAAAGAAAACATAACTGGAGTAGTGAAAAGATGAGGGTACTGGCTGCGCATATCCTGCTCGGTCTCCCAAGTCGCCTCCTCGACCGGCTGGCCCCGCCACTGAACCTTTACCGAAGCGATGTTCTTTGACCTTAGCTTTATAAACTGCCTGTCTAGAATGGCTACTGGCTCCTCAACATAAGACAGATCCTTGTCTAGCTGAACAGATGTGAAATCCAACACGTGCGACGGGTCACCATGGTATCTACGGAGCATGGAGACATGAAATACGGGGTGAACTCCGGATAGGCTAGGAGGTAAGGCCAACTCATAAGCAACCTCCCCAACACGCCTCAAAATCTCAAAAGGGCCAATAAATCTAGGACTCAGCTTTCCTTTCTTCCCAAACCTCATAACGCCCTTCATGGGCGAGACTCGAAGTAGAACCCGCTCGCCAACCATAAAAGCCACGTCGCGAACCTTCTTGTCCACATAACTCTTCTGTCTAGACTGGGCTGCACGAAGTCTGTCCTGAATCACCTTGACCTTGTCCATAGCCTCCTGAACCATATCAGTACCTAGCAACCCGGCCTCGCCCGGCTCAAACCAACCCACGGGAGACCTGCACCTCCTACCATATAGGGCCTCGTACGGTGCCATCTGAATACTAGACTGGTAGCTGTTGTTATAAGCAAACTCCGCCAGTGGCAAGAAGTGATCCCATGAACCTCCGAACTCAATCACGCACACACGGAGCATATCCTCCAAAATCTGAATAGTGCGCTCGGACTGCCCATCAGTCTGGGGGTGAAAGGCTGTGCTCAGCTCCACCCGAGTACCTAACTCCTGCTGTACGGCTCTCCGAAACCGTGAAGTGAACTGAGTGCCTCTATCTGAAATGATGGACACTGGGATACCATGCAGCCGAACTATCTCCCTGATATAGATCTCCGCCAGTCGCTCCGATGAATATGTAGTGCTCACCGGTATAAAATGGGCGGACTTGGTCAGCCGATCCACAATGACCCAAATGGAATCAAACTTCCTAACCGTCCGTGGAAGTCCAGATACAAAGTCCATGGTAATGCGCTCCCATTTCCACTCGGGAATCTCAATCTGCTGCATCAATCCACCCGGACGCTGATGCTCATACTTCACCTACTGGCAGTTGAGGCATCTGGAAACATAATCAACTATATCCCTCTTCATCCGCCTCCACCAGTAATGCTGTTTCAAGTCCCGATACATCTTCGCGGCTCCCGGATGGATGGAATACCGCGAGCTATGGGCCTCTGCTAGAATCAGCTCTCGAAGATCATCTACATTGGGCACACAGATGCGCCCCTGCATCCTCATAACTCCATCATCTCCGATGGTAACATCTCGAGCATCACCACGCCGAACTCTCTCCCGGAGAACAAGCAAATGAGGGTCGTCGAACTGACGCTCCCTGATGCGGTCAAATAGAGAAGACCGAGAAATCACACAAGCCAGAACCCGGCTGGGCTCCGAAAGATCCAGTCTAACAAACTGTCTGGCTAAAGCCTGAACATCCATCGCCATAGGCCTCTCCGAAGCTGGTAGATACGCCAAACTCCCCAAACTCTCCGCCCGACGACTCAAGGCATCGGCAACCACATTAGCCTTGCCCGGATGATAGAGATTAGTAATATCATAGTCTTTTAGTAGCTCCAACCATCTCCTCTGACGCACATTCAGGTCCTTCTGCTTAAGCAAGTGCTGCAAGCTCCGGTGATCAGTGTAGATCTCACAAGGGACCCCATATAAATAATGACGCCAAAATTTCAAGGCGTGAACAATGGCAGCTAGCTCCAAATCATGAACAGGGTAATTCTTCTCATGCACCTTCAGCTGTCTCGACGTGTAGGCAATCACCCTACCGTCCTGCATCAATACCGCACCGAGTCCAACTCGTGAGGCATCACAATATACGGTATAGGACCCCGAACCTGTAGGCAACATCAATATAGGGGCCGAAGTCAAAGCTCTCTTGAGCTTCTGAAAGCTCGCCTCACACTCGTCTGTCCACTGAAAAGGGGCACCCTTTTGGGTCAATCTAGTCATAGGTGCTGCAATCGAAGAGAACCCTCTACAAAACGACGGTAATAGCCCGCCAAACCAAGGAAACTGCGAATCTCAGTAGCGGAGGAGGGTCTGGGCCAACTCCGCACGGCCTCCACCTTCCTCGGATCTACTCGAATACCATCACTCGACACCACGTGGCCCAAAAATGCCACCTGAACTCAACCAGAAATCACATTTAGAGAACTTGTCATAAAGTTGCTTCTCCCTCAGAATCTGAAGCACTATCCTTAAATGCTGCTCGTGCTCTTCCCGGCTCCGGGAATATACAAGAATATCATCAATGAAGACAATCACGAACGAGTCCAGATAAGGCCTGAACACACTGTGCATCAAATGCATAAATGCTGCTGGGGCATTAGTCGACCCAAAAGACATCACGAGGAACTCATAGTGACCATACCGGGTCCTGAAGGCAGTCTTCGGGATATCTGGCTCCCGAATCTTCAGCTGGTGATACCCAGAGCGCAAATCAATCTTAGAAAACACCTGTGCGCCCTGTAGCTGGTCAAATAAATCATCAATACGGGGCAAAGGATACCGGTTCTTCACCGTAACCTTGTTCAGCTGACGATAGTCAATACACATACGCATAGAACCGTCCTTTTTCTTCACAAACAATACAGGAGCACCCCAAGGCGAAACACTGGGTCGAATAAAACCCTTGCCCAATAACTCCTGTAACTGATCCTTCAACTCCTTTAACTCGGGAGGAGCCATACGGTACGGTGGAATAGAAATGGGCTGAGTGCCCGGCAACAAGTCAATAGCAAAGTCAATATATCTCTGTCGGGCGGCATGCCCAGAAGATCAGCTGGAAATACATCAGTAAAGTCACGTACCACATGAACAGAATCAATAAAGGGAGTGTCAATACTAACGTCCCGCACATAGGCTAAATAAGCAGCACACCCCTTCTCAACCATACGCCGATCTCTGAGAAAAGAAATAACACGGCTAGGGGTGTGATCTAGAGTACCACTCCACTCAATACGTGGAATGCCTGGCATAGCCAGCGTCAAGGTCTTGGCGTGACAATCAAGAATAGCATAATGGGGCGACAACCAGTCCATGCCCAGAATAATATCAAAATCGACCATCCCAAGCAGCAATAGATCCGCTCTGGTCTCAAAATCACAAATGGTAATCAAACACGACCGATATATGCGGTCCACAGCCAAAGAATCACCCACCGGAGTGGAAACATAAATGGGGGCACTCAAAGAATCCCGAGGCACACCCAGATGAGAAGCAAAGTAAGAAGACACATATGAAAAAGTGGAACCAGGGTCGAATAGAATCGATGCCTCCCTGTGACTAACCAGAATAATACCTGTGATAATAAAGTCAGATGCAACAGCCACAGCGCGATTAGGAATAGCATAGAATCTGGCCTGTCCCCCCTCTCGAGGGCAGCCTCTAGCACCCTGATCCCCGCCCATGGCTGGCTGGGCAGGTGGGGTGGCGGTCGGGGCTGGAATGATGGCTTGCTGACCCTGTGGACCACGCTGAGGTTGCGAAGTCTGTGGGGGCACTCCTCTCCTATGCCTGGGGCACTCCCTGACAAGACGGTGAGTATCCCCGCACTCAAAACAAGCCCGGGGAGGATGCAGTGGCTGTGACTGACCGGCCTCGCCCCCACTGGACTGACCCCTAGAGGTACCTCGCGCAGGAGGCGCACTAGAAACAAGGAGAGCATAATAAGGCTCCAAAGGTGCTGGAGGAGCTGGAGTACTACCAACTGCTGGGCAATGCTGAGTGAACTGGTCGGCCGGAATAACCCCTGCCAAAACGACCGGCTGATGAAGTGCGGGCACCAAAGAAATGGCCCGACTCACGAGACCTCTTGGCCTCTCTCTCTCCGCTCTCTAGGGAGCATACTCTCGATCATCTTGGCAATGCTAACTGCCTGCTGATAAGATATATCTGTCTCCAGCTCTCTGGCCATGCTGGATCGGATAGACGGAACAAGGCCCTCAATAAATCTCTGCACTCTCTCCCGAACCGTGGCTACCAAAGCCGGTGCATGCCTGGCTAGACGGGTGAAACTGATAGCATACTCCGATACTGACATGGAGCCTTGTCGCAACCGCTCAAACTCCAATCGCCAAGAATCCCTAAGGCTCTGTGGAACAAACTCCCTCAAAAACAGATCTGAAAACTGCGTCCAAGTCAATGAAGCAGACTCCTCTGGACTATCCAGCTCATACGTGCGCCACCAATCATAAGCGGCCCCACGAAACTGAAAAGCGATGAAGGAAACCCCGCTGGTCTCCACAATCCCCATAGTGCGAAGAATACGATGACACTCCTCCAGAAAACCCAATGCATCATTGTAGCCAAACCACTGAACACTAGAGGATCATATTTCTTGAACCTCTCCAATCTACGCCGCTCGTCCTCGGAGGCAGCTGGCCAACCTCCGGGTTGTGCTGGGGCGGCAGGAGGCATAACAAAAATCTCTGGAACCTGTCCCACTGGCACTCGCTGCTCAGGTGTAGCGGCTGCAGGAGTCTGGGCCCCTCCCCCGGCCTGAGATGTAGATGGAGTGAGAGGAAGCAGTCCTGCCTGAGCTAAAGTGGTATACATACTCATGAACTGGGCCAGGGTCTCCTGTAGTGCTAGAGTAGTAGCAGCTGTAGTCGGTGTACCGGGTGCCTGCGCTCCAACCTGGTCTACCTGTGGCACCTCAGCGGCAGCGCGCGCGGGTGCTGTAGCTGCACCTCGGGCGCGTCCTCGTCCTCTACCTCGGCCCTGACCTCTAACGGTAGCAACAGGGGGCGCGGGTACCTGATCATAGAAAGTAGTAGTTTAGATTTTTGATGCCAAGAATATCGCATGACAAGGAATCCAAAAGAAATGAAGAGTTTCCTAAACAGTTACATAGCCCCCCGAAGATAAATACAGACGTCTCCGTATCGATCAGCGAGACTCTAAGTAATCGGTCTGTGTCCCGTGACTCCTATGAACCTAGAGCTCTGATACCAACTTGTCACGACCCTAGTTCACCAATTGTGAACATGTCGTGATGGCACCCAGTTCCCACGACTAGGTAAGCCTAACACGTTGCGGAATATACAAGTTATAAACACTTAATATGAAACAGCGGAAAAATATCATAAAAAGATATGTAATCCGTGCCGCTTGGCACATACATCCGTCACACAATAAATAAAACACTACCAAGATCCGGAACCCCACGGTAACACAGACTAAAAGAGAGTATACAATTGTGGCTCTATGTGTAAAGAGTATCTAACAACGAAATGAAGAAAAATGTCAACTAGAACTACTAGAGTAGAAGAGAAGCCTCCGGATCCGCGGACGTAGCAGATCATACCTCGAAGTCTCTCAGAAAGCTACGGAATCACCTAGCACGAGCCTGCTCGGATGTACCTGGATCTGCACAACAAAAGAGTGAAGAAGAGTAGCATGAGTACACCACGGCGGTACTCAGTAAGTGCCAAGCCTAACCTCGATGGAGTAGTGACGAGGAAGGTCAGGGCCCTACTAAGGAGCAATAATATAGTGATAATAACAATAATACACAGTTTAAATGACAAAAATTTCCGAAATAACGACAATGTAATGATTACTGCAACCGTCTACAATTAAACTAACAACAAGTAACTAACACAAATAAACAAGTCCAGGACCTGTGAGAATTGAACCCACAGTCCCATTCTCAGTACCTCTGGGTCTCCGAGAATCGAACCCGCAGCCCATGTATCAATAATATTTCAATAACTCAGGATCTCCGGGAATCGAACCCGCAGTCCTTACCAAAAATTTCGGATCTCGGGAATCGAACCCGTAGTCCACATTTCAAAATTCTCAGGACCTCGGGAATCGAACCCGTAGTCCACATTTCAATAATTCTCAGGATCTCGGGAATCGAACCCGTAGTCCACATTTCAATAATCTCAGGGTCTCGGGAATCGAACCCGTAGTCCACGTTTCAATAATTCTCAGGATCTCGGGAATCGAACCCGTAGTCCACATTTCAATAATCTCAGGATCTCGGGAATCGAACCCGTAGTCCACATTTTAATAATTCTCAGGATCTCGGGAATTGAACTCGTAGTCTACAACAATACAAGTAAAAGGAATACACAGAGAGAAGTATAATATGCTTAACGATAATTTCGCCGATAAACAGCGCCAGCGATTTACCAAGAAAACTCAAGTAAAACAATTAGGCAACTAGACAGTTAAACACTACCTAATCATGCTTTTCTAATTACTACCGGATAGAAATATCGAATTTAACAGCTAAAAACAGGAATATCACTTATTGAACATTTTTAGTAAAGTATGTGTTCAACAACCAGCGCATGTATACGCCCGTCACCTCGCGTACAAGGCATTTAAAGTATCACAATAATATCCTAGGGGTGAAAGTCCTCCACACGAGGTTAGACAAGCCACTTACCTCAATTCCGGTACGAAACCGCTAAGAAATAACCCTCTTGCCTCGAATGTCGGCTTCCACAAGTGTAGTATCTGATAAAAATCAATAGAATCACATCAAAATAGGCCAATTGGGCATTACCCAATCAAAACAACTCAAAATACACCAAAACCCACAAGTTGCCAAAACCCGACTTTCGGTACGCTTATCGAAAAATCACAAAAATTATATATTCGGGTTCCTTATCTCAATACGAGTCTAGGCATATAAAATTTATCGAAATCGGAGTTCAAATGGCCTTCCAAATCCAAAAATCCCGTTTTCAATATTTAGGCCACATTTCTTCAAGATTTCAACCCAATTTCATGAAGATTGATGTTAATACTACCATAAAATGCTATTTTTGAGTCAAGAATCTTACCTCCGACGAATATCCGATGACTCCTCGGTGATTTCCTCGAGTTTTCTTCTCTCTAGGGCTCAAAATTATGTTTTGGGGGTGTAAACCCGTAACCCCTCTGTTTCTGGATTTTATTCACTGCCAGAACATTTTGTTCTACGCGTTCGCGTGAGCTCCCACGCGTTCGCGATGAACAACTCTCTCTTACCCTTCGCGAACGCGACGCCTTCCACGTGTTCGCGATGCTCAACTCCCAGCCGCCTAAATTCCTTCTACGCGTTCGCGATACTGCTCCCGCGAACGCGAAGCCTTACCCTCACACACGTACGCGACCCTACGCGAACGCGAACGCGATGCACACCATCCCTGGCCTACGCGAACGCGGCTCCCCTCCTCGCGAACGCGATGCACCGATTCGCTTGACCTTCGCGAACGCGGCCCTTGCCACGTGAACGCGAAGGCTTAAAGGCCTGGGCAGAACCTGCAATTTTTTCTGCAGATTTTTGCCAAGTCCAAATGCCTGGTTGATGGTCCAAAATCATCCCGAGGCCCCCGGGACCCCAACGAAAACCACCAACGTACTCTAAAACAAGATACGGACTTGTTCCAATCATAAAAACACCATACTAAACATCAAAATCTCCATTTACTCACGGATTCAAGCCTAAGTTTCTTCAAAACTTACAAAACTAACATTCAATCCAAAACCCGATCAAACGATATCCGAATGACCTAAAAATTTGCGGACATATCCAAAATCACATAACGAAGCTACAAAAATTGTCAGAATTCCATTCCGACCCCCGGATCAAAATCTCACCTATCGTTCGGATTCGCCAAAATTTCAACCTTCAGCATTTCATGCCTAATTGAGCTACGGACCTCCAAAATACATTCCGAACGCGCTCCCAACCCCGAAATCACCTAACGGAGCTAATGGAACCATCGGATTTCCGTTCCGAGATCGTCTTATTACTGTTCCGGCTACAGACCATTTTCTAGCTTTAACGCTTTCATTTAGGGACTAAGTGTCCCAAAATGCTTCAAATTTCAGAACCGACTCTCCCGGCAAACCACAATAGCAGAAACGAACTTAGGGGGATAGTTAAATTGGGGATTGGGGCGTAATTTTCTAAAACGACCGGTCGGGTCGTTACACACAAGGAAGCCTGAAATTAGTTTGAGATTGAAAGTTATTTTTAAGAGGGACAACCAGCGTATATAAAGAGTGCACAACATCAGGCATGTGAGGTTCAATCATGGCAAAGGAAAACAGTAGTGTTAATGAAGCATGATAGTCAAAAGAGAATCAAAAACGTGCTAAAGAGTGATAGTTAACTCCAAAATCTCATAAGGAACAATAGTTAAACAAGAAAGTTGAAACAGGTCCAAAGAATTAGGGCTTTGAAGTCAAACAAATTTAGATATGATAAACAAACAGATCATGTAACAAATAAACTCAGGACTCGCCTCAACCCCAAATTTAGGGCTTTTGCCATTAGTTGAGTGAAGAGGTGAAAGACAAGCAATCAAGCAAACATTGTCATGAAAGCATTCAGAAACCTCAAAAGAAACTAAGATTCTTGACATGATCATCACAAAAGAGATAGAGATACCGTAAAAAGAGGAAACATACAAAACACAGTAAAAGCACAACATAACAAACACGGTAGGTGAACCCATGATAGACACATTAAGAAATCAGGAAAGGCTTCTAAAATAATTTAACGAAACCCTAAATCGAAAGCAATAAAGTTTTGTAAACCGGGTTTTGAAGAAAATATCGGAAAAGTGCTCAGAAACCCAAAGAGAACATAGATCTATAATGGATCTAAAAGAACCAGAAGAACCTCGAAGGTTTAGGGCTTCGGAAGAAACCCAAAATAGAGAGAAAAGCTTGGAAAATCACGATCTAAGCAGGAGATATCAAGTCCAAGCTTGAACAACCAGAGTAAGGTCGGAGGCATGCCAAAAAAACTCGAATCGACCAAGGTCTGGATGAAGACCCTTGAGGTCTAGCCTCGAACCTTCAGTGAGCAAGCACGTGGGAGCAGTAGATGATGGATAGAGGTCGTCCATGGTTAGATTGGCCATGGATTCCGGTGACTTGAGGTCGAAGAAGGGGTAGGCGGCTATTAGGGTTTCAGGTGGGTGAGAGTGTTTGAGAGAGATGAGGGATTTGAGGCGGTGGTCTTTGAGAGAATAGGGAGGGTTTGGGGGTAGTTTGGAATTAAAAAAGGAAAGGGGAACGGTGGCCGTTGATCTAAATGTTCAAGGCCAAGATTAAAAGGGTTATGGGTTGGGTCGGTTAAATGGGTATTGGGTTGGGTAATTGGGTTAAATTGGGATTTGGGCTCGGATTTGGGGCTGAGATTGGGCTTAATTCCTGGTTAAAATTGAAATGCAAAAGGGCTAGCTTTTAAATAGCCATTTCCTTGTTTAATTTATAAAAATAGCAAAATAATTTCTGGAAGTAAATCAAGCATACTATAATGATTAATAATACATAATTATTGAATTAAAAATATTGGAGTCAATTTTATAAATATAATTACAATTAAATCTTAAAAGGGGCTAATATTACAATTATGTGAAATTTAGTTTTTTAAAATAATAAATCAAATTGTAAAAATATGCAAAAATTATGTTAGCCATATTTTGGTGTAAATATAAGAATAAAAATAAGCTATTTGCCAAAATAATAGTTTTGGGAATAATTATTGAATTTTATGGTGTAAAAATAAGCAATAAATTAATTTAAAAATCATTAAAATTTTGGTAAAGTACCAAAACTCTTGGGTGTGCTCATATATGAACATATATGTTATTTTGAATGTGTTTTGGGTATATAAAATACTGAAGGAAAAATTGTATATCAACAGCTGCCCCTCTTTACCCGAGAAGGATGAAAGAGTTGTCGGGTAAAGATGTAATGGTCAATTTTGACCGGAAGTGGCAATTTAAAAACAATTTGACCGAGATCTGATTTCTGAGCTGCCTACATATCCCTGATTTTGCAGGAATCAGGCCGTATGTAGTTCAGGAACCATAGACGGAACATGCCGGTGGAGATTTGAAAGGACGGACACGACGTTTGGGGGAGGCAAGAGGTATTTTGAAGTTGATCGGCTGTGAGAACCGGAGCTGGGTCGCTCCTGCTGAGACGGAAGTTGCTAGCCAGTATACCTGCAAGTGAGCAATATAGGCGTATATCGTGCATAAACTTAAAGATGATGCAGGTTCCCGTTGGACCATGAATGCTGTCTTCGGATGGTTGGGATGGCGTCCTCGGGCCATAATGTCTTGGGCCATGAAGCGCAAAATTAAAGGATTTGTAAGCCATGAAATGATGTTCTCGGGCTCAGATAATGGTGCCTCCGAACATGATGCTTTTCAGTAATGGTGTGCAAGATATAAAGTGGGGTCCTCGGACCATGGCATGGTGTTCTCGGGCTATAAAGATGATGCGTACAAACGATGACGCCTTTGGATAGTTTGGCGATATTTCAGCCCATGAAATGCAAGATTTGGCGGTATTTTAGCCGATGCAAAAGAGTAAATGGCGATATTTCAGCCGACGGAAATTTAAATAGAACAGGTGATGTTTCATCCAATGTGAAAAGTAAAATGGTGATGTTTTAACCGATAGAGAATTTAAATAGTAGTTTGGCGATATTTCAGTTGATTGCAAGACATAAATAAAAGTGGCGATATTCAGTCGATGTAAATGGCAATTTTTCAGCCGATCGACAATTTAAATAGTAGTTTGGTGATATTTCAGTCGATAGCAAGACGTAAATAAAAGTAGCGATATTTCAGCCGATGTAAAAGTAGAAATGGCGATATTTCAGCCGATAGAGAATTTAAATAGTAGTTAGGACATATTTCAGCTAATTGCAAGATGTAAATAAAAGTGGCGATATTTCAGCCATGCAAGTAGAGGTAGAGCTTAACCTCAAAAGGCAGAAAGGTAGCCTTATGCAGATGATGCAGGATGGAGGCAACGCTTAGTCTCGGAAGGCATAAAGGTAGCCTTATGCAATGCAGAAAATGCAGATGCACACAATGCTTAGTCTCGGAAGGCGGAAAGGTAGCGTTATGCAATGCAGAAAATGCAAATGGAGACAACGTTTAGTCTCGAAAGGCAGAAAGGTAGCCTTATCCAGATGATGCAGGATGGAGACAACGCTTAGTCTCGGAAGGCAGAAAGGTAGCCTTATGCAATGCAGGAACTGCAAATGGAGACAACGCTTCTGGAAGGCAGAAAGGTAGCCATATGCAGTGCAGATAGTGCAGAAGGTAATAAAAGATTCTTAGCTGATAGTGGTAACTGATTGTGATATTGCTGCTGATGGGGGATATTGCGTGCGGATAGCAAATGCGAATAGGCACGACGGTTCAATGCGATTGCGCAATATGTTTGTGACTCGGGTGCCTGAATCCAAAGAAAATCGTGAGTTTTATAAAGGGGAAAGGTTTGTTCGTTTTCCCGTGGCTTCTGGCGTTGCATGTCACTGGGATAGTGTCGCTAAACATCAGCTATTTGGACCATAGTTATGCATGATTTAACAAATATAACGTAAGTAGAAAAATTCTTATTTTTCATCTATGTATATTCATTTTTTTTTTATGTTTTCTGACGCTTGACTTTCTGTTTTTGATTCAGTTTTTTTCATATTAGCTATTTTTTTTTTTGGTCATGTTTGATTGACCCATAGATCAAAAGACAAGTTATTTTTTTATGTCATTATTGTATGAAATATATTAAACAAGTTTAAGAGGCCGGCCTCTTAATATTTTTGGCTTTACACCACCAACACTTTCAAGCCGCCTCTGTTTGTTTAAGTATTTTTTTTTATAACAAGTCTTAATCTGCATTTGGACGTGCTGATGACTTGATTCCGCAACCCCAGACCCGTCTTGAATTCAGGGGCAATGAGCTTTAAGACCTGATCCATGAGAAGATAAAATAATATAACCATTTGATGAGTAAGTGCATTTTCAAGCAAGGTGTGTCATAGATTATTAGAAAGTTACATCCTCACGGCATGAAAGCCTGACTTGACCAACTATAATAAAACTATTTGGAAATTTTCGTTTATCATAATACTAGGCGGCTTTTAGCAACATCATTTTAAAAATTAAGGAATTTTTACATTCCTATATTGTATAGAAAATCTTATTACCTTCAATGTTTAAGGTTTGACTTAATACATTTAGTATACCCAATTATCATTTCTATATTATAATTAATTAATGCTATAATTAATTGTACATTTTTTACTCCTTAACTAAAGGAATCTGTATATCCTAGTATCCCACTCATCCCACGTTTCTCCCTTCTAACCCCTCTGCGCCACTCACATTTTACCTGTAGCCAAATTCTTTTTACCATTTTCTATCATTTGAAACCAAATTCTCCCTCTAAATTCACAAAGAATTGAAGAAACCCTTTAGCAAACTTGATTCCCCATTTTACTCCAGTTGAAGTTTATCAATGAAGAACAACAAAACTTCGAAACAAAGTCCTAAAAAATCAGCAGTAGCTGATATATCCTCATTTCATATGGGTGTGTTATCACCAAAATCACCCAAAAAGCAAAGCAAATCCCCACATGCAATTACACAGACTACTCATAGTTCCTCTCCAGACAAATCAGAGCCGAGATGAGAACCAAACAAAACCATGATGTAGATGTTGGAAAAACTTCTATACCATGCAAACAAGTCAAATGAAAAGGAAAAGAGATTTTGGTAAACGACGACTTTGTAGAAGATGTCCCTAATCCTAGTATTTCAAATTCTATGGAAGTCTTATTTTACGGTAATATCAATAAAATTCCTACAGTTATCTACAAATAAACTACACATCAGTTTTATGATGTATAAAGCAATATTGTTTTCATGATTTTCTCCAAAATTACTACATTTATATTACAATTAACTACAATCTATGTTGAAAAAATGTTGACTACGAAATTTTTCTCTTCATCTACAAATTTTCTACAAAAATTCTATAATTATACTACAAATCAATTTAAGTATGTATAAAGCAGTATTATTGTAAGGGTATCAACATAATTACTACATTATACTGCAATTAAACTACAATCTATGTTGAAAAAAAATTGACTACAAATTTTTTCTCTTCATCTATAAATTTTCTACAAAAATTCTACAAATTGGCTTAAGAATGTATAACGCAGTATTATATGTAAGGGTATCTACATAATTACTATATTTATACTACAATTAAACAACAATCTATGTGGAAGAAAAAATATTGACTACAAAATTTTCTCTGCATCTACAATTTGTCGCTGCTGAGGTATTGTTCAATATTTTGTCACTTTTTTTTATTTTTTGGATTAAGAAAAAAAGACGAAAGAACAGAGTATCAGCATAATTGATTTCTACAATTTGACTTGAATTTGTTGAATATTTTGTCGCTTTTTTGATCAGTTGATTGAGGAAAAAGGTCAATGAACTCAGCTTTTGCAAAACTGATTTCTACAATTTGATTCGAATTTGTTGACGATTTTGTCTTTTTTTGACGTGTGACTTAAGGAAAATATCGAAGAACGGAGTTTTTGCAGAAAAGAGTAAGATAAAGGATTTTCGTTTTAAATTTGATCTGAAGGTCGCTAAATCAATTAGAATATTCTGTTCCTGATTTATAGCATGCCTAATTAGAAAGATTCAACTACTATTAATTAGTATTTAATGAATAGTATAATAATTATAGAAAAGTGTGAACATGACGGGTAAATTAGAACTACTCATATATTTGATAATAAAGTTTCAGTACATATGAAAAAAATTCAAAATAAAGTGATTGACATATTTACTGGACGTTCAAGGTCAAATTCTATGCCTAATGTTTACCAGAGCCTGAAGCAAGCCTTTCTTTTCATACTATTTTATTTGATTTAAAATAAGTGTCACTTTAGAAATCAAGAAACATTCTGGTCATTGATTTTTTTTGAATTTACCCTCTTTCCAAATAAATGATCTATTTAATGTTCTAAAAAGTCCAAAAAATGTATTACTCATATTGAGGAATGATAAAGGGTAACTTAATGGATGTGTGAGAAACTTACTGGACGAATATTAAATCACAAAATAAAATTTAGAATTCACGATGATTTCTTTGATGAGTGTGTGAAAAACGTAACATACCAATAATAAAATAAAATTTAGAATTCACATTTTCCCATTTTTTATATTATGAACTTATGTCTATATTATATTAACATCTCATGGAAACATAAATTATTTGCAAATGAGATCTTTCTAAAAACAAAGTCTTAAAGAAAAGTTGCTAAAACTGCAGGGAAGAAATTAATGGGATAATGAAGGTGAATCTCTTATCATACACTTAATTGACTTGGTCTTTGTCTTTCCCTTTTTTTTCTTGGAGGGGTTACTCAACTGACTTAGTCCAGCATCACTATTTTGAAGTATATGGAAAAAACTATATATACAAGTGATTGTCTTATTACAGACCATCTCACTTCTATCTTGCAGCAAATTAAAACATGGCTAACATGATTTCCTTCCTTGCTTCTCTACTAATTATCCTTGCAATATTCACCCGTGAAATCCATATGCAGTAGATTACGCCGTTACCAACACGGCCGCAAACACCCCCGGCGGTGCCCGTTTCAACCGAGAAATCGGTGCCCAATATAGCAAACAAACACTCGCAGCTTCCACTTCTTTCATATGGAAAATCTTCCAACAGAACTCTCCGGCTGACCGCAAAAACGTTCAAAAGGTAAGTATGTTCGTTGATGACATGGGCGGAGTAGCTTACGCTAGCAACAATGAGATTCATGTTAGTGCCAGGTATGCAACAAATTGATTCTGTAAATAAGCAGTGGGTGCACGTATAGTATTGAACTCAAAATGCATATATGCATATATTAAGTGATGCCTTTAAATTTGTGTTTTGCAGGTATATTCAGAGTTACTCTGGTAACGTCAAGAGAGAGATAACCGGAGTATTGTACCACGAGAGCACCCACATTTGGCAGTGGAACGGGAACGGTCGGGCTCCCGGAGGATTAATTGAAGGGGTTGCTGATTATGTGAGGCTCAAAGCTGGTTTTGCACCTAGTCACTGGGTGAAACCAGGGCAGGGCGATCGATGGGACCAAGGCTACAATGTGACAGCTCGATTTCTTGATTACTGCAACAGCTTGAGAAATGGGTTTGTGGCACAACTTAACAAAAAGATGAGAAATGGCTATAGTAATCAGTTCTTTGTTGACCTGCTGGGAAAGACGGTTGATCAACTTTGGAGGGGATTACAAAGCTAAATTTCGGTCATAGTGTAACGTTGTCTGAGATAGTTAGCCTTTGTTGAATAAATAATACTATAATAAGAATAAGTAGCAAGGACTAACAACAAGTCGTTATCTTACTCGTGATTGGTTTATAATGCAATATATATGTACCTTGCATGTTTATCAAATAAAATAAGAGGTCAATATATGAGTAATCCAAAACAATTATCAGGTTTTTCAAAACCATGCGCAAGTTATAAAATACTATAGCTGTACGAAGACGCTCTATTGGTCTTCTGTCGTTACGTTAGATGTATATAAAAGCTACTTATGTTTGGTGTACGGGGTCGAATCGAATGTAATGCTGGTCGAGCATGTATTCTTATACGGTCGTAAACATCGAACGATATCCTCTCTCACGTCCATATGACGAAAGGGGTACGCCCCCGACCATAGAGGCGTATCGGCAGACTCGCCCGTACAGACGCCCCGACTTCCCCTCCTCTATGCCATTATTGTAATAGTAGTAGTTCTGAAATGATGTAATGTATTGGCGAGGGGACATTCCTTCTATATGAGGAAGGGTCTCCCTCATTTGTAAGGCATGTGTTATTATTTAATAATAATACAACTCTCTCTCTCTAACTATCATTCTCTCTCTATTTCATCTCTCTTTTACTAACTAGCTTTAACACTTCATCAAGATCCCTTACAATTTTATAAGAACAACCTTTATACGAATATATAGATCTATCTTTGGATATATTACCATTGCTTCCGATTTACCTTCTCATATATTCTTTGATTGTTTTTAGCTCAAAAAGTAACCGATAACTTTTGAGTCAAACAATTTGGCGCAGTCTGTGGGAATTTCGAGAATCAAACTCATAGTATACATCCACAAGATCCAATCATCGGAAAGAACCCGGAAATGACCGAAAACAACACCCGATCCAAAGCTATGATAGAAGTTACTACCAACCTCTTGAGTTCCATGAACTAGGTCGGTGGTAGTGCTGCCATCAACGCCACCCCTGATATCACACCCGAGGCGGAAGTCTCACTTTCCCCCTTCTGGAATCTTGCAACCCTGCAGGAGAAAGACGCCTCCACTTAAAGAGAAACACCCCCAGCGGTCAGGAAACTACTGGAGGAATGGTTAACCAGCACCTTGAGCCGCTTTGTGGAAAAGCCACCACGGGGTTATGAAAATGCAGCACCAACAACAAGCAATACCACCGCGGTAGACGAACAGGAAGGAACACGAACCAACAGTCAACCCGTCGAAACGCAAACACACGACGACACATTGGCCTCCATTCTAAGGAAGATGGAAGAAATGGAAAGAGAAAAGCAGGCCCTCCGTGACCAAATGAAGGAACACCAAGATATAGTTGACAAGATCCACGGAGCACCTAAACTGTTACCCAAACGGGACGTAGGAATGTTTGTAGAACAACCCTACTTCAAAGAAGATGCACCCTACACCATCCCCAAGACCTTCAAGATGCCCCCCTACCTGAGGGTGTACGACGGAACCACCGATCCCGAGGATCATCTCATCCACTATGTCACCGCTGTGAAAGGTATAAAGACTTGTCTAAAGAACATGTACCATCATTTCTGCTGAAGATGTTCGGCGAAACATTGACCGGGGGAGCCCTGGCCTGGTATTCTCAACTACCTGCCAAAGCAATCTCAACCTTCGAAGAGACGGGGGATAAGTTCGTCACAGCACATGCCGGCGCTAAAAAGGCAAAAGCAAGGGTAAACGATATCTTCACTGTCAGACAAACCACGGGCGAACGCCTCAGGGACTTTCTCGTCGGGTTCAACAGGATAAGAATGAGCCTACCGAACGTGTCAGAGGGCATGGCGGTAGCAGCCTTCCAGAATGGACTCAGCAGGGATGGCTCCAAAGCAACCAAACAACTGCTAAGCCGGCTCATAAAGTATCCCCTACAACATGGGACGAGATCTATAATGCCTACTGCGCTGAGGTACAGGCAGTCGAGGAAGATCTCAACGGACTGACTCGACGGCTGACAGCAATACATCCAACACAAGGAGAGATCGACGACACGAGGGACGCCGAGAACTCCCCCCTCGCCCTAGTAAAGAGCGACACCAGCCTTAGATGAGGTCCCCCCTTCTGCCCCCTCGCCATACGGACGCTCTGCAACGCCATCTCGCCCTACTCAGAAATGAACGAGGTATGCCCCATTTACTTTCATCACATAACTTTTGTGTCTCTCCTTCAGAAATCGTGTACGCACTAGAAAAGCTCGGCACCAAGGTGCAATGGCCTCAGAAAATGAAATCAGACCCTGCCACAAAAACGTCCAACGTCCTGTGTGAATTCCACCAAGAACGGGGGCACAAGACCGAAGACTGCATCGACCTAGGACAAGAAGTCGTCAGGATGATAAACGAAGGGTACCTAAAGGAGCTGCTCAGCGACAAGGGGAAAGCTAATTTTGCACGCCGATGAGAACATTCCCGTGGGCCTCCGAAACTACCCTCTCCGACGCGCTTGGTAAATATGATCATCAGAGAAGGGAACGACGTCGCCATCAATCATGTCAAATTCGCCAACACGAACAGACTAAAGAGGACCATCTTCTACGAACGGTATGATGACCTCGAAGGAAGTATCACCTTCGATAAGTCTGACGCCGACGATTTGTGTTTCCCTCATTATGATGCTTTAGTTATTACTTTACATATCGTCGATACGGATGTTAGGAGAGTCATGATCGATGACGGAAGCGACGCCTACATTATCCATCCAAGAGTCCTCTCACGGATGGGACTCAAAGACAGGATAACCCCCCGCTGCATAACCCTAACTGGTTTTAACAATGCATTGGAGCGAATATCGGGAGAAGTGACCCTACTCGTCCTCGGGGGGGGGGAGTCACCTTGGAAACCACTTTTCATGTGATAAACCAGGAGACAGCCCACAACGTCATCATCGGGTGCCCATAGATACATGCCATACGAGTGGTCCCCTCGAGCTTGTATCAAGTGGTCAAATTCCCTACTCTATGTGGAATATTCAGCATCAAGGGAGAACCGCGCACAATACAAGAGTGCTATAAAATAACACAAGACTACGCCCACACCCGACAATTGAACGGGGCGAGCGCCGAAACATAGCAATCAACAATGTCGGGGACCAAGGCGGACCCGACGGCCGATGCCATCAGAGACCCAGACGTTGTGGAAGCCTGTAAAGCTACGGTCGAGGATCTCAACCCAGTTCAGCTAGATCGTGACGACCCCGAAAAGAAGGAATACATCGGCCACGGGCTCGCCGACCCGGGTAAGTGTCATGAATTTTTGACTAACCATGCAGACACGTTTGCTTTTTCCCATGAGGGCATGCCAGGGATCTCGCTAGATATCGCCATCCACCAGCTCAACATGGACCCACTACATCCACCGGTAAGGCAAATCAGGAGAAATTTCAATGCCGCAATCAATGAGGCAGTCCGCGAAGAAGTAGACAAGCTGCTAGCCAACGATTCCGTCAGGGAGTCGAAATACTCACAATGGGTCACCAACGTAGTGATGGTCAAAAAGAAAAATGGGAAATGGAGGATGTGCGTGGACTTCACCGACCTAAACAAGGCCTGCCCTAAGGATTCCTTCCCTCTACCTCACATCGATCAACTGATCAACGCCACTGCCGGACATGAATTACTAAGTTTCTTGGATGCATACTCTGGCTATAACCAAATCTTGATGGCCGAGGAAGATCAGGAGAAAACTACATTCATCACACACCAGGGTACATACTGTTACAGAGTGATGCCCTTCGGGCTCAAGAACGTAGGGGCTACTTACCAAAGGCTGGTCACTAAGATGTTTAAGGAGCAACTTGGGAAAACCATGGAGGTTTACATCGACGACTTGCTAGTGAAGTTAGCTAGGAAGGAGGATCACTTCAACCACTTGCGAGAGGCCTTCGAGATACTGAACAAATACGGAATGAAGCTGAATCCCAAGAAATGCGCCTTCGGCGTAGCGTCAGGAAAGTTCCTCGGTTTTCTTGTATCTCAAAGAGGGATCGAAGTCAACCCCGATCAGATCAAGCAATCGCCTCAATACCCGAAACACTCAGCAGCAAGAAATAGGTTCAGAAATTGACATGTCGAATAGCCGCCCTCTCCCGCTTCATCTGCCGATCGTCAGATAGGTGCCACAAATTCTTCAGTGTGTTGATAAAAGACAACGGATTCCACCGGAATGACGAATGTGTCAAAGCCCTCCAAGGACAGAAAGCGTATCCGTCGTCGCCACCATTGTTGTCAAAAGCAAAGCCGGGTGAACCCCTACTAACATATCTAGCCGTATCAGAGGTTGCGGTCAGCGCAGTACTGGTTCGTGAAGAAAAAGGTACGCAATCACCTATCTATTAAGTTAGCAAAACCCTAATGGACACCGAAATTCGATACCCGCACATCGAGAATTGGTTTTGGCACTGGTCACGGCTTCCAGAAAGCTGAGACCCTACTTCCAGTGCCACCCCATCAGAGTAGTAACCACTTTCCCTCTGAGCAGCATCATGCAAAAGCCCGAACTATCGGGTTGTCTCGCTAGATGGGCCATAGAGCTCAGCGAGCACGACATCACTTACATCCCCAGAACCGCCATCAGTCACAAGTCCTTGCCGACTTCGTGGCCGACTTCAATGTCAAAATCTCACCAGAGTCGGAAAAGAAAGCCCTACAAGCTTCTTCAAACACCGACCCCTGGATTCTCCACACTGATGGGGCCGCAAACGCCTCAAGATCGGGACTAGGACTCGTCCTCGAAGTTCCCACGGGTGAAGTCATTCGCCAGTGCATACGATGTCCCGAGATGACTAACAACGGGGTAGAATATGAAGCTGTTATTGCATGTATAAAATTAGCCATCAGGTTCGGAGCTCACCGACTGGTCCTACATTGCAACTCGCAACTTGTGGTAAATCAACTCACCGGGACTTATCAGGTCAAGGAACAGAGACTACACAAATACTGAACAGAGATCTGCAAACTAATGGCCCAGCTCGACGAATGCCGCTTCGAGCAAGTCCGTAAGGTGCACAATGTCGAAGCAAACAGACTGGCTAAACTGGCCGTGGCCGCCACCAACCTGAATAAAGAAAGCACTGTCACCCTCCTTCAATCCGCGATCCACCACACCGAGGTACTCTCCCTGCATCTGACTTGGGACTGGCGCAATCAATTTGTATCATATTTGCAGGATGGAAACCTACCACACGACAAAAAAGAAGGGAGAAAGCTTCGCACATAGGCAGCGAGGTACTGTTTGGTAAATAACGACCTCTACAAAAGGACTTTTGGAGGGCCCCTGGCTAAGTGCCTAGGCCCCAACCAGATGACGCAAGTGTTAGAGGAAGTCCACGAAGGTCATTGCAGCGCTCATACAGGCAACTGAGCACTCGTGCGATGTCTAATACGGGCTGGGTACTACTGGCCCACCATGAAAAAGGACGCGGCGGAATACGTTCGCCAATGCGAAAAATGTCAAAAGTTCACCCCTCTAATACATCAGCCGGGGGAACCCCTCCACTAGGTCACATCACCATGGCCCTTCATCAAATGGGAAATGGACATCGTCGGACGAAGGAAGGTACGCTTCTTATTAGTTTTAACTGACTTTTTATCCAAGTGGGTGGAAGTAGGTGTGATTCACGTCCAAGCAACGGTCGTAGTCAATATAACTTGGTCTAATAAGTCCTAGATCGATCCCACAGAGAATTAACCTACCAATTGCAACTATCACAACCCCAAAAGTACTTCCGAATCCAGTTCCCAAACTTTGAATATATCTTTGTGTGATTTTCGAATATCTACTTGGCAATAATCAAGAATGCTTGAAAGAAAGAATTGAATGTTGAGTAAAAATAATATGGAGAAAGACTAAGGTATTGATTTCCCCTATTGATGGAATCCCTTATCGTTATGCTCATACAAATTGTTAATATATTCTATCAATCATGAACACTATGTGTATCATAACCCTCTCCCGAGCAATTACAATAATTTACTAGTGCACTCTTCCGAGCCACCCTAGCTAGCTTTAATTTGAATAGTTCACTTAAGATTGCACCCAAGACTTCGTTATTCCTAACCCCGTCTTTACGCCTAAAGTTATAGATTCCTCCAATAACCTAGGTGTGGTGTTGTTCAACAATATACCTAAATATGCACTCTTTTCCAAGTTATGCACACTAAATAGGCACCGCTAATTGGGACGTCTACCAATAAACTACAACAAGAACGAAGTTAACAAATAGAAATCTAAGTCACAATTTGTAATCACATAAACGATAAGTTCATCACTCAATAGGTTCCATCAAAATCTTAGAAAAGAATTTAGCTACTCATGCTTGAAGAGACAAGAATAATAATTGAAATCATAAAGAAATAATTGATATAAAATAAAAGAAGGAGTTTGAGAGGATTATCTCTTACTAAATATCTTGCAAAAGTGGTGAATTAAAGACAACCTGCCTCTATGGGGCAACCTAGGAGTTTATATAGAGGTTTTTAGGGCTAAATAACTAAGTTTGAGTACAATTAGGATTGCTGCTGCGGAGCCTTCCACGGTTCGTTCGCTGCCGCGAGCGGACCGCGAACAGGCAAACTTCAGAGGGCTTCATTATTCGCGGTTCATCCGCGGCCGCGAGTGAACCGCGGATGAACAGTCCGTCTGATTTTTCTCTGCTTCTTCAGGCTCTCTTCACTTTAGCTCTTCTTTTGGCCTTTTCATCAACCTATGACTCCAAAATAGCTCTTGTTAGCATCCAGTGTATCACATGTACCTATAAAACACAAAGGAACACTAATCAAAGCATTTAAACAACATTAATTCCATAACAAAATGTGATTATTTAGGGCATAATTATAGTCAAATTCACCTATTATCAATACCCCACACTTAAATGTTTGCTCGTCCTCAAGCAATCTTTAAGCACACTTTTAGGTCAATTAACAAAAATTTGTCTCCCCTTAAATTTGCAAAAGCTATTATACATGAACAACCTAAGATATGCACAATCTTTACTTAACCGCAAATTCTCATGCCCTCACATTATTACTTACTCTACTTATTACCAAAAACTTGCAAATTCATCTTCTTCCTTTTGAATCACATACCCTCACACAATTTATTGAGAGAAGTTCCCACACATTAACAATTCAAATACATGGAACTTATAAATATCGAAAAAAAATTCACTCACTCTCAACAAAGAACATTCGTATGAATACAGACACACCATATGCTTGCCCCTAGTGTAATTCTCCACTAATCGAGTTATTCAATCATAGATCAAGAGGTCTTTAAGGGTTGTAATGTAGGCTATGGGACGGGTAGGATTCTTTTGGTTATAGTGACTAGCCTCCCTAAGAACTTTTCTTTTCTTTTTCACAACTTCCCTTTTTGTTTACTTCCTTATGTCTCCCATAAACATACCTTCACCTTCCTTCAATTTTACCCCCACTTTTTCTTTTATTGATGTGACTGGCTTTTCTAAGATTTTATTCAATATAGCTCATCTTTTCATTGCTTTGCAATACATTTACATTATTTTGGCCAGCTCGCTATTTTTTTTACATTCATTCTTGATTTTTTTTCCTTTTCAATTTCCCTTCACCCCACACTTAATCTTTTGCATATTCGTTACAATACAAGTGCTTCTAGGAGGTAAAGTAGAATAATAATTTGAAGAACATTCAAGGGTTATCAAAGAATATCCTTTAAGCTCAAAAGGGTTAACTAAGATATAATGTATGGGTGAATTCATGTTTATTGGTATATGGGGTTACACAAAGAAATGCCTCTATCCTTTCTACAACCAAACAACTTCTATTTCGCTTTGTAAACACACAGGGCAAGTTCTAGGCATCATGTACAACATACAATGTAAGTAAAAACCTCACACACACATGGCATGCAACTCATTTGGAATCCAGTTTATCTACATAGTCCTATCGATGTTCAAGCAAGCATTATTGTGCAATTTAAGGCATATTGAGATTCTACAATCAAGCTTAGAAGATACATTCTCAAGTTCAATTTACGCTTTTGCTAATGTGCATATTCGGGGTTACATGTTGCCCTTTTTTTTACCTCTAATCCTAAAAAAAATCTACCTAACCCGGTTCAAATAAAAACCCTTGGAAAAGAACCGTGGTCAAAAGAAAAACCAAGGGGGAGATGATACATTACCTAAAAACAAAAAATAAAAGAAAGAAAAATTCCTACGTGAACTACTTCCCTCAAGAGTACTTGTCCTAAATAGTCCGTCATCAGGAAGAGTCTTCTACTCATATTTTTGGAGTTCTAAATTTTCTGATTTTTTTTTGTGTTTTTTATTATTCCGACTTGGACCCTTAAGAAACTCGTCGCCAAGTATCCATCATCGGGCCAAGCCAGCTAATATAATTTACAGCTACATCTACTATACAATATACAATACAAGATAAGTCTCCCACCCCACACTTAAAATCATGCCATGTCCTCATGGCATAATAATACATGTATAGCACAGAAGGGTGAGAAAACTTACCTGGGATCTACCCTGTGTCTAGCCACTTTATCACTTTATTTTTCACCCTATCCTTCATATTCGGGTTCAACCTTCTTTTTTGTTTCCTCGAAGGTTTGTGCCCCTCTTCCCAGAGAATCTTGTGCATGCAGTATGCAAGTCTAATCCCCTTTATGTCTGCCATGGTCCAACCATTGGCAGCTTTACATTCCTTGAGTACCTGTAATAGCTTTTGAGCCTGCACATCTAGCAAACCAGATAAGATAATAACAGGTAACGTGGAGTTAGGACCTAGATACTCATACCTGAGATGTGATGGTAGTAATTATGACTCCGTTTTACAGTCCGCAAAACTAGAAATCCGAATAAGGAATTCTGTTAACCTGGGAGAAGGTGTTAGGCACTCCCGGATTCTGTGGTTCTAGCACAGTCGCTCAATTACCATATTTCTAATATCTGATTTTCTTATATGCCTTAGTTTCAAATGCTATTGATGTTCCGCTTTGGTTAATTTTAGGATTTTGTAATGATAATAGGTGAATTTGACTATAATTATGCCCTAAATAATCACACATTGTTGTTGAATTAATGTTGTTTATGATGACAAAATTTATTGGTGTGTTATAGGTACACATAAACCATTGGATGCTAAAAGGAGCTATTTTGGAGTCACATGTTGATGAAAAGGCCAAGTGAAGAGTTGAAGTGAAGTGAGCTTAAAGAATTGAAGTAGAATCCGAAGTACTGTTCATCCGCGGTTCACTCGCGACCGCGGATGAACCGCGAGAAATCAAGCTTTCTGAACTTTTCGGAAAAATCAGAGGACTACTCTATTCGTGGTTCGCCCGTGGCCGCGGACGAACCGCGGAAGGCACCGCAGAATGTTTTCCTAGTTGTGTACAAATTCAGTTTTTAGCCCTAAAACCTCTATATAAACTCCTAGTTCGCCCAATAGAGTCATGTTATCTATTTTTCACTACTTTTGCAAGACAATTAGTAAGAGAGAACTCTCTCAACTCATTCCTCTATTTTATATCAAGTATTTATTTATGAATTCAATTAATATTCTTGTTTCTTTGAGCATGAGTAGCTAAATCCTTTTCTAAGGTTTTGATGGAACCTATTAAGTGATGAACTTATCATTTATGTGATTACAAATTGTTAGCTAGATTTTTATTTGTTCAACTCCGTTCTTGTTGTAGTTAATTGGTAGACGTCCCAATTAGCTGTGCCTATTTAGTGTGCATAACTTGGAAAAGAGTGCATATTTAGGTATATTATTGAACAACACCACACCTAGGTTATTGGAGGAATCTATAACTTTAGGCGTAAAGACGCGGTTAGGAATAACGAAGTCTTGGGTGCAATCTTAAGTGAACTATTCAAATTAAAGCTAGCTAGGGTAGCTCGGGAGAGTGCACTAGTAAATTATTGTAATTGCTCGGGAGAGGGTTACGATACAAATAACATTCATGATTGATAGAATATATTAACAATTTGTATGAGCATAATGATAAGGGATTCCATCAATAGGAGAAATCAATACCTTAGTCTTTCTCTACATTATTTTACCCAACATTCAATTCTTTCTTTGAAGCCATTTTAATTCTTGCAAAAGTAGTGGTTCGAAATTCACATAAACACATACTCGAAATCTTGGGAACTTGATTCGGAAGTGTTCTTGGGTTATGAAAGTTGTAATTGGTAGGTTAATTTCGTGTGGGATCGATTCTGGACTAATTAGACCAGGTTATATTGAATACGACTGTTGCTTGGACGTGAATCAATTTTGGCGCCGTTGCCGGAGAATTAACAGAATTTTCAATTTCCATTAACAGAACTTCAAGATTCTTGTGTAGTTAGGTTCTTTCTACACTTTACATTGAATATTTTGACGGTTGTTGATTTAGGTACTCAGGTGCATGCCTAGAAAATCTGCAAGGACTGGAGAACTAATTGAAGTACTCTCAGACCCCGAGCAAACTTTCCGGGCACGTAACAAGGCTATCAAACAAATTCAGCAATCTCAACAACCAATCAAACTAGACTTCGACATGGGTGACATAAACGAACCAAACCAGCAAGCTGGGTTAAATATGCAAGAGGCGCAAGAGGCACAGGAAGGTGCACTATATGACTGCGCACAACCCACAACGGATAATTTGGCAACTGCCATCGTTATGCCAGCAATCCAAGCTGAGTCTTTCCAGACTAGTAACAACATGCTACACTTGTTGCAAAACAAGGGATTATTCTCTGGGTCTCAGGTTGAAGATCCACAACAGCACCTGAAAAACTTTCTCTCGATATGCAAGACACAGAGGCAACCGAATGTGACTCCGAAAGCCATCAGACTATTACTCTTTCCGTTCTCAGTTACAGGGGCTGCTCAGGTATGGATAAAATCGCTCCCCATTAACTCTATTGCAACTTGGGATGTGTTAGTGAAGCAATTCCACAACAAGTTTCATCCACCTAATAAGATATC
The DNA here is from genome assembly GCA_032618575.1 of Nicotiana noctiflora. Classification (NCBI taxonomy): domain Eukaryota; kingdom Viridiplantae; phylum Streptophyta; class Magnoliopsida; order Solanales; family Solanaceae; genus Nicotiana; species Nicotiana noctiflora. The sequence continues at coordinate 268,420 of JASVEL010004189.1, forward strand.
ACAACAAATTGATGAGATTGTAAGCTTCAAGCAGAAACCGATGGAGACATAACATGAAACTTGGGGCAGATTCAAGGGTATGCTTGTTGTGTGTCCTCACCATGGGATTCCTGAGCAGATGTTGGGTCAAAGGTTCTACATGGGGCTTTTAGACAGTATGAAGAATATTGTAGATTCTTCAGCAGGTGGGGCTTTTCTGAGCAAGACTTGGAGAGAGGGCCAAAATTTGCTAGACAAGATGGCTCAAAATTCCGGGTGGACGACCACGAATGCTCCTATCACTCCAGTGGTACACTCTGTACCTCTGAATCCGTCCAACACTCTAGAGGAGAACGTGGCAACTTTATTGACACAAATGAGCATCCTGACAAAGAAGGTGGAAGAATCATGGGTTAAGCAGCAGGTTAATATTGTAGACACTACCAATGGTGGTTTATGCACATCTTGCATTAGCCAACCCATAGGTAATCCATGGGCTGCAGACCAAGAACATCATCATCAGCATGAAGACATGAATTATGTGGCTAACTATGGAGGGCAGCGACAGGTTAACCAGAGTTGGGGTCAGCAGACTCCATAGCAGTATAGGCCTCCTCAGCCACAATATAATGCAGCAGGTATAAGGCCACCACACAACATGGCCCCATATCCTAGACCTCAGAATTTCGGCAATCAGCAGCAGGGATATCATCCACCTCTACCACAACATGGGGGTAGACATGACGATGGGTTCGCAGAGTTGAAAGCTATGATGCAGCAGGTAATTGGGTCAAATGCCAAAATCAATGAAAGAATAGATGCACATGACACATCGATCAAGAATATGGAAGTACATGTGGGCCAGATTGCTATGTCACTTAACAATCATCCTCAAGGGACATTGCTTGCAGATACACAAACAAACCCAATAGACCAAGTCCCAAAGCAGCTGATGGTAGCGACTCTGAGAAGTGGTAGAGATCTTGATGATGAGAAAGAAAGAGAGAAAATCGACACATAGGCTAAGACACTCACTCCAGTGCCCATTGAACAGAAGGAGTCCACAGGGTTGACAGAAGTTACAGTCCATCCAGTTGCTAAAAATAAAGGGGCGCAGTAGGGAACGGAGAAAGTAGCTGAACAGGTGGAGCAGGAGGTTGAAGAGAAAGTGATAGAGAAAGAAAAGTCCCAAGTCATTGGGAAGAAGAGGCCTCTACCACCATTCCCCCAAAGGTTGGACAAGCACTAGAAAGAAGAGCAATGCAAAAAGTTCTTTGAGATGCTCAAGCAAATCCAGGTAAACATTCCCTTAATTGAAGCTTTAAAAGAAATGCTTGGGTATGCTAAGATGATGAAAGATTTGATGTCGCGGAAATTTAATTTCCAAGACTTGGCCACCATAACCCTTACCCAGACTTGTAGTGCAGTGGTCTCTATACCCATTGCTGAGAAGCTATCTGATCCAGGTAGATTCACCATCCCATGCACTATAGGGAATTATGCCTTTGCAAAGGCATTGTGTGATTTGGGGGCGAGCATTAATCTCATGCCCTTGGTTATTTATAAGAGGCTAGGCATTGGAAGAGCCAGACCTACCTCTATGTAATTACAGCTTGCTGACAGGACGGTTAAGCATCCATTTGGTATTTTAGATGATGTGCTTATCCAGGTAGGGAAGTTCGTGTTTCCCGCCGATTTTGTGATTCTTGATTGCAAGGTGGACGAGGAAATTCCTATAATCCTAGGAAGACCATTCCTAGCCACCGGGAGAGCTCTAATTGATTGTGATACTGGGGAACTCAAGATGAGGAGATCATATTCAATGTGCAAAAATCCATGAGGCGCCCTAGTGAGTTCGCGCATTGCTCTCTTACTGATGCGGTTGATGTGATAGTGGAGACAGATGATGCAGAGTGGACCATTGATGATCCACTTCAAGCATGCCTGATGAACATGGAAGAGGTAAATGGTGAAAGTTTAGCAGAATGGGTACTATCTTTGGAAGGCAAGGGGCTTTGGGAGAGAGAGCTTGAATTTGAGCCTCTACCCTTAGAGAAAAGAGAGACTCCGCCTGCAAAACCATCCAGAGAAGAGCCACCAAAGCTTGAGCTTAAAGTGCTACCATCTCATCTCAGGTATGAATTTCTAGGTCCTAACTCCACCTTACCTATTATTATCTCATCTAGTATGTTAGATGTGCAGTCTCAAAAGCTTATACAGGTAATAAAAGAATGCAAGATTGCCATTGGGTGGACCATGGCAGACATAAAGGGGATCAACCCCGCATATTTCATGCATAAAATTCTCCTGGAAGAGGGACACAAACCTTCCAGGGAACATCAAAGAAGGCTGAACCCAAACATGAAGGAAGTGGTGAAGAAAGAGGTAATAAAGTGGCTAGACGCGGGAATCATTTTCCCAATCTCAGATAGCAGCTGGGTTAGCCCAGTCCAATGTATGCAAAGAAAGGTGGCATGACGGTTGTGAAAAACGAGAATAATGAGTTGATCTCAACTAGAACCATCACCGGATGGAGAATATGCATGGACTATAGGAAGCTGAATCTAGCCACTCGCAAATATCACTTCCCACTTCCCTTCATTGATCAGATGCTTGACAGGTTGGCAGGGAGGTCACATCTCAAATATCCATAGCCCCAAGGATAGAGAGAAGACCTCCTTTACATACCCTTATGGCATTTTTGCCTTCAGGAGGATGCCATTCGGACTATGCAATGCACCTGCCACATTCCAAATGTGCATGATGGCCATTTTCACCGACATGGTGGAAGACATTATGGAGGTGTTCATGGATGATTTCTCAGTTGTAGGGAATTCATTCGATGAATGCCTTGTCAATCTGACAAGAGTGCTGAAACGGTGCATGGAAATAAACTTAGTGCTAAACTGGGAGAAGTGCTATTTTATGGTACAAGAAGGTATAGTATTGGGGCATCGGGTTTCAAGCAAAGGCATTGAGGTATACCGGGCCAAAGTTGTTGTCATTGCAAAGCTGCCTCCACCAATATCCGTCAAGGCCATAAGAAGCTTTCTTGGACATGCCGGTTTTTACCGGAGGTTCATCAAAGACTTCTCCAAAATATCAAACCCTCTGTGTAAGTTACTTGAAAAAGATCACCCCTTTGTTTTTTCTGATGAATGCAGGATTGCTTTTGAGGAACTGAAGAAGAGGTTGGTCACAACACCCATCATCATTGCCCCCGACTGGGAGCAACCTTTTGAGCTAATGTGTGATGCAAGTGACTATGCAGTGGGGGTAGTGCTGGGCCAAAGTAAAGACAAGTTGATGCACCCAATATACTATGCAAGTAGGAACTTGAGTGGAGCACAACTAAACTACACAGTGACGGAAAAGGAGATGCTTGCGGTTGTGTTCGCATTTGACAAATTCCGGTCCTATCTCATAGGATCCGAGGTAAATGTATACACGGACCATGCAACTTTAATATATCTAATTGATAAAAAGGACACTAAGCCACGACTAATGCGTTGGGTGCTGCTTCTCCAAGAGTTCGACCTTGAAATTCGGGATAGAAAGGGCACTGAAAATCAAGTCGCTAATCATTTGCCACGACTTGAAGGAGCTAAAATTGTCAAAGAGAGTGGGGAAATTCTGGAAACCTTTCCAGACGAGTAGCTGCTCACCACCACTCTCTTTGAAGCGCCATGGTATGTCGATTATGCAAATTACCTGGCCAGCGGTATTGTTTCTCACGACCTCTCGTCGGTCCGGAGGAAAAGATTTTTTCGTGAAAGTCAGCTTTATTATTGGGATGAACCCTATTTGTTTAGGATATGTCTCGATAACATGATCCGGAGATGCGTCTCCGAGATAGAACAATATTCTGTTTTGCAGGCATGTCACGCTTCAGCATATGGTGGTCACATTGGAGGAGTACGTACATCCGTCAAAATACTTGAGGCCGGTTTCTATTGGCCAATGGTGTTTAAGGATGCACACTTGTGGGTGAAGGGTTTCAATGAATGTCAATGCACCGGGAACATCTCCCGGCGTCATGAAATGCCAATGAACCCAATCCAGCAAGTTGAAGTGTTCAATGTATGGGGAATAAAATTCATGGGACCCTTTATCAGTTCATATGGCAATAAGTATACTTGTTGCGGTTGATTACGTCTCCAAATGGGTGAAATTTGTAGCATTACCTGCCAATGATGCTAAGGTGGTGGTGGGATTTTTGAAGAAGAACATTTTCACCCGTTTCGGGACTCCAAGGGCTATCATCAGTGACGGGGGCACACACTTTTGCAACCGGGCGTTTGAGAAATTATTGGCCAAGTATGATGTGAAACACCGAGTGGCCACTCCGTATCACCCGCAGACTAGCGGGCAAGTTGAGGTCTCCAACAGGGAGATAAAGAGTGCATTAACTAAAACAGTGAACGCCACAAGGACCGACTGGTCCAGGAAGCTTGATGACGCATTATGGGCTTATAGGACAGCATTCAAGACACCAATCGGCATGTCACCATACAAATTGGTGTTTGGGAAAGCTTGTCATCTACCTATGGAACTAGAGCACAAAGCATGGTGGGCATTGAAGCAATTGAATCTAAACTGGGATGAAGCGGGGAAATCTAGAATGACCGGGTTGCATGAATTGGAAGAATTCCGATATCTGGCATTTGAAAGCACTAGACTATATAAAGAGAGGATGAAGCGGATTCACAATCAGAATATCAATGAGCGGAACTTCAAAATCGGGGACAAGGTACTGTTATACAATTCAAGATTACGGTTGTTCCCGGGCAAATTGAAATCAAGGTGGCCAGGACCCTTTCGGGTAATTGAGGCATTTGATTAAGGCGCTGTGGAAATTCAGACCATTGATGGTTCACGCACATTCAAGGTAAATGGACAACGGTTGAAACCTTATGTAGGCATGGATGACATCGAGGACAAAGTGGAACTACGGTTAGATGAACCTCAAAGGTCTAGCGAGCCTTAAAATACGCTAAGACGGGTTGTGCAGCGACGTTAAATTAGGAGCTACGTGGGAGGCAAACCACGAACATGTTGTAAGTATTCTCATTATAGTTACTCTATATTAAAAAAAATAAAAAATAAAAAAAATAAAAAATTTGCTGACTAGCGAAAAAAATTCAGAGAGGGCCTCTGTTCGCGGTTCATCCGCGACCGTGGATGAACCGTGAAAAATGACCCCTCTGATGTTTTGACTGTTCGCGGTTCGTCCGCGACCGCGAACGAACCGCAAACGACCGCGGTCAGCTCCGCGACCGCGAACGACCGCGGTCAGCTCCGCGGTCGGCAAAAAAAAAGATTTTTTTTTATTTTTCTTTCCCCCCCCTTCTTTAATAACCCTAAAACACCCCCCCCCCCCCCCGTTATTTCCCCACAACTGCCGCCACCCCTTACCAAACTCCCTCTTTCTCTCTCTCTAAATTCTCTCCTCCTTTTCTTCTCCAAATCTCTCCCGTTTCTTCTCCAAATCACTGGGGCTCTTCAATCTTACTCATCTACTTCTCTCACTAGTAAGTTTTCTTTTTCTTGTTCTTTCTATTTTCTTTCTTCTTTTAGTTCTTGAATTTTTAATTTGGTAGACTTAATTAGTTAATTGTAGGTTAATTTGTAGTATATGTAGTATATATTGCTAGTTTAGTAGAATCCATAGATATTACTTGGTTTTTGTAGTTGAATGTTATATGAATCTTTTTTTAAAAGAACCTTGTGATATGGATGGAAGTATGGTAGAGATTGTGTTGTTGGGTCTCCAATTGAGTTTATAATGCTAATTTTGTTGTTTTGGAGACCCAAAAGTGTTGGTGATTATAATTGTTGGTTGGTTGGCCAAGTTGGGCAATTGTTCTTGTAGTAATTGATTAATGAATTTTTAGAGGAAATAATGCCCAAATTGTGAATTACTTGTTGTTGTATATTATTGGAGATGGTTTAGGGTACTTGGGTCATGTTAGAGTGCCAAAATAAATAAGTGTGGGGTGTTTGAATATGGCTGTGTGAAATTGTTAGATAAGTGATTAAGTACAGGAGTTATGGGATGATTGCACTGAAGAGACAATTGTGGTATTCCACGGATGGCGAAGTCTGAGTAGCCAACCGGTGTTCTAACATTATGCAAATTTTTGGTTGTCTATTTTGTGCAGGATCATGGCCCCCAAAAGATCACGACATGGTGCTAGCTCTTCGAGGCAACCTACATATGACTAGTCAAGGTTCGCCTGCGAAGAGGCAGAGGGTGATTTCCACACCAAGGCGGCTAAGTCATGGCTCCAGGAAGTTGTAGTTGACCGGATAGTCCTGCGGTCTGAAAAGCCAGAAATATATGACGAAATTCGCCGACGCGAAATGGAGTTCCTATTTGACGTACCGGCCCTAGTGAACAAGATGCTTGTTAGGGAGTTTTATGCCAATGCTCTCTATGGGATGGCTAGGAGGGCATTCGTCCGAGGTAAGTACGTCTACGCCCATGCTCATACTATTAGGCAGGAACTTAGACTACCAAATCATACTAGTGACGTGGACTACTACCACGATAGGCCTGGTGTCACCTGAAACATGCTAATTGAGGCCTTATGTGTTGATGGCATCCCTGTGTGGATTAAAAATAAAACACTCCATTCTAACTACTTTACACATACTGCTAAATGCTGGTTTTCTATCACATGTAACCGGCTCTTGGCCTCCGGCAACACCACGGATGTCAATTTTAATAGGGAACTTCTAACATGGTATTTTGTAACACAGCGGGACGTGGACATCGCCCGCTTAACTAGTGACGAGATGGTGCTGAGGTGATCCCTATATGCCAAGGGTTTTTATTACCCATCTCTTGTCACTACATTGTGTCTCAGCTATCAGACCCCGGTCATGGCCGCAGATGGTGATCTCCCACCAAAAGCTCCGCAGAGCTTCTCAAATCCAGGTCGGCCGAGACACTGACCCAATTGACTTGGATGCTAAGGTTGACCCTGTGCCGGTTGCCCGGGCCAGGCACTCCACTGACTCAGCCGGACCTTCCAGGCATGCTCATCGTGGAGCGAGTATGTCTAGGTCCGAATACACACGACCTATGCTTAGGTCCATGGAGGAGGAGGTTGCTGATATGCGCACCTCCGTAGATAGCTTGTACATGCGTTTAGAGGCGATGTCTCAGAGGAAAGCTCGGTCAGAAAGCAGGTTCATGGCATGGCTCCAAGCACTTGGACGAGCATGTCACGTCGACCCATCCATCGTCTCCGACTCCGAGTGAGTCTCAGGTAAGTTTTCTCGCCCCTCTTGAGCTATATCTTTCTTGATGTCACGAGGACATGACATGATTTTATGTGTGGGGTGGGTGACTTATCTTGTATATGTTGTATATATTAGTTGTAGTTGTAAATATAAATATCCTGGCTTGGCCCGATGATGGACACTTGGCGACGGGTTTCTTAAGGGTCCAAGTCGGAATAAAAAAATACAAAAAAATCATAAAATTTTAAAAATCCAAAAATATGAGTAGAGGACTCTTCCTGATGACGGACTATTTAGGACAAGTACTCTTGAGTGAAGCAGTCCACGTAGGAATTTTTCTTTCTTTTATTTTCTTTTTCTAGGTAGTGTATGACCTTCCCCTTGGTTTTTCTTTTGACCACGGTTCTTTTCCAAGGGTTTTTATTGAACCGGGTTAGGTAGATTTTTCTTTTCTTAGGATTAGAGGAAAAAGGGTAACATGTAACCCCCATTATGCACATTAGCAAAGCTTAATTGAACTTGAGAATGTATCTTCTAAGCTTGACTGTAGAAGCTAAATATGCCTTAAATTTGCACAATAATGCTTGCTTGAACATCGATAGGACTTTGTAGATGAACCAGATTTCAAATGAGTTGCATGCTATGTGTGTGTGAGGTTTTACTTGTATGCTTTACATGATGCCTAGAACTTGCCCTGTGTGTTTGCAAAGCGAAATAGAAGTTGTTTGGTTGCAGAAAGGATAAAGGCATTTCTTTGTGTAACCCCATAAACCAATGACATGAATTCACCCGTACATAATATCCTAGTTGTCACGACCCCAAATCCGGTCGTGATGGCGCCCAGCACATTGCTAAGCCAGCCTGACCAATCAAGATCAACAACGGAGCTAGAAGCTCTCTGTAGCCCATTTAAGCATATTAATTCACGAAATAACAGCGATACATATAACGAAAACGGGGAACCAAGTCCCATAATACATCAACTCCCATAGACCACGGGGTCAAGAGTCATGAGCCTCTACTGAACATGAGTGTATAAAGGTTTACAAGATACCAAGTGCGGAAAGAAAAGTTGATACAGAATCAAAAGAGTAAGCAAGAATATCGGGTCCTGCGGACTCTGCAGCTACCTCGAATATCCACAAACGTCGCCTCGCATAGCTACTGGATCACTGCTGAGAGGTACCTGGATCTGCACACAAGGTGCAGGGAGTAAAATGAGTACTGCCAGACTCAGTGGTAATAAACAAGGGTAAGACAGCGCGAGATAAGAAATCCGCAATAAAGCACTATGTAAAGCTGTATTCAAATACCCCGTCACAGAATCAATATCAACCGTACCTGTACCAATAAGTACCAGCAAAACCAGTAGAACAGCTAGCAGATGTAGCTAAATGCAATGCAAAGCATGATATGACCGCTACGGCGCGTAGCCCGATCCAATTTGGGTGCTCAGACTCCGGAGGGGCTCCTACAGCCCAAGCACAATATCACTGCGGCGTGCAGTCCGATCCGACATATGTACTGCTGCGGCGCGCAGCCCGATCCACTACTAGTCAGCTAATATGCAATCACAGCCTCGCAGGCTCAAAAGTAGTTTGAAAACATCTTTTATCATTTTTCAGTTGAAAATAGAAATATCAAGTTCCAGAGATTTGGAAATAACATGATAACAGAAATAGCTGCGGACTAGTAGTAAACTAGCATGTCAATATGATAAGACAATGATAACGATCCTCGCGGGATCCAATAACCGGCTCATGGCCCACAAGTATACTCAACCGCCCAAGAAGGGGGTTCCTCGGCTCAAGAGTGGCCATTATGACAATATATAATATGCAACCATCCGAGAAGGAGGTTCGACGGCTCAAGAATAGCCAATGTCATAAAACAGTATCAACAAGTCGGACTAAGCCATAGCCCCCAATCACAATCGACCCCGCACTCACAAGGGAGTACGTGTCTCGCCGCTATACAGCGTCAAAAAGTGGTATACCGGGGTTTCGAACCCGCCGGTCATCACCCACATCTATTACTCACCTCAATACGGCGCGACGACTACTCCGCAATGCCCTTGCCACGAGAATCAAGCTCCGCACATGTAGAATCTGATCAAATACAGTAGAAATACAACAAATTAGGCCAATAGGACGACACCCAATCAATACAACTCAATTTACATCAAAATTCCCAAAGTTGTCAAAACCCGACTTTCGGTACGCTTCTCGAAAAATTACAAAAGTTACATATTCGGAACCCTCATCTCGATACGAGTCTAAGCATATCAATTTTACCAAATTCGGACTCCGTTTGCCCATTCAAAATCTTGATTTTCTAAAGTTCAAGCCTAGGGCTAAATCCTCCATAAATTACCCCAAATTCCTAAATTTTCATGATATAATTGCATAATATTACCAATACTAATCATAGTTTAAGTCCATAGTTGATTACCTGATGATTTCCCTTGAGTTTCTCTCCAAAATCGCCCAAATCGCCTCTAAAGCCGAGACCCAAATGTGTGAAATGTTTCTGAAATTTTCTAACTTCTGATACAATTAATTCACTGCGATTTTCGCTTCTGCGGACCTCCCCATCACGCCTCAGGACCGCTTCTGCGATCGCCCACTCGCTTCAGCGAAGCCGCCCCTGCGGGCCAGGCTCCACTTCAGCGGTCTATCCCGCTTCTGCGCCTTCATGTCCGCTCCTGCGGACTCGCTCCTGCGCTCCCATTTCCGCAGGAGCGAAAACAACAGAACCAGAACACAAGTCTGCAATTTTTCCACATTTTCTCCCGTTTAGCCATTCGAAAACACCCCGAGGCCCCCGGGACCTCATCCAAACACACCAACACATCTTAATACCTTATTCTAACTTGCTCAAATCCTCAAAACACGTCTAACAACATCAAAACCCATAATTCGCTTCGAATTCAAGCCTAAATTCCTTAAAACATTCTGAATTACACAATCAATCAAAAACCTGACCAAACAACGTCCGAATGACCTGAAATTTTGCAGGCACATCCAAAATCACCTAATGAAGCTACTGCGACTGTTGGAATTCCATTCCGACCCCCGGATCAAAATCTCACCTACCGTTCGGATTTCGCCAAAATTCAACCTTAGCCAATTCAAGCCTATTCCTACACCGGGCCTCCAAATTCAATTCCGATTGCTCCCCTAAGTCACAAATCACCTCCCGGAACTAACCGAATCATCATAATCCGATTCCGAGCCCTCTAACCAAATAGTCAACTCCGGGTTGACTTTTCTTATTCAAGTTTCCTTCACAAAGGCTATATGCCTCATTTCCAATCCAAATCACTCCTAACTCACCCGATAGACTTTAACACTGATATAAAAGCATAAAACATACAATTTCAACATAACAGGGTGGTAATTCCCGTGACGACGGGCCGAGTCGTTACACTAGTTAACCCCTTTTAGCTTAAAGCCTATTCTTTGATAAACCTTGAATGTTCATCAAATTATTATATTGTTCTACTTTACCTCCTAGAAGCACTTGTATTGTAATGAATATGCAAAAGTCTAAGTGTGGGGTGAAGGAAAATTGAAAAAGGGAAAATCAAGAATGAATGGTAGAAAATAGTGAACTGGCCAAAATAATGTAAATGTTTTGCGAAGCAATAAGAAAAAAAAATATTGAGATATTTTGAGAAAAAGAGCTATATCAATGTATATATGAAAATTAGAAAGGTTAGTTACACCAACAAAAGAAAAGTGGGGATTCAAAGTAAATAAAGGTGAAGGAATGTTTAGGGGAGACATACGGAAGAAAAAAAAAGGGAAGTTGTAAAAAGGAAAAGAAAAGTGCTTAGGGAGGTTAGTCACTATAACCAAAATTATCCTACCCGTCCCGTATCCAACATTACAACCCTTAAAGACCTTTTGATCTATGATTTAGTAACTCGATTAGTGGAGTATTACACTAGGGGCAAGCCTATGGTGTGTCTGTATGCATATGAATGTTCTTTGTTGAGAGTGAGTGAATTTTTCCGATATTTATAAGTTCCATGTTCTGAACTATTTATATGTGGGAACTTCTCTCAATAAACTATGTGAGGGTGTGCAACTCAAGAGGAAGAAGGTAAATTTGCAAGTTTTTGGTAATAATTAGAGTAAGCAATAATGTGTTGGCATGAGAGTTTAAGGATTGTGCATATCTTAGGTTAATCATGAAAAATAGCTTTTGTGACATAATTTGGGGGAGACATAAATAAAATTGGCCTAAAGTGTGATTAAGGTTGCTCGAGGACGAGCAAAGGTTTAAGTGTGGGTTATTGATAATAGGTGAATTTGACTACAATTATGCCCTAAATAATCACACTTTGTTGTTGAATTAATGTTGTTTATGATGACAAAATGCTTTGATTAGTGTTTATTGTTGTGTTATAGGTACACATGAACCATTGGATGCTAAAAGGAGCTATTTTGGAGTCACTTGTTGATGAAAAGGCCAAGTAAAGAGTTGAAGTAAAGTGAGCTTGAAGAATTGAAGAAGAATCCGAAGTACTGTTCATCCGCAGTTCACTCGCGACCGCGGATGAACCGCGAGAAATCAAGCTCTCTGAACTTTTTGGAAGAATCAGAGGACTGCTCTGTTCGCGGTTCGCCCACGGCCGCGGACGAACCGCGGAAGGCGCCGCAGAATGTTTTCCTAGTTGTGTACAAATTCAGTTTTTTAGCCCTAAAACCTCTATATAAACTCCTAGTTCGCCCAATAGAGGCATGTTGTCTATTTTTCACTACTTTTGCAAGACAATTAGTAAGAGAGAACTCTCTAAACTCATTCCTTTATTTTATATCAAGTATTTTTTTATGAATTCAATTATTATTCTTGTTTCTTTGAGCATGAGTAGCTAAATCCTTTTCTAAGGTTTTGATGGAACCTATTGAGTGATGAACTTATCGTTTATGTGATTACAAATTGTTAGCTAGATTTCTATTTGTTAAACTTCGTTCTTGTTGTTGTTAATTGGTAGACGTCCCAATTAGTTGTGCCTATTTAGTGTGCATAACTTGGAAAAGAGTGCATATTTAGGTATATTGTTGAACAACGCCACACCTAGGTTATTGGAGGAATCTTTAACTTTAGGCTTAAAGACGGGGTTAGGAATAACGAAGTTTTGGGTGCAATATTAAGTGAACTATTCAAATTAAAGCTAGCTAGGGTAGCTCGGGAGAGTACACTAGTAAATTATTGTAATTGCTCGGGAGAGGGTTAGGATACAAATAGCGTTCATAATTGATAGAATATATTAACATTTTGTATGAGCATAACGATAAGGGATTCCATCAATAGGGGAAATCAATACCTTAGTCTTTCTCCATATTATTTTACCCAACATTCAATTCTTTCTTTTAAGCCTTTCTAATTCTTGCAAAAGTAGTAGTTCGAAATTCACATAAGCACATACTCGAAATCTTGGGAACTTTATTCGGAAGTGTTCTTGGGTTGTGAAAGTTGTAATTGGTAGGTTAATTCCCTGTGGGATCGATTCTGGACTTATTAGACCAGGTTATATTGAATACGACCGTTGCTTGGACGTGAATCATGCGACGTTGCGAAAATGCATTTCGAATCACACCGCAACCAGTACGCTTGTGACCTTTATACATTTCAGCTTCACCGGGATTTTGATTTGAGTCACATAAATGTGCACTCGTATTAGGAATGTATATTTATTACAAATTGTGCCCTAAGATATCTACGTCTTATTAATTTTGGGAGAGACCGTGGAATTTGCTAAACGGTCTTTCCAATTTCTAACACTTTTATAAGAAATTATGGAGGGCCCCGCAACTATGCCTTTGTAATTTAGCGAGGCTCATCTCTGTTTTTATTAAGGTCTTTTCCTAAATATGCTATATTTTCTATTTCTATTTTTTTCCTTAAGTATAGGTATTTCAGATTTTATATCATTTTTATATCATCATTTATTTGGATTCATGCCCCTTTTATACACTATTGGGCCTGAAATCTAGGCCTACTCATATTATTGCACCCAGGTGCAGCTGGATAGCTAAGTTCCATCTAACATTTCTATTTCTATCCCAAGGCATTAATGCCATCTCAATTAAATCTGGGCCTGTATTTTCGGCGAGGCCCAGGTTACTTATGTCTAAAGCGGAATCAAAGCAAATTATCATTTTAACAATAATACCACGAACAAATATCATTTAATACTAACAGTTAACTATTTCAAATAATTGCAAATTACATTTGATCCTTACTGATTTCGATATTGTTTATTAACTAAAAGTATCAACACTAGTTTAATCAACTTGTTACTGTTTAATTACTAAACTAACAGAGTATGAATCTATGAATTATCTATAAATTGAGACACTATTTACAGAGTTATTATTGCTATCATCAAACTGAAAACAGTATTCTAAGCTTCAGCTAAACATGCTTGAATTATCACTGTTATTACAACCACATTCAGGTCACCATATCACATTAGCTTAATATAAGTTTTGTAGCTAAACCAATTTCAACATTGATATAACAGTAACACGATTTAAAATTCTATTACTCACACTTTTCGAATTAGTTGATGCTGATTCAGAACTTGATTAACGAAAATATCTAAGTATGGTATTAATGTCCAATTTCAGAATAGTTATAAATTTAAGTGTGTTAATTTTGTTTTAGCCGGTTTTAGTTTTAGGTGATAATCCCTACCTAGCTTGTTTATCCTACTGTTATCGAGTAAAGTATATAATAGTCTACGAATTATTACAACCAAATCCTAGATGAATTACAGAGATCTAAATACTTCTAAACTACATAATAGAATACAAGTACATGAAAACTCATATATCACAATTGTATTTCATTTTCTCCAATCAGCAGCTCATTACAACTTCAGGTCAAAAGTGTGTACCTGATTCAAAACAAATCGATGAGTCTAGAGTTTGGAGAAGAAGAATAGACAGCAACCAATAACAATGATACAACAACAACAATGAGACGATTCAATCACAGCAAACAGCTACAGAAAACTCCAAATATGGAACCCAGCAAATCAAAAAACCTAATGGTTGAATTCCAACTAACCAAAACTCAATCGAGATAGAGTATAATGAACAAAACACATAAAACAAACTAATTAGCACATGATTCATGCGTAGTTTATATCAAAAAACCTAATAACACTTAGAAAATTTTAGGCATGTGTAAGATTCAAGGCTCGCATGGACAGGCAGAGAGAGATTTGTATTTAAAAACATGCATAAGAAACAAGTTCAGATACACATAGAAGACAAGTAAAGAAATATTTTTCAAGACATATAGCAACCAAGAATAGAAACAGAGGTAGGGAACTTAGCTTTTTTCGAGCTTTTTCTTTTCCTTTTTCCTTTTCTTTCTTTATTTTCTTCTTTCTTTCTTTCTTCTTTCTTTCTTCTTCGTTCTTTTCATTTTTCTAGATTTTCAGAACTTTGAAAACATTTGATCTTCTGAGTACTGGATCTTTTAGATGGGACTTTGGATTCGATTTAGGTATGTATGGGGGTGGTCTGGAGACCTAGGGTAGTATTTTGGGGGTGGGGTTAATTTTAGTACTTGCCGGAGTAGGGTTCCGGCAAGTGTTTTTCTAATATTCGACACGTTTGAGGGTTATTCGAGGGAAACCACCCAGATGGGGTGGTAGATCACCTCAAAACAGTTCAACGGTGTTAATATAGGACCTTGGTTCATACTATGTGAGGTCGCCGGCTAGGGTTCCGTCGACCGGAGTTTCAAGAACATGGAGGTCTTTTGGTTTTGGTCGGGGTTTATGGTGACTTGAAAGTTTTGGGTGGTGGACAAGGCATTTGAAGTTTGCTTGAGCCGGAGATGAAGGCTGAGGCATGGCTTTCCAGTGGTCTCCATGAGACTGGAGGAGGAAGAAGGTGAGTCTCAGGAGGCTAGGTTTTTTTAAGGATGTGTATATGTGTGTATAATGACGGACACAATGTGAGATGGGAGTATATATTTCAGTCATGTATCGTTGATTCCTGGCCATTGGATTAATCAAGATCAACGGCCAGGATCTTGTAACCTCGAGACGGTGTCGTTTGTTTTAATGAAAGGTCTCCTTAGGTCCGTTGGATTATATGCTTGGACGGCTGGGATTAATTTACCTAAGCTACGTCGTTTAATTTATAGAGGCTTGTTGGTCTTGTCCGTTTGATCAGTTGTATTGGACGGCCAGGATTATTTTTATATGCGACGTCATTTGGTTTATAAATGAACCGCTTTATCTTGTCCATTCGATTCAAATCATCAATGGCTTGGATTTATTCGGTTGGTATGGCGTCATTTGATTATAAGCCTGGGCAGACCAGGCTTATTTCGTTTGAGTCTGGTCTGTATTTTGGGCTTGGTATATGTATTCCCTTGTATATTTAGCCCAAATTCATATTATATATTGTATTTTGACTTGTATTTTTATATATTTCTTGTATGTTCTTTTGTATTTTGTATTTTTCTTTTTGTATTTATTTTCAACTGCTATATTTCCTTTATTTTTTATTTTTCTTGATTTTTCCTTAATTATTCCAGTATTTTTGCCATTTTACTTTTATTTTTCGGTATTTTTGCACATTACTTGATTTTTCTGAATTTTAACACTTTTTATGATATTTTCCAATTGATTTCTTTTATAATTTCGTTTCAATTTTATTCTTCAAACAAGAACACTGGTATTTCAACCACATCACACAATTGAAAACAAAAAAAATTATTTTTGTATTATTTTGTACATTGGAAATTAATTGCTCAGGGTAAAAGTCACGTGCTCACAAGTATAAAAGATGCTCTACTTGAGTTGTGGATATACCTTCTCTCTCGTTAAGGTTTCAAAAACCCTCTCCAAATGCATTCCCTTCCTCCTTGCATAGATTAGTATATTGTCAAAGTTGACAAAAAAAACTTCCCAATGAATGGTCATAAGCCTCATGAATATGCTCGGAGCATTTGACAGACCAAAAGGCATTACCAATCATTCATACAAGCTTTAGCTAGTCTTGAAGGCCTATCACCTTCTTTCATACGAATCTGGTGGTACCTACTCTTTAAATCAAGACCTCATAACCATTTAATTGGCCAAGTAAATCATCTCACCCTAGGATTGAGAAGCGATATTTGATAGTGTTGCTCGATGTCAACACATATCCGCCAAGTGACATTTTTCTTAGGAACAAGCAAAGCAAGTATGGTACAGGGACTAAGGCTCACCTTTATTCAAACCCTACCCCATAAGCGCGCTAAATATGTCTTCCAATTTGATATTGTATATCGCGCATGGGTGGAAGTTCTTATGGAACATCTTTAGAGATCACATCATCTTAGCGAGTATCTAACTCATGTGTCTTATCTTGTGAGCCTTCCAATGCTACTGCTATGTACAATTTCTCTCCTTTATTGATGTGCCCAATAATTTGTTATCTGGTCAATAACATATTAGACATGGTCTTTTTTGGAAGTTATGTAGGGTGTAATAGCTTCAGAACGATCTTACGTCCATCAATGTGGTCTTCCAAGTCGTAAACGGCAAGCTTCCATCATTACCACATCACACAAAATTTTGTCTTTATATTACCACATGAAAAGCACGCTAAATAGGTATTCCAAGTCGTAAACGTCAAGCATCCATCATTACCACATCACACCAAATTTGGTCTTTATATTACCACATCAACCATGACAATATTGCAGCCACCCGACTTTTTAAGGTTTGGGGTACTCCTCTCTCCAAACCCAGTTTAGTCAACATCTCTTCTGAAACAATATTAGTGCATGTTCCACCATCAATAATCACTGAACATACCTTGTCAAGCGATGTACACCTCGTATGGAAAAGGGTCTTTAATTTCGATGATTCTTAATCTTCTCTATAACAAGCATATCACCTTCATCATGTTCTACATAGGCATCCTCATCTTCCACATGAACTTTCTCAATTGGCTGGTTTTCTTCATGATTGGAATCATCTTCTTCCTTACTACATATAGTATGCCAAAAATGACTGAGAAACTTAGTTTCATGATCAGAAATTTATAGCAACACTATAGGAATTCAAGAATTACTAAAGAAAAACAAGAAACGTGCGGAAGCTAAAAGAAAATAAAGAAACGAATAAAAGACAAAAATTAAAGATAGATTGAATTCAAGAAAGAGTTTCTTGAATTCAAGAAATGTATTCTTGAAGTTGAATCCTAACAACAACAATTACCCAACAAAGAACTAATCGCCTTTGGTAGAAATTAAAAACAAGAAATAGATTGTGAAACCCGACCCTTTAGAATAACAAGAACAACAATAAGCCTAAACTATCACCTTTCTTGAATACCTAGAAGTGATCTAAGATTTGGAAAAGGTTTAATTCTTACCACCTTAAGTTGAGTCTTGAAGGTTGAAAAACAAATTGTCACGGCCCAAACCCTGGTCGGGATGGCGCCCAACACAATGCTAGGAGCCCGACCATATTATCGCTTAAACCATCCAATTATTAATTCCAATTAATCAAGTTAAACTTGCACAACGAGTGTTCATATCAAAAATGATAAACGTAATAGTAGAAACATAAAAAATACGGTCCCAACCAAATCATGGTGTCACGGGTCTGAGCCTCTACAGAATAAACATCCTAACACAATCAAGTCTAAGCAAGATGAAAATAACAAAAGGGTAAAGAAGGAGAAAACAGGTTCTGCGGACGCCGGCAGCTACCTCGTAGTCTCCACAAAAGTAGATAATGATCAGCAGCTACAACAACTCAACTGCTCTCGGGTACCTATGGATCTGCACAGAAAGTGCAGGGGAGTGGGGTGAGTATATTTCAACTCAGTGAGTAACAATAATAAACAATAACTGAAAGTAAGAACTCCTGTGCGATCACTAAACAGTTCTAAGGCAAACCCCCACAGGTAAGTCATCACTATAGTAAGTACTCCTATCACCAGTCCACATCTATCTTATCAAGGTTCCACACTGACTAAATCCTCACTCGTACCACAACAGTGTACAACCATCTCAATATATGGAGACATATACATGTGTCTATAAGGTATAAGTATCTAAATAAGTATAATGATGCGGCGCGCAGCCCGCTCCAATATATATATATATACTGCTGCGGCTCGCAGCCCGATCTAATATTTATATACTGCTGCGGCGTGCAGCCCGATCCAATATATATACTGATGCGGCGTGCAGCCCGATCCAATATTTATATACTGCTGCGGCGTGCAGCCCGATCCAATATATATACTGCTGCGTCGTGCAGCCCGATCCAACATGTATATTGCTGCGGCGTGTAGCCTGATCCAATATATATACTGCTGCGATGTGCAGTCCGATCCAATATGTATACTGCTGCGGCGTGCAGCCCGATCCAATATATATATTGTTGCGGCGTGCAGCCCGATCCAATATATATACTGCTGCGGTGTGCAGCCCGATCCAGTATATATACTGCTGTGGCATGCAGCCCGATCCAATATTTATACTGCTGCAGCGTGCAACCAGATCCAATATATATACTGTTGCGGTGTGCAGCCCGATCCAACAATTATATATATGTATATAATACCCCCTAACGGGTCCTCGACCCTGTTCCAATTAGTATAGGATTGGCCTTTCTGGCCCACTCAGCTAAATCAGGGAACTTCCACCCTAAGTAATCTATCTCTCACAGTACACATCTAGTACTGGCTCTTAATAGGCTATTCAGCTAGTTTTACGGCTGAGTATAAGTTTCCAGCACGATATAAGTGTCACCTAGCTCTATAGGTTCCCTAATGCTCTACAGATCGGCACAAGGCCCCAAATATGGCTATTAGCCCAATTACACAGTATAATCTCATTATCGGTCATAATACACAGTATTCTATTAGCCGGGAAGGACCAAGTCCAAACCCCCAATCACAATGTCACCACGCCCGTCACAAGACGCGTGATTCATCTCAACATAGCACTGTAAAGTGCTAGTACGGGGTTTCAAACCTTCAGTACATTATTTACTATTACCACTCACCTCGAACCGGTAAAAGCCTCAGTCCGTCTTGCTCTTTCCTCGCAAATCAATCTCCTCGGATGCCAAATCTGCTCATAATCAATGATAATACATCAATATATTCCCAATTCACGCAACCCGTTTGAAATAACCCAAATTGCACCAAAATCCACTAAGTTGTCAAAACCCGACTTTTGGTACGCTTCTCGAAAAATTACAAAAGTTACATATTCGGAACCCTCATCTCAATATGAGTCTAGGCATATAAAATTTACTAAATTCGGACTCCATTTGCCCACTCAAATCAGTGTTTTACCAAAGCCCTGGCCTAGGCTCAGTTCCCCCATTAATTCATCCAAATTTAGTGAAATAGAGGAAGATGTTAAGATAAAAACGCGTAAATGAACCATAAAACTCACCTCCAATGATAACCCGATGAATTCCCAGCAATATCTCATCCAAATCGCCCAATTCGCCTCTCAAAACCGAGCCCTAATGTTTTTATAACTTCTGAAATTTTACCCCTTCTGTTATTTTTAACACAGGCACGATTTCCGCTTCTGCGGCTCTGGACTCGCACCTGCGAGTCCGCTTCTGCGGTCGTCCTGTCGCTTCTGCGATTCCACGCCCAGCCGCCTAGTTCCGCTTCTGCGGTCCAGGTCTCGCACCTGCGAGACCGCATAGGCGGACTGGGATCTGCTTCTGCGAAGCTCCTCGACTTGGCCATCGTCCGCTCCTGCGATCCTGGGCTCGCTTTTGCGAGCCCGCCCCTGCACATCCTGGGCCGCTTCTGCGGAACTTCCTAGCTAGCCCAAAACTCACTCCTGCGAGATAAATTCCGCCCCTACGTGTTCGCTTCTGCAGTCCCCCACCCGCAGAAGCGAAAATAGCAGAAGCCCAAAAATCCAGACCTGCAAAACCTTAAAAATTCCTCCGTTTAACCTCCCGAAACGACCCCGGGTCCCCCGTGACCCCAACGAAAGACACAAACATACTCCATAGCACCATACGAACTTTCTCCAATGATAAAAACATATACTTTAATACGGAATAACATCGAATTCAAGTAATTCAAGCCTAAGTTTCCATTCAAACTTCCGCAACTGACATTCGATCATAAGCCCGAACAAACGACCTCCGAATGACCTGAAATTTTGCAGACACATCCAAAATCACCTAACGGAGCCACTTCAACTGTCGGAATTCCATTCCAACTCCCGGATCAAAATCTCACCTATCGATCGGATGTCGCCAAAATTCAACTTTAGCCAATTCAAGCTTAAAACTACACCGGACCTCCAAATTCACTTCCACTCACTCTCCTAGCTCATAAATGACCTCCTAGAGCTGACCGAATCATCAGAACTCGATTCCGAGCTCTCTAACTCACAAGCCAATGTCCAGTTGACTTTTATCAACTATTCCTTCTTCTAAGAGACTATTTGCCTCATTTCTAACCAAACTCAATCCGAATTGACTCAAACTCGGCAAACATGAATATTGAAACATTAACAAGCATTTAACGGGGATAACGAGGTGATAAATCACATGATGACGGGCCGAGTCATCACATAAATCCAAGAGTAGCCACACAAGACTGTAAGAAAATCTTACAAGTTTTATTGATAATAATCTGAATAATCTACCTATAAACAAAGAAGGTACCCCTTTATATAGAGGGTGATACATGAAATTATCTTTAGATATTAGGAAATAAAGTCCTAAACTACTTTGGACAACAAGTCCAAATAAAATAGGAAAAGGTAAAACTCTAGGAAACCAAAACCAAGTCATTCTTGGAAAGTAATTCTACCAATCTTTAAGAAAAAGGAAACTATTAACCTTAACTAACTAGGAAAGCAATAAATATGTCCTAACAAACTAGAAAAGTAGAGGTGCCTAATTCAGTTGTCTTTATGACTGGTGCTTGGACCCCAATCAACCTCCTCTTGGACTTGGACTTGGACCACGAAATGAGTGTAGCACTTAGCTAAATCCTCTACATAATTTTGTAGATCTTGTTCCACCATTAGCACCTTCTTGATCTCCTATTGAAGCCCAATAATCTTGTCTTGCTTCTCCTTAGCTTGAGACCTCGTGAATGGCCTTCTTGGAGATTCTACAGCTTTATCCTTGTCCATGAAGCTATCATTCCCCTCATCTTGAAAAATATTCGTCCTCGAATTTGAACCTACATCGAACAAGGATAAGTCAGCAAGTAGTACTTACTTGAAACTCACCTGGAAGGTCTAATTTGTAAGCAGTATCTCCAATTCAGCCAAGTACTTTAAATGGTCCATCTCCTCTAGGGTGCAATTTTGTCTTCCTTTTTGAAGGAAATCTCTCCGTCCTCATATGAACCCAAACCAAATCACCAAGCTCAAAGATAACTGATTTTCGACCTTATTCCTTCGTTAGCTACTTGCTCATTCCTCTTCTCGATTGCAAGTCTCGTATGCTTATGAATAGTCTTCATCAAGTCAGCTTTATTCTTTCCATTAAGACTAACTATCTCATTAGTAGGCAAGGAAAATAAGTCAAGGGGTCTAAGGGGGTTAAAACCATAAACAACTTCAATAGGAGAATAACTAGTAGATGAATGAACATTTCGATTGTAAGCGAATTCTAGCATAGGCAAATGCTCCTCCCAAGAAGTTAAATTTCCTTTTAGAACAGCTCTTAATATATTTCCTAAAGTTCTATTTACTACCTCAGTATGCCCATCAGTTTGTGGATGACACGAAGTAGAAAATAACAACTTTGTGCCCAATTTCCCCCAAAGCACACGCCAAAAGTGGCTTAGAAACTTAGCATCCCTATCGCTAACAATAGTTCGAGGTATACCATGCAATTTAACAACTTCTATAACATATAAATCAGCAACATGAGAAGCATCATTAGTTTTTAAACAAGTTTTAAAATGA
Source organism: Nicotiana noctiflora (assembly GCA_032618575.1). Classification (NCBI taxonomy): domain Eukaryota; kingdom Viridiplantae; phylum Streptophyta; class Magnoliopsida; order Solanales; family Solanaceae; genus Nicotiana; species Nicotiana noctiflora. The sequence goes on from JASVEL010004189.1 coordinate 290,596, forward strand.
GCCATTTTTGAGAACCTATCTACCACAACAAAGATGCTATCCTTACCATACCTTGTTCTAGGCAGTCCTAACACAAAGTCCATAGAAATATCAATCCAAGGTGAAATAGGCACAGGTAATGGCATGTATAAACCATGTGGCAACACTTTAGATTTAGCTTGTTTGCATTCAAGGCATTGAGCACAAAAGTTTTCGACATCTTTTCTCATATTAGGCCAAAAGAAATTTTCAGCAAGGATGTCAAGTGTTTTAGGCACACCTAAGTGCCCCATAAGTCCCCCACAATGTGTTTCCCTCACAAAAACTTCTCGTAAAGAACAATTAGGGACACAAAGCTTATTCTCTTTAAAAAGAAACCCATCTTTCATATTATGCTTCTCAAAAGGCCCATTTAAACATGCTGAAAATGCGACATTTAAATCAAAATCATCAACATATAATTCCTTAATATGATCAAATCCCATCAATTTAGAAGTAAGAGTAGAAACAAGAGCATACCTTCTTGAAAGCGCATCAACAACTATATTGTCTTTACCTTGCTTGTAGCTAATCACATAAGGAAATGTCTCAATGATTTTAACCCATTGGCATGTCTTCTACTCAACTTCGCTTGGCTTTTCAAGTATCTTAAGGACTCATGGTCAGTTTTTATCACAAACTCCTTTGGCTACAAATAATGTTGCCATGTAGCAAGAGCCCTTACTAAGGCATACAATTCTTTATCATAAGTAGAATAATTCAATGCAGCCCCATTCAGCTTCTCACTAAAATAAGCTATTGGTTTCGAATCTTGCATTAAAATAGCTCCAATACCTCTACCAGATGCATCACATTCAATTTCAAAAGACTTATTAAAATCGGGTAATTGTAACAAGGGAGCAGAACACAATTTATCCTTTAAAATATTAAATGCAAGCTCTTGTTCTTTTCCCCAATTAAAGACCTTATCCTTCTTAATGACTACAGTTAAAGGTGCAACAATTGAACTAAAATCTCTAAAAAATTTCCTATAAAAGCTAGCAAGTCCATGGAAAATTCTAACTTCAGTAATACTATTAGGTGTAGGCCAATCCTTAATTGCTTTGATTTTATCTTCATCTACTTCAACACCTTTAGAACTCACAACAAAACCCAGAAAAACTACCTTATCTACACAAAACGTGCACTTGGATTGATTTGCATACAGTTGTTGCTCCCTAAGCACATTACAAACTTGTTTCAAATGTTCAACATGTTCTTCTAAAGATTTAGAAAAGATCAGAATATCATCAAAATAAACAACTGCAAATTTTCCATGAAAATCCTTAAAGATATGGTTCATTAACCTCATGAATGTACTAGGTGCATTATTTAACCCGAACGACATCACTAACCATTCATACAATCCATATTTAGTTTTAAAGGCAATTTTCCACTCATCTCCAGGATTCATTCTAATTTGGTGATATCCAATCTTCAAATCAATTTTAGAGAATATTTGTGAACCATGCAATTGGTCAAACATATCATCTATACGAGGGATAGGATGGCGATACTTTACCGTTATTTTGTTAATGGCACGGCAGTTCACGCACATCCTCCAAATGCCATCCTTCTTTGGAAAAGTACGGGTATAGAACATGGACTCGTACTTTCTCTAACAAATCCCTTATCAAGCAGCTCATCTACTTGTCTTTGCAATTCCTTTGTTTCTTCAGGATTACTCCTATAAGCAGGACTATTAGGAATTTGTGATCAGGGCACAAAGTCAATTTGATGCTTTATTCCCCTTATGGTTTTTTGATGCATATCAAGTCATTAATAGTAATATCTAAGTTAAAGTGCAAGAGTAATTTGCTTCTTTTTGAAATTGAGTTCGACGTGGATGATTATGAATTCCAACTTGGTAGAACGAGGCTTGCGAACGATTTAAATATTTCTTCTTCTCTTATTCAAGTGTCTAGTGAGCTTTCATATGATAAATTGCTAGAGAGTTATTCTTTAAGCCATGTTGAATGTGAGCTTGTACAAGTGTTTGCTACTAGTAAAGAGGATATGCATGATTATTGTGACGCTTGTGATCAAGTACTCTTTTATAAACCTATGCATGACTCTTTGTATAATAGCTTGAGTAATTATTTAGGATCCATTGATGTTGAGAATATTATTGGAGAAAGTTGTAATCACGAGTTTGAATGTATTGAAACTTTTATTTTGGGAATTATGGGTTCTTCTAACCTTCTTGAGGATTTATGTGCTTCTTTGAATAGCTTATATGTTGAATAATATATGGAATTTGTAATTGATACTTGGCTATATCATAAATGTGTCTTATATGATACATGTAGCAGAGATACTTGTTTTAAATGGACACATGATCAATCTTTTGTAATTTCATTGTCATTCACATTTTTTGACTACCTTAAGAGAGGTATTTATGGGACAAATCTAAGAGAGGTATTTATGGAATCGCAAAGAGGGCCTTTAACAAGATCTCAAGTTAAAAAGTTGCAAAACAAGGTCATTTGACCAATTTCGCACCTAAATGTGCTCAAAACTTGCAACCCATAAAGTCCTACATAAAACCACGTTTTAATAGAATAAAAAGAACTTACTTGATGTCCAAGAAAGGTATAATAGGCGTGCTAGATGTTGAGTGCAAGTTGGTGCCAAGTTGCTTGCAAATTACAAATTCAAGATTTTCAAGATTTCCAAGATTCTATCCAAGATTGGTTTGGGACTTATTTCCATATATTATGGGACTATATTTATTGCTTTCTTAGTTAGTTAAGGTTAATATTTTCCTTTCCTAAGATCGACAGAATTATTTTCCAATATTGACTTGGTTTTGGTTTCCTAGAGTTTTAACTTTTCCTATTTTAGTTGGACTTGTTGTCCAAAGTAGTTTAGGACTTTATTTCCTAATATTTTGATGATAATTTCGTGATCACCCCTCTATATAAATGGGTATATTATTTGTTTTTAGGTAGATTATTCAGATTATTATCAATAAAATTTGTGAGATTTTCTGGCACTCTTGTGTGTCTACTCTTGGACTTTATCTTCAACCTTCAAGACTCAACTTAAGATGGTAATTAATAAACCCTTAGATCACTTCTAGGTATTTAAGAAAGATGATAAGTTTAGGATTATTGTTGTTTTAGTTATTCTAAAGGGTGGGGTTTCACAATCTATTTCGTGTTTTTAATTTCTACCAAAGGCAATTCGTTCTTTGTTAGCTAATTGTTGTTGTTAGGATTCAACTTCAAGAATAGACTTCTTGAATTCAAGAAACACTTTCTTGAATTCAATCTATCTTTAACTTTTGTCCTTTATTCATTTCTTTATTTTCTTTTAGCTTCCGCACGTTTCTTGTTTTTCTTTAGTAATTCTTGAATCCCTATCCTGTTGCTATCAGGACACCACTTCATGAAAGCACCTTATATGTCAAATCGACCTAGGAATTGGCCAACTTTTGATTGCCTCGATCATGCTTGGGTCAGCTTTAATATTAGAACTAGTTACTATGAAACCTAGAAATCAAACAATTTTAGTATAAAAGATGCTCTACTTGAGTTGTGGATATACCTTCTCTCTCGTTAAGGTTTCAAACACCTTCTCCAAATGCATTCTCTTCCTCCTTGTGATTAGTATATTGTCAAAGTAGACAACAACAAACTTCCCAATGAATGGTCATAAGCCTCATGAATATGCTCGGAGCATTTGACAAACCAAAAGGCATTACCGATCATTCATACAAGCTTTGGCTAGTCTTGAAGGCAGTGTATCACCTTCTTTCAAAATGAATCTAGTGGTACCCCATTCTTTAAATCGAGACTTTATAACCATTTAATTGGTGAAGTAGATCAAAACCCTAGGATTGAGAAGCAATATTTGATAGTGTTGCTCGCTGTTAACGCATATCCGCCAAGTGCCATTTTTCTTAGGAACAAGCAAAGCAAGTATGTCATAGGGACTAAGGCTCGCCCTTATTTAAACCCTACCCTATAAGCACTCTAAATAGGTCTTCCAGTTTGATGTTGTATATCGTGCATGGGTGGAAGTTCTTATTGAACATCAAGAAGGTAGGTAACTTCTTGGCGAGTATCTAACTTATACTTCTTATCTTGTGAGCCTTTCATAGCTACTGCTATGTACAATGGCTCTCCTTATTGATGTGCCCTATAATTTGTGATCTTGTCAATAACATATTAGACATGGTGTTTTTTGAAAGTTATTTAGGGTGCAATAGTTTCAAAACAATCTTACGTCCATCAATTAGGAATGAATAGGTGTTACAGTATCCATCGTGAAAATCACGCTAAGTAGGTGTTCCAAGTAGTAAACGGCAAGCATCCATCATTACCACATCACACCAAATTTGGTCTTTGTATTACCAATAGAAAAAGAGACCAAGCATCTTCTAGAGACTTTCATACATTGACAAATATTGTGATAGCATCCTAGAAAGCTCAAATCTATTTAAGTATAAGTATGAAGTTATGGAATCGCAAAGAGGGCCTTTGACAAGATCTCAAGTTAAAAAGTTGCAAAACAAGGTCATTTGACCAATTTCGCACCTAAATGTGCTCAAAACTTGCAGCCCATAAACTCCTAATTAAAACCACGTTTCAATAGCATTAAAGAGACTTACTTGATGTCCAAGAAAGGTATAATAGGTGTGCTAGATGTTGAGTGCAAGTTGGTGCCAAGTTGCTTGCAAATTACAAATTCAAGATTTCCAAGATTTTCAAGATTCTATCCAAGATTAGTTTGGGACTTATTTCCATATATTATGGGACTATATTTATTGATTTCCTAGTTAGTTAAGGTTAATATTTTCCTTTTCCTAAGATTGGTAGAATTATTTTCCAATATTGACTTGATTTTGGTTTCCCAGAGTTTTACTTTTTCCTATTTTAGTTGGACTTGTTGTCCAAAGTTGTTTAGGACTTTATTTCCTAATATTTAAGGATAATTTCATGATCATCATCTATATAAAGGGGTATATTCTTTGTTTTTAGGTAGATCATTCAGATTATTATCAATAAAACTTGTGAGATTACTCTTGTACTCTTGTGTGGCTACTCTTGGATTTATTCTTCAACCTTCAAGACTCAACTTAAGGTGGTAAGAATTAAACCCTTTTCGAAATCTTAGATCACTTCTAGGTATTCAAGAAAGGTGATAAGTTTAGGCTTATTGTTGTTCTTGTTATTCTAAAGGGTCGGATTTCACAATCTATTTCTTGTTTTTAATTTCTACCAAAGGCGATTAGTTCTTTGTTAGCTAATTGTTGTTGTTAGGATTCAACTTCAAGAATAGACTTCTTGATCTCAAGAAACTCTTTCTTGAATTAAATATATCTTTAATTTTTGTCATTTATTCGTTTCTTTATTTTCTTTTAGCTTCCGCACGTTTCTTGTTTTTTTTAGTAATTCTTGAATCCCTATCGTGTTGCTATCAAGTGTTATCAGAGCTTAGGCTAATCAAGATTTCAATCTTGATAATCTTGGGAGGTTCTTGATTAAAAAAAATTAAAAAAAAATGAAATTCAGCCCCCAAAAAAAGTGTTATTGTTCATTATTACTTTTATAACTCAAGTATTATTTGGTTTCCAAGTCATGAAAGGAAATAAGAAGAGTGGATCCTAGTTCTTGAAGATTAAGGAAACTTCTTTCCTAATTCTTGTAGGTTTAAGGTTTCTTAAATTCTTTCCTTTTTTTTTCACCAACCAAATCATATTCTTTCTAGGTTTGGTCTGCCACTTTCCTTTTTCTTTTTCTAACTCCTTATTGTTATCAGAACGGGTTGTGACTTGTTAGATTCATTAATAAATCTACAGATTAATAACCAAGAGTTGCTTTGAGTGGAAAAAAGGTAAGAGAGGTGAAAATATTAGAAGGAAAAAAGCCAAATATTCAATACACTTATTTCTTTTAATCTTTGTTCAAGATGTTTCAAAGAGGTAGTTATGAAGAAAGGAGGCGAGCTATGACTCAACAATTTGAAATGTCAAACTTACAACATGCTGAAGCTAAGGAAGACGATGGTAAAGTTATTTTTCAAACAAGAGCTAAAGTGATGTCTCATATTTGTGCCCTTAGACTTGACAAAGAGTTTGGCTATAACTCAATTAACACTTATATGGTTTAGAAATTGAACTTGCATTATGTTGAGCATATTGAACCCTACCTGTTTGGAGGAGTAAAGGTAGATAAGAGAGTCTTATTGCTATTCTCAATTGTAAGGTATGAGGATGCGATCTGGTGTGATGTGATTCCCATGAATAATTATCATGTCTTGTTGGGAAAACCATAGTATGTCTATAGAAGAGCTTCATATAACATGAAAAAAAAATAGATACTCTTTTGAGGGTAGTGGGAAGAAACTCATTCTTGGACCTTTGAATCTCTCACAAATTTATGAAGCTTAAAAGATTGTTAAAGAGAATATGGAAAAATATGATAGAGAAAATAATGAGAGGAGTAAGGGAGTGCATGTTGACATCCCAAGAGACGAAAAAGGAGAGGATATGTTGAGTAAAGAGAGTGTGATGTCAAGAAAGGAAAAGAGTGAGCTGGAGAGAAAAGAAAAGAGAGTAGGCCATGAGATACAAAAAGGTTTTGAGGTAGAGAGAGAGAAAAATGGTTTGAGAGATGAAAAAAGAAGAAAACTTTAGTGAGAGAAAAGAGGCTAAGGGTGTTGAAAAAGTTAGTCTTGAGGTAAGAGACAAAGAGTGTCACGACCCTAGTTCACCAATCGTTAACATGTCGTGATGGCACCCAGTCCCCACGACTAGGTAAACCTAATACGTTGCGGAATATACCAGTTTATGAACATTTAATAAGAATTAGTAGAAAATAAGATGAAAGGAATGCAATCCGTGCCGCTTGGCACATACACCAGTCAAATACACTGTTTTAAAACACTACCAAGACCCGGAATCCCACGGGTAACACAGACTAAAAGAGATCATACAATAGTAGCTCTATGTAAAAGGAGTATCTAACAACGGAATGAAGGAAAGACATCTACTAGCACTAGAATAGAAGGAAGGCCTCCGGATCCGCGGACGTAGCAGATCATACCTCGAGGTCTCCCAAAGCGCTGCTGAATCACCTGGTGTGAGCCTGTCCTGATGTACCTGGATCTGCACAACAAAAGTGTGCAGAAGAGTAGCATGAGTACACCACGGCGGTACTCAGTAAGTGCCAAGCCTAACCTCGATGGAGTAGTGACGAGGAAGGTCAGGGCCCTACTGAGAAACAAATAATATAATGATAATAACAATAATAAGAAGTTTAAATGATAATAATTTCCGAAATTACCAAAAATAAATGATTACTGCAATCGTCTACAATTAAGCTGACAACAAATAGTCAACTCAATAAAACCCGTCCAGGACCTGTGGGTTTCGAACCCACAGTCCCATTGACAGTACCTCTGGGTCTCCGGGAATCGAACCCGCAGCCCATGTCTCAATAAATAATCAATAACTCGGGATCTCCGGGAATCGAACCCGTAGTCCCTACCAATAACTCAGGATCTCGGGAATCGAACCCGTAGTCCCTACCAATAACTCAGGATCTCGGGAATCGAACCCGTAGTCCCTACCAATAACTTAGGATCTCGGGAATCGAACCCGTAGTCCCTACCAATAACTTAGGATCTCGGGAATCGAACCCGTAGTCCCTACCAATAACTCGGGATCTCGGGAATCGAACCCGTAGTCCCTACCAATAAATCTCAAGATCTCCGGGAATCGAACCCGCAGTCCACACCATTATCACTCCGGGTCTCTGGGAATCGCCGTAGTCCCTACCAATAACTCAGGATCTCGGGAATCGAACCCGTAGTCCCTACCAATAACTCAGGATCTCGGGAATCGAACCCGTAGTCCACACACACAACCAATAAAGGAATCCACAGAGAGAATAATTATGCTTAAATATAACTTCACCGAAAAATAGTGCCAATAATTATCAAGGAGTTCAAACATGGCAATTAGGCAACTAAATAGTTAAGTACTACCTAATCATGCTTTCCTAACCACTACCGGGTAAAAATATCAAATTAACAGCCAAAGACAGGAATATCGCTCATAGAACATTTTAATTAAAGTGCGTTTTCAACAACCAGCGCATGTACACGCCCGTCACCTCGCGTACAAGGCATTTAAACTATCACATAATATCCTAGGGGTGAGAATTCCCCCACACGAGGTTAGACAAGCCACTTACCTCGACTCCGGTACAAAACCGCTATGAAACAACTCTCTTGCCGTGAATGTCGGCCTCCACAGGTGTATAATCTGATAAAAATCAATAGAATCACATTAAAATAGGTCAATTGGGCATTACCCAATCAAATTAACTCAAAATACACCAAAACCCACAAGTTGCCAAAATCCGACTTCCGGTACGCTTATCGAAAAATCACGAAAATTACATATTCGGGTTCCTTATCTCAATACGAGTCCGTGCATATAAAATTTATCGAAATCGGACTCCGTTTGCCCATTCAAATCAAAGATTTTCTAACATTTAGGCCTAGGGCTCAAACCCACCTTTAATCTTCCAATTTCAGTGAAATAATCATGGATTTCATGATAAACCAACGAATTAAGGTCAATAAACTTACCCCCGATGATATCCCAGCGTTTCCCCTTCAAAATCCTCTCTTGGAGCTCAACAATGGCGTTTTTGATTTATGGGTCGCGGCTGAAATGTTTCTGGACTTAAGTCACTGCCAGACATTTTTACTCTATGCGATCGCATGATCCCTGTTGCGATCGCATAGAACAAATTTTAACCCTCGCCAAACTACTCTATGCGATTGCATAGTCCTCAATGCGATCGCAATGCTCACCAAAATATACTTATGCGATCGTATACCCTGCTCCGCGATCGCATAGGACAAAAGTTGGACCTGGGACCCCTCTTCTCTATACACTATGCGATCGCATAGGACTGTACGCGATCGCAGAGCACAACTTTCCAGAACTATGCGATCACATATCCATGCCCGCGATCGCACAGAACAAATACTTGGCCTCTCCAAAACCTTCTATGCGATCGCATTATCCCATTGCGATCGCATAGAGCATTCGTCTGCAGCACACACCAGCAGTTATCAGCATTTCCAAAATGCATGAATTAGCCCGATTGGACCCCCGGATTCATCCCGAGACCCCCGGGATCCCAACGAAAACCACCAACCTATTCCAAAACATGATACGAACTTATTCTAATCATCAAAACACGTCTAACAACATCAAAACCTATAATTCACATCGAATTCAAGTCTAAATTTCTTAAAACTTTCCGAATTGCATATTCGATCAAAGATTCGACCAAACGACGTCCGAATGACCTGAAACTTTGCGGACATATCCAAATTCACATAACGAAGCTACAGAAATTTTCGGAATTCCATTCCGACCCCCGGATCAAAATGTCACCTATCGTTCGGATTCGCCAAAATTTCAACCTTCGGCATTTCAAGCCTAATTGATCTATGGACCTCCAAAATACATTCCGAACGCGCTCCCAACCCCGAAATCACCTAACGGAACTAATGGAACCATCGGATTTCCGTTCCGAGATCGTCTTAACACTGTTCCGGCTACGGACCGTTTTCTAGCTTTAAAGCTCTCAATTAGGGACTAAGTGTCCCAAAATGCTTCAAATTTCAGAACCGACTCTCCCGGCAAACCACAATAGCAGAAATGAACTTAGGGGAACAGTTAAATTAGGGATTGGGGCGTAATTTTCTAAAACGACCGGTCGGGTCGTTACATCTTCCCACACTTAAAGATTCGTTTGTCCTCGAACGAGCATAGAAAACATACCTGGAGTGGTGAAAAGATGAGGGTACTGGCTGCGCATATCCTGCTCGGTCTCCCAAGTCGCCTCCTCGACCGGCCGGCCCCGCCACTGAACCTTTACCGAAGCGATGTTCTTTGACCTTAGCTTTCTGACTTGCCTGTCTAGAATGGCTACTGGCTCCTCAACATAAGACAGATCCTTGTCTAGCTGAACAGATGTGAAATCTAACACATGCGACGGGTCACCATGGTATCTCCGGAGCATGGAGACATGAAATACGGGGTGAACTCCGGCTAGGCCGGGAGGTAAGGCCAACTCATAAGCAACCTCCCCAACACGCCTCAAAATCTCAAAAGGGCCAATAAATCTAGGACTCAGCTTTCCTTTCTTCCCAAACCTCATAACGCCCTTCATGGGCGAGACTCGAAGCAGAACCCGCTCACCAACCATAAAAGCCACATCGCGAACCTTCTTGTCCGCATAACTCTTCTCTCTAGACTGGGCTGCACGAAGTCTGTCCTGAATCACCTTGACCTTGTCCATAGCCTCCTGAACCATATCAGTACCTAGCAACCTGGCCTCGCCCGGCTCAAACCAACCCACGGGAGACCTGCACCTCCTACCATATAGGGCCTCATACGGTGCCATCTGAATACTAGACCGGTAGCTGTTGTTATAAGCAAACTCCGCCAGCGGCAAGAAGTGATCCCATGAACCTCCAAACTCAATCACGCACGCACGGAGCATATCCTCCAAAATCTGAATAGTGCGCTCGGACTGACCATCAGTCTGGGGGTGAAAGGCTGTGCTCAGCTCTACCCGAGTACCTAACTCCTGCTGTACGGCTCTCCAGAACCGTGAAGTGAACCGAGTGCCTCTATCCGAAATGATGGAAACTGGAATACCATGCAGCCGAACTATCTCCCTGATATAGATCTCCGCCAGTCGTTCCGATGAATAAGCAGTGCTCACCGGTATAAAATGGGCGGACTTGGTCAGCCGATCCACAATGACCCAAATAGAATCAAACTTCCTAACCGTCCGTGGAAGTCCGGATACAAAGTCCATGGTAATGCGCTCCCATTTCCACTCGGGAATCTCAATCTGCTGCATCAATCCACCCGGACGCTGATGCTCATACTTCACCTGCTGGCAGTTGAGGCATCTGGAAACATAATCAACTATATCCCTTTTCATCCGCCTCCACCAGTAATGCTGTTTCAAGTCCTGGTACATCTTCACGGCTCCCGGATGGATGGAATACCGCGAGCTATGGGCCTCTGCTAGAATCAGCTCTCGAAGATCATCTACATTGGGCACACAGATGCGCCCCTGCATCCTCATAACTCCATCATCTCCGATGGTAACATCTCGAGCATCACCACGCCGAACTCTATCCCGAAGGACAAGCAAATGAGAGTCGTCGAACTGACGCTCCCTGATGCGGTCAAATAGAAAAGACCGAGAAACCACACATGCCAGAATCCGGCTGGGCTCCGAAAGATCCAGTCTAACAAACTGTCTAGCTAAAGCCTGAACATCCATCGCCATAGGCCTCTCCGAAGCCGGTAGATATGCTAAACTCCCCAAACTCTCTGCCCGACGACTCAAGGCATCAGCAACCACATTAGCCTTGCCCGGGTGATAGAGAATAGTAATATCATAGTCCTTCAGTAGTTCCAACCATCTCCTCTGATGCATATTCAGGTCCTTCTGCTTAAGCAAGTGCTGCAAGCTCCGGTGATCGGTGTAGATCTCACAAGGAACCCCATATAAATAATGACGCCAAATTTTCAAGGCGTGAACAATGGCAACTAGCTCCAAATCATGAACAGGATAATTCTTCTCATGCACCTTCAGCTGTCTCGACGCGTAGGCAATCACCCTACCGTCCCGCATCAATACCGCACCGAGTCCAACTCGTGAGGCATCACAATATACAGTATAGGACCCCGAACCTGTAGGCAACATCAATATAGGGGCCGAAGTCAAAGCTGTCTTGAGCTTCTGAAAGCTCGCTTCACACTCGCCTGTCCACTGAAAAAGGGCACCCTTTTGGGTCAATCTAGTCATAGGTGCTGCAATCGAAGAGAACCCCTCTACGAACCGACGGTAATAGCCCGCCAAACCAAGGAAACTGCGAATCTCAGTAGCGGAGGAGGGTCTGGGCCAACTCTGCACGGCCTCCACCTTTCTCGGATCTACTCGAATACCATCGCTCGACACCACATGGCCCAAAAATGCTACGGAACTCAACCAGAATTCACATTTAGAGAACTTGGCATAAAGCTGCTTCTCCCTCAGTATCTGAAGCACTATCCTCAAATGTTGCTCGTGCTCTTCCCGGCTCCGAGAATATACTAGAATATCATCAATGAAGACAATCACGAACGAGTCCAGATAAGGCCTGAACACACTGTGCATCAAATGCATAAAGGCTGCTGGGGCATTAGTCAGCCCAAAAGACATCACGAGGAACTCATAGTGACCATACCGGGTCTTGAAGGCAGTCTTCGGGATATCTGGCTCCCGAATCTTCAACTGGTGATACCCAGAGCGCAAATCAATCTTAGAAAACACCTGTGCGCCCTGTAGCTGGTCAAATAAATCATCAATACGGGGCAAAGGATACCGGTTCTTCACTGTAACCTTGTTCAGCTGACGATAGTCAATACACATACGCATAGAACCGTCCTTTTCTTCACAAACAATACAGGAGCACCCCAAGGCGAAACATTGGGTCGAATAAAACCCTTGCCCAATAACTCCTGCAACTGATCCTTTAACTCCTTCAACTCAGGAGGAGCCATACGGTACGATGGAATAGAAATGGGCTGAGTGCCCGGCAACAAGTCAATAGCAAAGTCAATATCTCTGTCGGGCGGCATGCCCGGAAGATCAACTGGAAATACATCAGCAAAGTCGCGTACCACATGAACAGAATCGATAGAGGGAGTGTCAATACTGACGTGCCGCACATAGGCTAGATAAGCAGCACACCCCTTCTCAACCATACGCTGAGCTCTGAGAAAAGAAATAACACGGCTAGGGGTGTGATCTAGAGTACCACTCCACTCAATACGTGGAATGCCCGGCATAGCCAGCGTCACGGTCTTGGCGTGACAATCAAGAATAGCATAATGGGGCGACAACCAGTCCATGCCCAGAATAATATCAAAATCGACCATCCCGAGCAGCAATAGATCCGCTCCGGTCTCAAAATCACAAATGGTAACCAAACACGACCGATATACGCGGTCCACAACCAAAGAATCACCCACCGAAGTGGAAACATAAATGGGGGCACTCAAAGAATCCCGAGGCACACCCAGATGAGAAGCAAAGTAAGAAGACACATATGAAAAAGTGGAACCGGGGTCGAATAGAACCGATGCCTCCCTGTGACTAACCAGAATAATACCTGTGATAACAGAATCAGATGCAACAGCCGTAGCGCGATCGGGAATAGCATAGAATCTGGCTTGTCCCCCCTCTCGAGGGCGGCCTCTAGAACCCCGACCCCCGCCCCTGGCCGGCTGGGCAGGTGGAATAGCAGCTGGAGCCGGAATGATAGCCTGCCGACCCTGAGAGCCACGCCGATGCCGCGAAGACCGGTGAGGTGCTCCCTCCTACGCCCGGGGCACTCCCCGACCGGATGGCGAGTATCCCCGCACCCAAACCAAGCTCTGGGAGGGCACGGTGGATGTGACCGACCGGCCTCACCCCCACTAGTCCGACCCCTAGAAGGACCCCGCGCGGAGGTGCACCGGAAACCGGGGAGCATAATAGGGCTCCCGAGGTGCTTGGAAGAGCCGGGGTACTACCGGCTGCGGGCAATGCTCAGTGAACGGACGACCGGAATAACCCCCGCCAAAATGACCGGCTCTGCTAAAGTGCGGGCACCGGAGAAATGACCCGACTCACGAGACCTCTTGGCCTCTCTATCTCCCCGCTCTCTAGGGAGCATACTCTCGATCCTCCCGGCAATGCTAACTGCCTGCTGATAAGATATATCCTGTCTCTAACTCTCTGGCCATGCTGGATCGGATAGGCGGAATCAAGCCCTCAACAAATCTCCGCACTCTCTCCCGAACCGTGGCTACCAAGGCCGGTGCATGCCCGGCCAGACGGGTGAAACTGATGGCATACTCCGATACCTGACATGGAGCCCTGTCGCAACCGCTCAAACTTCGAGCGCCAAGAATCCCTAAGGCTCTATGGAACAAACTCCCTCAAAAATAGATCCTGAAAACTGCGTCCAAGTCAATGAAACAGACTCCTCTGGATTATCCAACTCATACGTGCGCCACCAATCATAAGCGGCCCCGCGAAACCTGAAAAGCAATGAAGGAAACCCCGCTGGTCTCCACAATCCCCATAGTACGAAGAATACGATAACACTCCTCTAGAAAACCCAATGCATCATCTCAAGCCAAACCACTAAACACTGGAGGGTCATATTTCTCGAACCTCTCCAATCTACGTCGCTCGTCCTCGGAGGCAGCCGGTCCACCTCCTAGTTGTGCTCGGGGCGGCAGGAGGCATAACCAAAACATCCGGAACTTGTCCCACTGGTACACGTTGCTCCGGTGTAACGGCCGCGGGAGTCTGGGCCCCCCCCCGCCCGAGATGTAGCCGGAACAAGAGGAAGCGATCCCGCCCGGGCTAAAGTGGTATACATACTCATGAACCGAGCCGTAGTCTCCCGTAGTGCTCGGAGTAGTAGCAGACTATAGTTGGTGTACCAGTGCTCGCGCTCCAACCTCGGTCTACCCGTGGCACCTCGGCGGCGGCGCGCGCGGGTGCTGTGGCTGCACCTCGGACGTGTCCTCGTCCTCTACCTCGGCCCCGGCCTCGACGGCGGCAACAGGGGGCGCGGGTACCTGATCGTCGCGAGTAGCTCGTGTCCTCACCATCCGTGAGAGAATAGAAATCAATAGTTTAGATTTTCGATGCCAAAAATGTCGCACGACAAGGAATCCAAAGAAATGAAGAGTTTCCTAAATAGTTACATAGCCCCTCGTAGATAAATACAGACATCTCCGTATCGATCAGCGAGACTCTAAGTAACCAGTCTGTGTCCCGTGACTCCTATGAACCTAGTGCTCTGATACCAACTTGTCACGACCCTAGTTCACCAATCGTGAACATGTCGTGATGGCACCCAGTCCCCACGACTAGGTAAACCTAACACGTTGCGGAATATACCAGTTTATGAATATTAAATAAGAATTAGTAGAAAATAAGATGAAAGGAATGCAATCCGTGCCGCTTGGCACATACACCAGTCAAATACACTATTTTAAAACACTACCAAGACCCGGAATCCCACGGGTAACACAGACTAAAAGAGATCATACAATAGTAGCTCTATGTATAAGGAGTATCTAACAACGGAATGAAGGAAAGACATCTACTAGCACTAGAATAGAAGGAAGGCCTCCAGATCCGCGGACATAGCAGATCTTACCTCGAGGTCTCCCAAAGCGCTGCTGAACCACCTGGTATGAGCCTGTCCTGATGTACCTGGATCTGCACAACAAAAGTGTGCAAAAGAGTAACATGAGTACACCACGGCGGTACTCAGTAAGTGCCAAGCCTAACCTCGATGGAGTAGTGACGAGGAAGGTCAGGGCCCTACTGAGAAACAAATAATATAATGATAATAACAATAATAAGCAGTTTAAATGATAATAATTTCCGAAATTACCAACAATAAATGATTACTGCAATCGTCTACAATTAAGCTGACAACAAATAGTCAACTCAATAAAACCCGTCCAGGACCTGTGGGTTTCGAACCCACAGTCCCATTGACAGTACCTCTGGGTCTCCGGGAATCGAACCCGCAGCCCATGTCTCAATAAATAATCAATAACTCAGGATCTCCGGGAATCGAACCCGTAGTCCCTACCAATAACTCGGGATCTCGGGAATCGAACCCGTAGTCCCTACCAATAACTCAGGATCTCGGGAATCGAACCCGTAGTCCCTACCAATAACTCAGGATCTCGGGAATCGAACCCGTAGTCCCTACCAGTAACTCAGGATCTCGGGAATCGAACACGTAGTGCCTACCAATAACTAAGGATCTCGAGAATCGAACCCGTAGTCCCAACCAATAACTCAGGATCTCGGGAATTGAACCCGTAGTCCCTACCAATAACTCAGGATCTCGGGAATCGAACCCGTAGTCCCTACCAATATCACGCCGGGTCTCTAGGAATCGAACCCACAGCCCTGGGTCTCCGGGAATCGAACCCGCAGTCCACAAGCACAGCCAATAAAGGAATCCACAGAGAGAATAATTATGCTTAAATATAACTTCACCAAAAAATAGTGCCAATAATTATCAAGGAGTTCAAACAAGGCAATTAGGCAACTAAATAGTTAAGTACTACCTAATCATGCTTTCCTAACCACTACCGGGTAAAAATATCAAATTAACAGCCAAAGACAGGAATATCGCTCATAGAACATTTTAATTAAAGTGCGCTTTCAACAACCAGCGCATGTACACGCCCGTCACCTCGCGTACAAGGCATTTAAACTATCACATAATATCCTAGGGGTGAGCATTCCCCCACACGAGGTTAGACAAGCCACTTACCTCGACTCCGGTACAAAACTGCTATGAAACAACTCTCTTGCCGCGAATGTCGGCCTCCACAGGTGTAGAATCTGATAAAAATCAATAGAATCACATCAAAATAGGTCAATTGGACCCAATCAAATTAACTCAAAATACACCAAAACCCACAAGTTGCCAAAACCCGACTTCCGGTACGCTTATCGAAAAATCACGAAATTACATATTCGGGTTCTTTATCTCAATACGAGTCCGTGCATATAAAATTTATCGAAATCGGACTCCGTTTGCCCATTCAAATCAAAGATTTTCTAACATTTAGGCCTAGGGCTCAAACCCACCTTTAATCTTCCAATTTCGGTGAAATAATCATGGATTTCATGATAAACCAACGAATTAAGGTCAAGAAACTTACCCCCGATGATATCCCAGCGTTTCCCCTTCAAAATCCTCTCTTGGAGCTCAACAATGGCGTTTTTGATTTATGGGTCGCGGCTGAAATGTTTCTGGACTTAAGTCACTGCCAGACATTTTTACTCTATGCGATCGCATGATCCCCGTTGCGATCGCATAGAACAAATTTTGACCCTCGCCAAACTACTCTATGCGATCGCATAGCCCTTAATGCGATCGCAATGCTCACCAAAATATACCTATGCGATCGCATACCCTGCTCCGCGATCGCATAGGACAAAAGCTGGACTTGGGACCCCTCTTCTCTATACACTATGCGATCGCATAGGACTGTACGCGATCGCAGAGCACAACTTTCCAGAACTATGCGATCGCATATCCATGCCCGCGATCGCATAGAACAAATACTTGGCCTCTCCAAAACCTTCTATGCGATCGCATTATCCCATTGCGATCGCATAGAGCATTCGTCTGCAGCACACACCAGCAGTTATCAGCATTTCCAAAATGCATGAATTAGCCCGATTGGACCTCCGGATTCATCCCGAGACCCCCGGGATCCCAATGAAAACCACCAACCTATTCCAAAACATGATACGAACTTATTCTAATCATCAAAACCCATAATTCACATCGAATTCAAGCCTAAATTTCTTAAAACTTTCCGAATTGCATATTCGATCAAAGACTCGACCAAACGACGTCCGAATGACCTGAAACTTTGCGGACATATCCAAAATCACATTACGAAGCTACAGAAATTGTCGGAATTCCATTTCGACCCCCGGATCAAAATCTCACCTATCGTTCGGATTCGCCAAAATTTCAACCTTCGGCATTTCAAGCCTAATTGAGCTACGGACCTCCAAAATACATTCCGAACGCGCTCCCAACCCCGAAATCACCTAACGGAACTAATGGAACCATCGGATTTCCGTTACGAGATCTCTTAACACTGTTCCGGCTACAGACCGTTTTCTAGCTTTAAAGCTCTCAATTAGGGACTAAGTGTCCCAAAATGCTCCAAATATCAGAACCGACTCTCCCGGCAAACCACAATAGCAGAAATGAACTTAGGGGAACAATTAAATTAGGGATTGGGGCGTAATTTTCTAAAACGACCGGTCGGGTCGTTACAAAGAGAGTGTAAGTAAGAAAATTTGTTCTTTACTTCTTAATCCATTAATTCTTTCTTGTTGTAGTTCTTGTATTTTTGTGCACCCACATGTTGAAAGATCTTCTAAAAGGATTGGTGGGGCGAAAGCGATGGCGGCAAAGGATCCTAGTGGATTCCAACATGAATTTGGCAAAATCAATTATTGTTTGATGGTGGAAGATAAAAGCTTGGTTTATGACACAGATTTCCTTAAAGCCATTGCTAAACTGGAATCATTGCAAAAAAGAATACAAGGTGATATTGATCCATTATTAAATAAGTCCAAGTATGGAATGTATAATTGGTTTATTCGAATTCTTGGCCTTTCTAGGACACCTAAGGTATGTTTGAAGGCAATGAACTATACTCTAATTTCTTATGTTGCTGAATTTATAATGGTTAAGGATGATGGTCTTTTGATGCATTCAAGTCATTAATAGTAATATCTAAGTTCAAGTGCAAGAGTAATTTGCTTCATTTTGAAATTGAGTTCGACATGGATGATTATGAATTCCAACTTGGTAGAACGAGGCTTGCGAATGATTTAAATATTTCTTCTTCTCTTATTCAAGTGTCTAGTGAGCTTTCATATGATAAATTGCTAGAGAGTTATTCTTTAAGCCAAGTTGATTGTCAGCTTGTACGAGTGTTTGCTACTAGTAAAGAGGATATGCATGATTATTGTGACGCTTGTGATCAAGTACTCTTTCATAAACCTATGCGTGACTCTTTGTTTAATAGCTTGAGTAATTATTTAGGATCCATTGATGTTGCGAATATTATTGGAGAAAGTTGTAATCACGAGTTTGAATGTATTGAAACTTTTATTTTGGGAATTATGGGTTCTTCTAACCTTCTTGAGGATTTATGTGCTTCTTTGAATATCTTATATGTTGAAGAATATATGGAATTTGTAATTGATACTTGGCTATATCATAAATGTGTCTTATATGATACATGTAGAAGAGATACTTGTTTTAAATGGACACATGATCAAGCTTTTGTAATTTCATTGTCATGCACATTTTTTGACTACCTTAAGAGAGGTATTTATGGGACAAATCTAAGTAGGTATAAATTTTATTGGGATGATGGTGTCCATATGCTGTACAAAGGAGTATTTACACCTATTAGCTTAATTGGGTAAAGTGGACACATGGTCACTATCTTGTTTTATTCTTACAAGTTTTTAGTGGATGCAATTTTTTAGTGCCTGTCTTTGTTTTCTTGCAAGGTCAAAATTGAAGGACGAATTTTCTTTAAGAAGAAGGGAATGATAGCATCCTAGGAAGCTCAAATCTATTTAAGGATAATTATGAAGCTTTGGAATCGCAAAGAGGGCCTTTAACAAGATCTCAAGTTAAAAAGTTGCAAAACAAGGTCATTTGAACAATTTCGCACCTAAATGTGCTCAAAACTTACAGTCCATGGAGTCCTACATAAAACCACGTTTTAATAGCATAAAAGAACTTACTTGATGTCCAAGAAAGGTAAAATAGGCATGCTAGATATTGAGTGCAAGTTAGTGCCAAGTTGCTTGCAAATTACAAATTCAAGATTTTCAAGATTTCCAAGATTCTATCCAAGATTGGTTTGGGACTTATTTCCATAAATTATGGGACTATATTTATTGCTTTCCTAGTTAGTTAAGGTTAATATTTTCGTTTTCCTAAGAATGGTAGAATTACTTTCCAAGATTGACTTGGTTTTGGTTTCCTAGAGTTTTACTTTTTCCTATTTTAGTTGGACTTGTTGTCCAAAGTAGTTTAGGACTTTATTTCATAATATTTAAGGATAATTTTGTGATCACCCCGCTATATAAAGGGTATCTTCTTTGTTTTGGGTAGATTATTCAGATTATTATCAATAAAACTTGTGAGATTTTCTTGCACTCTTGTGTGTCTACTCTTGGATTTTTTCTTCAACCTTCAAGACTCAACTTAAGATGGTAATTAATAAACCCTTTTCGAAATCTTAGATCACTTCTAGGTATTCAAGAAAGGTGATAAGTTTAGGTTTATTGTTATTCTTGTTATTCTAAAGGGTCGTGTTTCATAATTATTTCTTGTTTTTAATTTCTACCAAAGGCGATTAGTTCTTTGTTAGCTAATTGTTGTTGTTAGGATTCAACTTCAAGAATACACTTCTTGAATTGAAGAAACTCTTTCTTGAATTCAATCTATCTTTAATTTTTGTCTTTTATTCGTTTCTTTATTTTCTTTTAGCTTCCGCACGTTTCTTGTTTTTCTTTAGTAATTCTTGAATCCCTATCGTGTTTCTATCATGACACCACTTCATGAAAGCTCTTTATATGCGAAATCGACCTTGGAATTGGCCAACTTTGATTGCCTCGATCTTGCTTAGGTCAGCTTGAATACTAGCACTAGTTACTATGCAACCTAGAAATCAAACAATTTTAGTATAAAAGATGCTCTACTTGAGTTATGGGTATACCTTCTCTCTCGTTAAGGTTTCAAACACCTTCTCCAAATGCATTCCCTTTCTCCTTGCGATAAGTATACTGTCAAAGTAGACAACAACAAACTTCCCAATGAATGGTCATAAGCCTCATGAATATGCTCGGAGCATTTGACAAACCAAAAGGCATTACCAATCATTCATACAAGCTTTGGATTGTCTTGAAGGCAGTGTATCACCTTCTTTCAAAACGAATCTAGTGGTACCCCACTCTTTAAATAAAGACCTTATAACCATTTAATTGGTCAACTAGATCAAAACCCTAGGATTGAGAAGCAATATTTGATTGTGTTGCTCGCTGTCAACACATATCCGCCAAGTGCCATTTTTCTTAGGAACAAGCAAAGCAAGTATGACACATGGACTAAGGCTCACCCTTATTTAAACCCTACCCTATATACACTCTAAATAGTTCTTCCAATTCGATGTTGTATATCGTGCATGGGTGGAAGTTCTTATGGAACATCAAGAAGGTAGGTAACTTCTTGGCGAGTATTTAACTCATGCTTCTTATCTTCTGAGCCTTCCATAGCTACTGATATGTACAATGGCTCTCCTTTACTGATGTGCCCAATAATTTGTGATCGGTCATAGCATATTGACATGGTCTTTTTGAAAGTTATTTAGGGTGCAATAGTTTCAAAACAATCTTACGTCCATCAATTAGGAATGAATAGGTGTTATGGTATCCATCGTGAAAAGCACACTAAATAGCTGTTACAAGTAGTAAACGCCAAGCATCCATCATTACCACATCACACCAAATTTGGTCTTTGTATTACCAATAGAAAAAGAGACCAAGTATCTTCTAGAGACTTTCATACCTTGACAAATATTACAGCTACCCGACTTTGTAAGGTTTGGGGTACACCTCTTTCTCCAAACCAGATTTAGTCGGCATCTCTTCCGAAACAACATTAGTGCAACTTCCACCATCGATAATCATTGAATATACCTTTCCCAACGATGTACACCTCGTATGGAAAAGGGTATTTCGTTTCTATGATTCTTTATCTTCTCTATAACAAGAATTTCACCCTCATCATGTTCTACATAGGCACCCTCAGTTTCCACATGAACTTCCTCAATTTGCTAGTTTTTTTCATGATGGGAATCATCTTCTTCATTAGTACATAAAGTACGCCAAAAATGACTGAGAAACTTGGCGTCGTGATCGGAAATAATGCTTCTTGGAATTCCTGATTGTAGGAATTGGCAAAGGCTCATATAATCCGTTAATGCTCCCATGAATTTTCGCTTTTCCACATCTTTCACAATGCTCAATCAACCTGATCTTTGTTAAATTTAGGCCAACAGAAGTTCATGTTCTTCCTTCACAATGGAGATTAAAGAGCTTTGTGGTATGCCCAAAGTAAAGAAACCCATCTCGAATTACACAAATTCTTTGTGGACTCTCTAAGCATCTCTTCCAAGAATATCTAACCCAGATCTATTAGTTTTTAGTGTAGAAAGAAAACACTGTCTTCTACTGAGAGTATCAACCAATTGATTGGGGTTTCCAACTTTGTGTTTGATTATCAACTTAAAATTCTAATGAAACTCTACCCATTTTGAGCTTTTGTTAGTAAATAAGTTAGTTTATTACCTCATGATCAGACTCCAAGTTGCAACACACGAACAATATCATAAAACTCTTATTTATAGCTGGCGTAATTCAATATAGGCTAAGAACTCTTCCAAGGCCAACACCAGACACATCACATTCTACTTCAAATAATACATCAAAGTAAGGTAACTGAAGGATATGAGCTTGTGTCATTTTCTTTTTTAACAATTCAAAACCCTTTTGAGCTTCTTCATTCCATTTGAACATTCTTCCTTTCAAACACTCAATTATAGGGGCAACAAAAGTGCTGAAACTTTTGATACATGACAGAAGGACACCACTTCATGAAAGCTCCTTATATACAAAATCGACCTAGGAATTGGCCAACTTTTGATTGCCTCGATCTTGCTTGGGTCAGCTTGAATACTAGCACTAGTTATTATGAAATCTAGAAAGCAAACAATTTTAGTATAACAGATGCTCTACTTGAGTTGTGGATATACCTTCTCTCTCGTTAAGGTTTCAAACACCTTCTCCAAATGCATTCCCTTCCTCCTTGCGATTAGTATACTGTCAAAATAGACAACAACGAACTTCCCAATGAATGGTCATAAGCCTCATGAATATGCTCGGAGTATTTGGCAAACCAAAAGGCATTACCAATCATTCATACAAGCTTTGGCTAGTCTTGAAGGCAGTGTATCACCTTCTTTCAAAACAAATCTAGTGGTACCCCATTCTTTAAATCAAGACCTTATAACCATTTAATTGGTCAAGTAGATCAAAGCCCTAGGATTGAGAAGCAATATTTGATAGTGTTGCTCGTTGTCAACACATATCTGCCAAGTGCCATTTTTCTTAGGAACAAGTAAAGCAAGTATGACACAGGGACTAAGGCTCACCCTTATTTAAACCCTACCCTATAAGCACTCTAAATAGGTCTTCCAATTTGATGTTGTATATCGTGCATGGGTGGAAGTTCTTATGGAACATCGAGAAGGTAGGTAACTTCTTGGCGAGTATCTGACTCATGTTTCTTATCTTGTGAGCCTTCCACAGCTACTGCTATGTACAATGGCTCTCCTTTATTGATGTGCCCAATAACTTGTGATCTGGTCAATAGCATATTAGACATGGTCTTTTTTGAAAGTTATTTAGGGTGCAATAGTTTCAAAACAATCTTACGTCTATCAATTAGGAATGAATAGATGTTACAGTATCCATCGTGAAAAGCACGCTAACTAGGTGTTCCAAGTAGTAAACGGCAAGCATCCATCATTCCCACATCACACCAAATTTGGTCTTTGTATTACCAATAGAAAAAGAGACCATCATCTTCTAGAGACTTTCATACCTTGACAAATATTGCAGCCACCTGACTTAGAAACTTGGTGTCGTGATCGGAAATAATGCTTCTTGGAATGCCCTGTTGTAGGAATTGGCAAAGGCTCATATAATCCGTTAATGCTCCCATGAATTTTCGCTTTTCCACATCTTTCACAACGCTCAATTAGCCTTATCTTTGTTAAATTTAGGCCAACAGAAGTTCATGTGCTTCCTTCACAATGGAGATTAAAGAGCTGTGTGGTATGCCCAAAGTAAAGAAACCCATCTCGAATTACACAAATTCTTTGTGGACTCTCTAAGCATCTCTTCCAAGAATCTCTAATCCAAATCCATTAGTTTTTATTGTAGAAAGAAGCACGATCTTCTACTAAGAGCATCAACCATTTGATTGAGGTTTCCATCTTTGTGTTTGATTATCAACTGAAAATTCTAAAGAAACTCTACCCATTTTGAGATTTTGTTAGTGAATAAGATACTTTAGTACCTCTTGATCAGACTCCAAGTTGCAACACGCGAACAATAGCATAGAACTCTTTTTTATAGCTGGCATAATTCAATATATGCTAAGAACTCCTCCAAGGTCAACACCTGACGCATCACATTCTACTTCAAATAATACATCAAAGTTAGGTAACTGAACGATAGGAGCTTGTGTCATTTTCTTTTTTAACAATTCAAAACCCGTTTGAGCTTCTTTATTCCATTTGAACATTCTTCCTTTCAAACACTCAATTATAAGGGCAACAAAAGTGCTGAATTGTTTTATAAATGATAGAAGGACATCACCTCATGAAAGCTCCGTATATGCGAAATTGACCTAGGAATCGACCAACTTTTTATTCTCTCGATCTTGCTTGGGTCAGCTTGAATACTAGCACTAGTTACTATGCAACCTAGAAAGCAAACAATTTTAGTACAAAAGATGCTCTACTTGAGTTGTGGATATACCTTCTCTCTCGTTAAGGTTTCAAACACCTTCTCCAAATGCATTCCCTTCCTCCTTGAAATTAGTATATTGTCAAAGTAGACAACAACAAACTTCCCAATGATAGGTCATAAGACTGATGAATATGCTCGGAGCATTTGACAAACCAAAAGGCATTACCAATTATTCATACAAGCTTAGGCTAGTCTTGAAGTCAGTGTATCACCTTCTTCCAAAACGAATATAATGGTACCCCACTCTTTAAATCAAGACCTTATAACCATTTAATTGGTCAAGTAGATCAAAACCCTAGGATTGAGAAGCAATATTTGATAGAGTTGCTCGTTGTCAACATATATCTGCCAAGTGCCATTTTTCTTAGGAACAAGCAAAGCAAGTATGACACAGGGACTAAGGCTCACCCTTATTTAAAACCTACCCTATAAGCCCGCTAAATAGGTCTTCCAATTTGATGTTGTATATCATGCATGGGTGGAAGTTCTTATGGAACATCAAGAAGGTAGGTAACTTCTTTGCGAGTATCTAACTCATGCTTCTTATCGTGTGAGCCTTCCATAGCTACTGTTATGTACAATGGCTCTCCTTTATTGATGTGCCCAATAATTAATGATATGGTCAATAGCATATTTGACATGGTCTTTTTTGAATGTTATTTAGTGTGCAATAGTTTCAAAACAATCTTACGTCCATCAATTAGGAATGAATAGGTGTTACGGTATCCATCGTGAAAAGCACGCTAAATAGGTGTTCTAAGTAGTAAATGGCAAGAATCCATCATTACCACACCACACCAAATTTAGTCTTTGTATTACCACTAGAAAAAGAGACCAAGCATCTTCTAGAGACTTTCATACCTTGACAAATATTGCAGCCACCCGACTTTGTAAGCTTTGGGGTATACCTTGTCACACCTCCTTTTGGCGCTACCCGCGAGGGCGCGTTGGAGTTTTTCCAATTAAAGGACAATCGAAACGGGATTTATTTAATTAATTCAGAGTCGCCACTTGGGAGATTTATGGTGTCCCAAGTCATCGATTGAATCCCGAATCGAGGAAAAGAATTACTCTGTTTAACAGTCAGCGAACCAAAAATCCGGATAAGGAATTCTGTTAACCCGGGAGAAGGTGTTAGGCATTCTCGAATTCCGTGGTTCTAGCACGGTCACTTAACTGTCACATTCGGCTTATTTATCTGATTTTAACAGTTATGTAGTTAATGCAAATTAATATCCTTTTACCGCTTTTATTATTATTATTATTTACGAAAGAGAACGTCGCCTAAAAATATGTTTTCGGATCACGTCACATGAAATGCACCCGGATCCTCAACACTTTCCTATTCAATGTTTTTGGATTTGGATTTGGGTTGCATGAAATGCACACCCGTAATAGGAATGTAATATTGGTAAAAGTGCGACTAAAGTCACTAACGTCTTTTTAACTTTATGGGAGGCCGTGAAATTTGCAAAACGGCACGCCCCAAGTTTCTAAGTATTTTTGTTTGTTGAGACTCGTCTCATTCATTTTTTTTTTAATTTAAAAGGAAAACCTAAATGCGACTACGATTCTCTACTTTATTTGTCTCTAAAAAAGAGAAATCTTAATTCATTCACTAAGATTATCCAGAGTCGTTATAATCGCGTAGCATGAAATGCACCCCCAAATTTTAGAGATTAAGTATCACAATTACATCACGGGAACCATACTCATAACTATGAAAATTTATTTAATTAAACACGCTTAAACAAACTACGAGAGTTCAGAAATTGCTCATTTTTAGTGTTTGAACCTTTAGAACCAATCAAATTACAAGATGCTAACTTCTTCCATTCTTTTAATTCATAAGCCGGCATCCAAATCCACACTATAGCTCTTTAATACAATTGACTTAATTCATTAAGGGGCCACAAGACCAATAATAATATTAAAAGAACAAATCCACAATGTAAGACAAACAGTGATGCGTGAATGCAAAACAAACGAAATATTCATACCAAATGTAATAAAACATGGAAAGATATAATCATAAGAAATCATGTCATATCCCACTTGAATGCAAAAGAAGGTAATTAAGACACTGCAAAGACTTCAAGAAGCTGATTTATGGAACTTACTACTTTTAAATAAGCTAAGAATCTCATATCCCTTTAACCTGTGAGGCTCAAACCCATTTTAATGGCTTTTGTTATATTTCAAGCATACCAAAAATAAAAGGAATGGTAGGTGAGGGAATAAACCTTAAATTGCCTTCAAAATTTTTCAGAAGAAACAGTGATTACACTGGCAGAAGTGACCAGCAGCTATAACCGGACTTCGACGGATAAACTCGAACCTCGACGGAACAAGAAAACTTGAACCAAGACTGTCAACGACCTCGACGCTCACCTTCTCTCTCAACACCCTTGACGGGCTGTTCGTGGTGTTACAGGATGGATAACGGGGAAGGTTTTTGGAGATGGCGGACAACTGTAGTTGTTTGACGATGGAGCAGATGGTCGTCGACTTTGTGTATGGCTGCTACTGCTGGTTATACAACGGGACTGTTTGGCTGAAGATGGACTACCGGGCGACGTGGGGATGCTAGCCGTGAAGGAAACTGGTCGTTTTGGTGATTCACGATGGTCGAGGGGGCTGGAGGTTTTTTGTTCTCTGTTCAAAAAAAATGAAGAAGATCCAGAAAAAGAGGCTAGGTCCTGTTGGTTATATCTCCTTCATGAAGAAGAAGATAGTCTAAAAAAATCTCCCCTTTCACGTGAGAGTCCCCCCTTCATATGCATATTCGTTTTCTTTTTAAAATCAAGCACCCCACCCAACAATGTCCCCTTTGTCATTATCCTTTTGTCTTGTTCTTTTGTCCTTTTCTCCTTATTCCTCCATCCCATTATGAATTGTCCCCATAGTGTGTGCATGTGTGTGTATGGGTAGTTTTGTCCGTGTTCCCCGTGTGGTGGACTCGGATTATTATGGGTTAGGTCCGAAAATTATAAAATCGGATAGTTAAAACCAGAATATTATTCTTCACCCGGAACAGAGAATGGTGTTATTTAATTAATCCTATGTAATAAAAATAACTATAAAAGTAAGACCGACAACTAAACAAAACTATTTTTATTTTTTCAAGATTGAAGTAACTGCAAAATATTAATTATATTATTTTTGTTTCGTAATTTTCGTTTTTTTTTAATAAAGCTAAAAATATAAAGTACTATTTTTTTATTTTTCAAGTTAAAATGACTACGAAACACTAATAAAACTATATTTTTTGTTATTTTTTTATCTTAAGGTAAAAATAAAGTAAAAGAGTCAAAATTAGCTAAAATAGCTATATTAAAACTAAACTAAATATTTTACGCTAAAAATATAAAAAATCTCGGATAGAGGCAAAATCACGCATCTACAGCTGCCCCTCTTTGACTGAAAACACAAAGAGTTTTCAGACAAAGAACGACTAGACAAGTGTTTTGACCCGACCCTTATTCAGAGAGACTAAACTAAAAAGAAGAGGATGTGACCGAGCCCTTGTATCCGAGCTGCCTACATATCCTTGGCTATAAAGGAATCAGGCCACGTGTAGTTCAGAAGTGAGTAAGAAAATGGAGTAACCGAGGTGGAGAGCCAGTCGAGGTGTCGTTCCGTCGAGGTTCCGTCCCATTGAAATTCCGGTCTGTGGTCCTGCTATTACATCAAAAATCAAAACATGAGAAAGACTAACTAAGCCTATCAGCTACTAGTTACAAGATTCCTATCTATAAGTCTTCCGAAGCTTGATCTTGAGTATTGGTTGGTGCTTCATGCGGACTCTAAATTTGAACCTTGATACTTGCTAGTTGTAGGTGCTGCTTTTCGGATCAAGACCAGGTATGCAGTGCTTGTGACCTCGGCCATGTCTTGAGCACACCGCATCTTTCATCAACTTCTGCATTTGGATTAACTCCTTGCCTTTTTTTTCACTGTGACTAACTTCTGTTGATCATCTCAGACTGTTGACTCGCATTCTGGTCGAAGCTTCTTTTGTTGCTAACTTGCATTGCATTCCAAAGTGAATTCCCTTACTTGTGATCTTCGAGCTATTCTCCTTCGAAGTCTGAATCTATCTTTTCTGATCCTTGTTGCCTTCCTTCTGATTCATGCTGGGGATTTCCATTACACTCTGTCACTTTTCGATTGTTCACTATCCTTATCAAATCTTGGAAACTGAGACGCCGTTCTGCTTTTCTGGCGGGCTTCTGACTTTAACGACAAACTCTAATCATAAATTGCCATTCCATTCTTCAGGGGGGCACCTGACTTCAACAACAAACTTCGAAAATAAATTGCCACTCCATTCTTCAAGTGGGCACCTGATTACCAAAACTTGAAATGTATAGATCGAATGATTGCCGTCTCAGGAGAAAAGAAAAAATTCATCTAACTAAGATTTTGATATCTTAGGAGAAAGATTCATGAGACAAAGATTTTGACGCTAGGAGATAATTCCTCAGACTAGGTCTAAATTGTTGTGATCTCAGAAGAAAGATTCATCAGACTAAGATTTTGACGCTAGGAGATAATTCCTCAGACTA
This sequence comes from Nicotiana noctiflora, assembly GCA_032618575.1. NCBI lineage: Eukaryota > Viridiplantae > Streptophyta > Magnoliopsida > Solanales > Solanaceae > Nicotiana > Nicotiana noctiflora. Next base: position 319,463 of record JASVEL010004189.1, read on the forward strand.
GGTCTAAATTGTTGTGATCTTAGGAGAAAGATTCATCATATTAAGATTTTGACGCTAGGAGATAATTCCTCAGACTAGGTCTAAATTGTTGTGATCTCAGGAGAAAGATTCATCAGACTGAGATCTTGATGTCTTAGGAGAAAGATTCATCAGACTAAGACTTTGACGCTAGGAGATAATTCCTAGGACTAGCTCTAAATTGATGCCTTACTTGAAATCTTCCAATTGTTGCTTCCTTCTTCTTGTTGCTTTCATCTAAAAGCTCTAATTGTTGTTTTTCACTTCCTATTAAATTATCTTTAACTATAACTTCAAAAACTAAATCGCCACTCCATTCTTCAGGCGGGCTCCCTGACTTCAACTACAACTCAAAACTAAATCGCCACTCCATTCTTCAGGCGGGCTCCCTGACTTCAACTACAACTTCAAAATAAATCGCCACTCCATTCTTCAGGCGGGTTCCCTGACTTCAACTACCACTTCAAAATAAATCGCCACTCCATTCTTCAGGCGGGTTCCCTGACTTCAACTACCACTTCAAAATAAATCGCCACTCCATTCTTCAGGCGGGCTCCCTGACTTCAACTACAACTCAAAACTAAATCACCACTCCATTCTTCAAGCGGGCTCCCTAACTTCAAATACAACTTAAAACTAAATCGCCACTCCATTCTTCAGGCAAACTCCCTGACTTCAACTATAACTTCAAAACTAAATCGCCACTCCATTCTTCAGGCGGGCTCCCTGACTTCAACTGCACTTCAAAATAAATCGCCACTCTATTCTTCAGGCGGGCTCCTTGACTTCAACATCAACTCACTAACTTCATCCCATCCTTTCTTCCGAATTACCTTGTTTCGGAATTGCTTTCCTCCTAGGTCGTGTTATTTTTCCCTTGACTGCTGGGGATATCTTTGGAATTGTTTACTTACCTGCTGGGGATGATGCTGTTGGGAAAATCTTATTTATTTCCTCCTTTTCTACTTCCTTCAAAACCTTTTATTCTCTCCCGGGATCGCGGGGGATTGAAATGTCATTAGCTGAGGGTTGTCCTGTCGGGGGACCCCTTTTCCTTTTTCCTCTTTCCAAACCTCCTTCGAGACTTGCGCTTTGCTCCATTGAAAAACTTGTAGGATATAATGCTGCCGGGGAAATCTCGAAATCAGTGTTTCATTTTTCCGAGAACTGCTAGGGATGATACCAGCTTCTTGCCTTTCTGAACGCAAGCTTCCTCGTTTTGTCCTATCTGCTGGGGGTATAAATTCCTCCATCACAGCTTGTCGTTTTCTTTCTTTCAAAACTGCGGGGGATAATTGGGTTCAAAGATCATTTCCTTGCATTATCTGGCTTCTTTCCCCAACCGGGTATTTGGTTTCGAGAAAATTTTCGCAACGGAAGAAAATTTTCTGCCCCAGTTTGAGAATCTTCTTCGTGGCATGCTTTTCTGCCAACAACCCCTCTTTTTCCTATTTCAAATCAAAGAAAAATTGGTTAGTTTTAAAATGTGGTGGCTGGTTGTAGTGCTCCTGCTGGGGATGGTTCTCCTCCTCTTTCCCTGCTCTGCGTTTCATTATCAGAACTTGCTGGGGATGTTATTATTTGATGATATTCATGCTGGGATAGATTTCTCCTTTCTTGCTTCCCCGCCTTCCTTGACGACTCTTTATTTGCGAACCTTTCCACGTGGTTTTCCACTGACCACCCGAATTCCTATGATAGTGACCCTTCGTGAAGACCTTGCATGTTTTACTGGTGAACCATTTTCTTTGTTCACCCTTGTCACTGAAAATACCTTTCTGCTGGGGATATCTCTCCTTCTTTTTCGGCATATCTAAGGACTGGGCATTTCCCAACATTTGAGTCTCATTAACCTTCCTTGAGTCTCATTAACCTTCCTTGAGATATCCTTATTGACAACAATCCCTCCCTTTGTCATTTTCCTATTGCTGGGGAATATACCTCTGGACGCTGGCCTTGCGCTTGATCCTTCCCGACTTATACCACTTGGGTGTACCAATCAAAATCCCGTCTTGCATAATTGGAAATCTGATGGAAAATTTCGCAGTCATTTCTTGCAAACAGACTCTATTGGGGAATTTTGATGAAAGGAGAAAGATAAAAGGAAACAGAATAAAAGACAATGACTCTCTAAAAAGAAAAATTATAAAGTAAACCTATCAAATGTGGATACCAACTCTAATGGACATGACATGCACATATAGCATATCTTTCGTCGTTAAACTGCCTTTTGTAATCTTCGCCTGGGGCTTTCCCATCTGATTTCCAATTTTCGTTCGACTTGTAGTGCCCGAGGGGTTTTCACTATCAAGCCTCTCTCATTTTAGTTTTTCTCTCAGCTTTCATCGCCTTATGGTGCCTGTGAAGGTTTTCACCGCTAAGACTCTCTCATTCGTGCTTCTCTTCAGCTGGGGATTGGGAGTGTTACCGCTAAGATTCTCTCATATTTCTCCTGCTGTAGATTAGAGTCTTTTCTGATGGGAATCAGAGTGTTATGTTTTGATAAGACTTCTTTCATTTGCCTGACTTGGCCTCTTTCGAAGATTGGTCAAAAGGTCTTTCTTTGGACCGTAATGTGGATTTGGATAGGGCTAGAAAGAAATGGTATTCAAGGCTTGAAACAAAACAATATGGGTTCAAAATTACAACCTTCGGAGTCTACATCTTCCTTTATAAACACAACTTTTGTTGCCCCAGTTTTTTGCTTGGGGATTTTTTATTTATTTTTATTTACACTATGACCGAGCTGTGAAGCGCCTACGTATCTTCTTTGAGGAATCAGGTCAAACATAGTTCCCAATTCCTCTTTTTCAAGATTCTTTTTTTTCACACATTTTTCTTTTTCTTTTCTTTATCTCTTTTTGTTGTTTTCTTTTTCTTTTCTTTTTTCTTTATCCCTTTCTTCTCTTGCCTTTCAAACTTGTGTTTCTAGTCTTTGCAACTAATTCCGAAGGAGGGGTATGAATGAATTTAAAATAAGGCTCAAAGGGTTGACAATGGATAAAGTATTTGGATAGCAGAACAAAATGCCTTCGTCATTCCAATCTTCAAAACATGCCAAGTGTAAACAACACAATTAATATTCGTCATATCTTTAAAGCATTGTTGGGCAACACTCTCATTTTCATTATTATGAACGATCCCATGTCAATTTTGGCAGCTTGCCTTTAACGGCTTTCTTTTACTTGCCCCAGTTTCTCATGAATCGGGTTTCGAATATTCTCAAACCATTTTTATTTCATTTAAATATCTCGATCACCTCCCAATGGTTTTGTGATTAACTTTTAAGATCAGGCCAGAACTATGCGCGCACGTCATGTCACTAGAGCTAGCAGAAAAAGAACTATAGGAAGGAGAGGACTAAATAACGGAAAATGTCTAGAAATAATATAAAATAGGTCATTGCATTAACCGATAAACAATGACTCGAACAACCAAAAACAAAACTGGGGTTACAACCCTTAGAACGAACCTAGACCCCTTTAGATGAGACACTATGATCAAAAGAAAAATACAAGGATAAAAGGTTTGAGCCACAAAATGACATTCAGATTACAATTCTGAAATAACTCGAACAAATAGAAATGACAACAAAATAAGCCACCACAAATGACTCTCCAATTGATAAGCTTGACATTTAGCCACGAATTTGATTATCAGAACCACTATGGCCTTCTCTCATTTCAGTCGGCAAATTCCCAAGTGGATTCTCATATTCCGTGTCACCAGGCATCACCGCCAGAAAGTGTGTATCATCAGGTGCAGGTAACGGATTCAGCGCGATATTCTGGGGTCACTGTTATGAATCACAATCATTCTTTCTTGGATCATCCTTTCTATTTCCCTTTTCAAATCCCGACAACTTTCCATGTTGTGCCCCTGGGCATGGGAATGGTATTCACACCTTTTAGATGGGTCAAAGCTCCTTGCACGTGGGTCCACATGATTTGGAGGGATGGGTGCAATCATGCCCTATTGCTTTAACTTCTCAAATAAGCTTGCATAGGAAACTCCTATTGGTGTGAAATTATCCTTCAACTTCGGTTCCCTTCTATACCCTTGGTTTGGAAGTGGGTTATAAGGTATTTGGAAATTTTTCAGAGGCTGGTCGAGATTTTGTGTTGCCCGTGCTCGCTTTCTTGGATGGTTTGATGGCTGAATAACATACTGGGGTGGATCAACTGAGTTTGGTGGGTTCGGAGGTGGATAGTAATGCTCAGGGGAGTTATGGAAAACCTGTCGAGACATCGCATACCGTCGAGGTGTTCTTCTGGAACCTTTTCTTGACCCTGATAGCATCATGACTTCTTCATCCCTCTCATTCGTGTCACTAGATTCAAATTGGACAGCCTGAGCTGCAGCCTTGAGAGCCGCTTGACTTATAATTCTGCCTGTCTTAAGACCGTTCTCTACCATTTCTCCCATTTTGATTACATCCAAGAAGGATTGACCAACCGCGGACATCATGTTCTGAAAATAATCCGGCTCTTGAGCCTGAAGGAAGACAGTGATTAACTCATGGTCATCCATGGGTGGCTCAGCACGAGCCGCTTGCTCTCTCCATTTAAGGGCATATTCCCCGAAACTTTCACTTGATTTCTTCTTCAGATTTGAAAGAAAAATGCGGTCTGGGGCAATGTCGATATTGTATTGGAATTGTTTGACAAAGGCCCGTGCCATGTCGTTCCAGACGTACAAGCGAGATGCATCATGATCCCAAAACCATTCAGAGGCTACTCCTGTAAGGCTTTCCCCAAAGTAAGCTATTAACAATTCTTCATTTCTTCCCGGACTCCTTAGTTGATTGCAATACCTTTTCAAATGGGCTATGGGGTGTCCATGTCCATCGTACTTTTCAAATTTGGGAATCTTGAAACCAAGGTGGCAAGTGGACATCGGGAAACAAACATAGATCTTTGAAAGCAACACTCTTTTGACCTACCAACCCGTGCGTGTTTTTCAACCGCTGTTCTAAGCTTTTCAATCTTTGGGTTATTTCCTCCTGTACCATCTTTCGAGGATCTTGCGTTGTCCGCTTGTCACAAACCAACCACCTTCTACTTACTTTACAATTCAAGACAAAACATGTTAGAATGGACTCAGCCAGTCCCTATCAAATTTTTTTTTTTTTACTTTTTTTTATATATATATACATATACAGTTGTGGTCGAATCTTATGGAGATTGCCTATGTATCATGACCACGCATGAATCAGACCGAGCGTAGTTCTCGCAAATTAATGCAAGAAATAAAGAGATGTTTATTTGATTTTTTTTTCTTTTTTTTTTTGAAGAAAGATTGTAAAAGTCGACTCCAACTACAAACTCTGATGAAAAACTTTCACACCTTGTGCCAGAGATTTCTACAAGAACAACAATATTTTTTAGCGCCAATTATGACTATTTCTACAAAATTAGCCATGTAATGACATACTTGACAAAGCGGCTATTTTTGCAAAATTTTAATTAAGAGACTACAAATTCAAAATTTTCATCTTAGGGCCCATGGGGCATCGTTCAACACCGACACAGGCCAACACAAGACTGAGGAAGTTTAAATGCCAAATGTGGCCATTTCAGCAAAACCATATTTTTTTTTTTGCAAAGTTGAGTGATGACTCAAACTTAATTTTGCGGATACGGCCTTTCAATATTTCCACGAGGGAATATTTCAAGGTTGTGCCAAAAAATTATTTACAAAGACTCAAAGTGGCTATTCTTGCAAAAATAGCCTTCTGGCGTCCTTTTGGGGAACATTCGGCTTATTTTAAACAAGAATAGCATCACCCGATTTATTTATAATAAAATAAAAAATTAGACACATTTTTTTGGTTATTTCTGCAAAAGGGATGTGAACCTCAACTTGATTTTGCGGCTATGGCCTTGCAACATTTCCACAAGGAATATTTCAAGGCTATGCTCGTAAATTATCTAAAATGACTCAAAGCTGCTATTTTTGCAAAAACAGCCTTCCGGCGTCCTTTCGGAACATTCGGCTATTTCCAAAAACGGCATCACTTTGATTTTATTGACGAAATTAAACACACATTTTTTTTTGATTTTTTTTAAAAAGGGGTGGTATCCCAAACTTTATTTTGAGGCTATGGCCTTTCAACATTTCCACATGGAATATTTCAAGGCTATTATTCAAAAAGAAAAGACTTCGAAGTGGCCATTTTTGCAAAAACAACCTTCCGGTGTCCTTTCGGAATATTCGGCTATTTTCAAAAACAACGTTACTTTGATTTTATTGAAAACTAAAACTTCGATATTTTTTTTTAATTTTTTGAAGGGGTGGTTGGACCCGATGAGGGTTGCCTACGTATCCCACCTAATGGCTAGAATCAAACCTGCGTAGTTCGGTCAAATAAAAAGAAACTACATCTGTAAATGAAACAAACTATATATTATTATTATTTTTTTTTCACAAATTTTTTTTTTAATTTTAAATTTTTTTTCTTTTTTTTAAGTAAAAAAACAAACTATTTTTAAACTATAATATTTTTTTTTATTTAATCACACATTTTTTTATTTTACAACAAACGTTTTTTTTTTCTTTTTAAGTAAAAAACAAACTATTTTTTTTATTTTAATCACACATTTTTTTTTTATTTTACAACAAATGTTTTTCTTTTTAAGTAAAAAACAAACTATTTTGAAACTATTTTTTTTTTCATTTTCCTCAATATAAAAAAAAAACAAACCGGTTAGCCTGCAAGTCTGAAGCAAATATATGCATAAAACAAACAGGATGCAGCAGGATGGTCTTTTCATTTCAGGTCACCTGTTCTAGACGGACCCAACCCCTGTGTTGAGTCCCCTAAGTCAAATGCAACATGATGCAAATAAACGTTCCTACTAGGGATCCGGCATGAAGCTTTGTTATTCTAGGTTTAAAAACCCGGGTTTATTGTTCTAGACCTGGCTTACCCGAACGGACAACTCGAGCCGAGGAGGAGGCAACAACCCGGGAATACAGAAGCTTCACCGGTTTTGCAACTTATCCAAACCTCGTTCTAAGGTGGTAATTAGACACAATACAGAAAAGAAGTCACACGAAGTGCACCCTTCTTCATGATTTAGAAGACTCAGAGAGGAGATTGGTTTCGACACAATTTATATGTACAGTTCAAAAAATATCAAAGCGATAAAAATATTATTTTGCACATTAATACAAACATATAATAAAATCAGATAATTAATAAGCCAAATACAACAATTATTCCAAGCTCGAATTCTTAAACCCCGAACCAGTGGTTATGGGTTTGTATCCCCAGCAGAGTCGCCAGAGCTGTCACACCTCCTTTTGGCACTACCCGCGAGGGCGCGTTGGAGTTTTTCCAATTAAAGGACAATCGAAACGGGATTTATTTAATTAATTTAGAGTCGCCACTTGGGAGATTTATGGTGTCCCAAGTCACCGATTGAATCCCGAATCGAGGAAAAGAATGACTCTGTTTAACAATCAGCGAACCAAAAATCCGGATAAGGAATTCTGTTAACCTGGGAGAAGGTGTTAGGCATTCTCGAATTCCGTGGTTCTAGCACGGTTGCTTAACTGTCATATTCGGCTTATTTATCTGATTTTAACAGTTATGTAGTTAATGCAAATTAATATCCTTTTACCGCTTTTATTATTATTATTATTTACCAAAGAGAACGTCGCCTAAAAATATGTTTTCGGATCACGTCACATGAAATGCACCCGAATCCTCAACACATTCCTATTCAACGTTTTTGGATTTGGATTTGGGTTGCATGAAATGCACACCCGTAATAGGAATGTAATATTGGTAAAAGTACACCTAAAGTGACTAATGTCTTTTTAACTTTATGGGAGGCCGTGACACTTGCAAAACGGCACGCCCCAAGTTTCTATATTTTTGTTTGTTGAGACTCGTCTCATTCGTTTTTTTTAATTTAAAATGCAAACCTAAATGCGACTACGATTCTCTACTTTATTTGTCTCTAAAAAAGAGAAATCTTAATTCATTCACTAAGATTATCCAGAGTCGTTATAATCGCGTAGCATGAAATGCACCCCCAAATTTTAGAGATTATCACAATTACATCACGGGAACCATACTCATAACTATGAAAATTTATTTAATTAAACACACTTAAACAAACTACGAGAGTTTAGAAATTGCTCATTTTTAGTGTTTGAACCTTTAGAACCAATCAAATTACAAGATGCTAACTTCTTCCATTCTTTTAATTCATAAACAGGCGTCCAAATCCACACTATAGCTCTTTAATACAATTGACTTAATTCATTAAGGGGCCACAAGACCAATAATAATATTAAAAGAACAAATCCACAATGTAAGACAAACAGTGATGCGTGAATGCAAAACAAACGAAATATTCATACCAAATGTAATAAAACATGGAAAGATATAATCATAAGAAATCATGTAATATCCCACTTGAACGCAAAAGAAGGTAATTAAGACACTGCAAAGACTTCAAGAAGCTGATTTATGGAACTTACTACTTTTAAATAGGCTAAGAATCTCATATCCCTTTAACCTGTGAGGCTCAAACCCATTTTAATGGCTTTTGTTATATTTCAAGCATACCAAAAATAAAAGGAATGGTAGGTGAGGGAAAAACCTGAAATTGCCTTCAAAATTTTTCAGAAGAAATAGCGATTACACTGGCAGAAGTGACCAGCAGCTATAACCGGACTTCGACGGATAAACTCGAACCTCGACGGAACAAGAAAACTTGAACCAAGACTGTCAACGACCTCGACGCTCACCTTCTCTCTCAACACCCTTGACGGGCTGTTCGTGGTGTTACAGGATGGATAACGGGGAAGGTTTTTGGAGATGGCGGACAACTATAGTTGTTTGACGATGGAGCAGATGGTCGTCGACTGTGCGTATGGCTGCTACTGCTGGTTATACGACGGGACTTTTTGGCTGAAGATGGACTACCGGGCGACGCGGGGATGCTAGCCGTGAAGGAAGCTGGTCGTTTTGGTGATTCACGATGGTCGATGGGGCTGGAGGTTTTTTGTTCTCTGTTCAAAAAAAAATGAAGAAGATCCAGAAAAGGAGGCTAGGTCCTGTTGGTTATATCTCCTTCATAAAGAAGAAGATAGTCTCAAAAAATCTCCCCTTTCACGTGAGAGTCCCCCCTTCATATGCATATTCTTTTTCTTTTTAAAATCAAGTACCCCACCCAACAATGTCCCCTTTGTCATTATCCTTTTGTCTTGTTCTTTTGTCCTTTTCTCCTTATTCCCACATCCCATTATGAATTGTCCCCATAGTGTGTGCATGTGTGTGTATGGGTAGTTTTGGCCGTGTTCCCCGTGTGGTGGACTCGGATTATTATGGGTTAGGTCCGAAAATTATAAAATCGGATGTTAAAACCAGAATATTATTCTTCGCCTGGAACAGAGAATGATGTTATTTAATTAATCCTATATAATCAAAATAACTATAAAAGTAAGACCGACAACTAAACAAAACTATTTTTATTTTTTCAAGATTGAAGTAACTGCAAAATATTAATTATATTATTTTTGTTTTGTAATTTTCGTTTTTTTAATAAAGCTAAAAATATAAAGTACTATTTTTTTGTATTTTTCAAGTTAAAAATGACTACGAAACACTAATAAAACTATATTTTTTGTTATTTTTTTATCTTAAGGTAAAAATAAATTAAAAGAGTCAAAATTAGCTAAAATAGCTATATTAAAACTAAACTAAATATTTTACGCTAAAAATATAAAAAATCTCGGATAGGGGCAAAATCACGCATCTACACACCTCTTTCCCCAAACCCAATTTAGTCGGCATCTCTTCCGAAACAACATTAGTGCAACTTCCATAATAGATAATCACTGAACATACCTTGCCAGGCGATGTACACCGCGTATGGAAAAGGGTCTTTCATTTCGATGATTCTTTATCTTCTCTTTAACAAGAATTTCACCCTCATCATGTTCTACATAGGCACCCTCATTTTCCACATGAACTTCCTCAATTGGCTGGTTTTCTTCATGATGGGAATCATCTTCTTCGTTAGTACATAAAGTACACCAAAAATGACTGAGAAACTTCCTGTTGTGATCGAAAATAATGCTTCTTGGGATGCCTTGTTGTAGGAATTGGCAAAGGCTCGTATAATCCGTTAATGTTCCCATGAATTTTTGCTTTTCCACATCATTCACAACGCTCAATCAGCCTGATAATTGTTAAATTTAGGCCAACAAAAGTTCATGTGCTTCCTTCATAGTGGAGATTAAAGAGCTTTGTGGTATGCCCAAAGTAAAGAAACCCATCTCGAATTACACAAATTCTTTGTGCATTCTCTAAGCATCTCTTCCAAGAATGTCTAATCTAGATCTATTATTTTTTAATGTAGAAAGAAAGCACAATCTTCTACTAAGAGTATCAACCAATTGATTGAGGTTTCCAGCTTTGTGTTTGCTTATCAACTGTAAATTCTAAAGAAACTCCACCCATTTTGAGCTTTTGTTAGTGAAAAAGACACATTATTACCTCATGATCAGACTCCAAGTTGCAACACACGAACAATAGCATAGAACTCTTTTTTATAGATGGCGTAATTCAATATAGGTTAAGAACTCCTCCAAGGCCAACACCTCACACATCACATTCTACTTCAAATAATACATCAAATTTAGGTAACTAAAGGATAGGAGCCTGTGTCATTTTCTTTTTTAACAATTCAAAACCCTTTTGAGCTTCTTCGTTCCATTTGAACATTCTTCCTTTCAAACACTCAATTATAGGTGCAACAGAAGTGCTAAAATTTTTGATAAATGATAGAAGGACACCACTTTATGAAAGCTCCTTATATGCGAAATCGACCTAGGAATTGGCCAACTTTTGATTGCCTTGATCTTGCTGGGGTCAGCTTGAATACTAGCACTAGTTACTATGCAACCTATAAAGCAAACAATTTTAGTATAACAGATGCTCTACTTGAGTTGTGGATATACCTTCTCTCTCGTTAAGGTTTCAAACACCTTCTCCAAATGCATTCCCTTTCTCCTTGCGATTAGTATATTGTCAAAGTAGACAACAATAAACTTCCCAATGAATGGTCATAAGCCTCATGAATATGCTCGAAGAATTTGACAAACCAAAAGGCACTACCAATCATTCATACAAGCTTTGGCTAGTCTTGAAGGTAGTGTATCACCTTCTTTCAAAACGAATCTAGTGGTACCCCACTCTTTAAATCAAGACCTTATAACCATTTAATTGGTCAAGTAGATCAAAGCCCTATGATTGAGAAGCAATATTTGATAGTGTTGCTCGTTGTCAACACATATCCATCAAGTGCCATTTTTCTTAGGAACAAGCAAAGCAAGTATGACACAGGGACTAAGGCTCACCCTTATTTAAACCCTACCCTATAAGCACACTAATTAGGTCTTTCAATTTGATGCTGTATATTGTGCATGGGTGGAAGTTCTTATGGAACATCAAGAAGGTAGGTAACTTCTTGGCGAGTATCTAACTCATGCTTCTTATCTTGTGAGCCTTCCATAGCTACTGCTATGTACAATGGCTCTCCTTTATTGATGTGCCCTATAATTAGTGATCTGGTCAATAGCATATTAGACATGGTCTTTTTTGAAAGTTATTTAGGGTGCAATAGTTTCAAAATAATCTTACGTCCATCAATTAGGAATGAATAGGTGTTACGGCATCCATCATGAAAAGCACGCTAAATAGGTGTTCCAAGTAGTAAACGGCAAGCATCCATCATTACCACATCACACAAAATTTGGTCTTTGTATTACCAATAGAAAAAGAGACCAAGCATCTTTTGGAGACTTTCATACCATGACAAATATTGCAGCCACCCGACTTTGTAAGGTTTGGGGTACACCTGTCACGACCCTAGTTCACCAATCGTGAACCAGTCATGACGGCACCCAGTCACCGCGACTAGGTAAGCCTAACACGTTGCGGAATATACAAGTTTATGAGCATTAAATAAGAAATAGCAGAAAACGATATAAAAAGGAATGTAATCACTGCCGCTTGGCACATACACTCGTCGACCACATATATAACAAACCACCAAGACCCGGAATCCCACGGGTAACACAAACTAAAAAGGGAAAGTACAACTATGGCTCTATACATCAAGAGTATCTAAAAACAACGAAATGAGGGAAAATATCTACTATTACTATCAGAATAGAAGGAGGGCCTCCGGATCCGCGGATGTAGCAGACCATACCTCGTGGTCTCCGAATGTGCTACTGAATCACCTAAACTGAGCCTGTCCTGATGTACCTGGATCTGTACAACAAAAGTGTGCAGAAGAGTAGCATGAGTACACCATGGTGGTACTCAGTAAGTGCCAAGCCTAACCTCGATGGAGTAGTGACGAGGAATGTCAGGGCCCTATCGAGAGAACAATAACATAATGATCAAAATTATAATAAGCAGCAATAAGTAAGAATAAATCTGAAATACAATAATAAAGTAGTTACTTCAACCGACTACGATTAGCTAACTACAAGTAACCAACACAACATAAACTCAAACCAGCAAGTCCAGGACTTGTGGGAATTGAACCCACAGTCCCACTCTATAATCAACAATCCAGGAGCTACGGGAATTTAACCCGCAGTCCCAATAACAGTATCCTGGGTCTCCGGGAATCGAACCCGCAGCCCGTGTCTCAATACCTTAGGATGTGTCTCAATGATCTCAGGATCTCTGGGAATCGAACCCGTAGTCCATATCTCAATAATATATCAATAAACTTCGAGTCTCCGGGAATCGAACCCGTAGCCCTGGGATCTCCGGAAATCAAACCCGCAGTCCACCAACACAACAAATAAAGAAACACATAGAGAAAATATGATATGCTTAACTACAACTTCACCAAAACTAGTGCCAACAATTATCAAGAAGTTCAAGTAAGACAATTAGGCAATTAGACAGATAAATCCTATCTAATCATGTTTTTCCTAACGAATATCAGGTAAAAGTCGCAATTTAATCAACTAAGAACAGAAATATCACAAATTGGACAATTCAAGTAAAGTGTATTACTACAACCAGCGCATTTACACGCCTGTCACCTCGCGTACAAGGCTTTTCAACTATTACATAATCTCCTGGGGGGGAACATTCCCCCACACGAGGTTAGACAAGCCACTTACCTCGACTCTGGTACAAAACCTCTAAGAGACAACTCTCTTGCCGCAAATGTCGGCCTCCACAGGTGTAGTATCTGATAAAAATCAATAGAATTACATCAAAATAGGCCAATTGGGCATTACCCAATCGAAACAATTCAAAATACACCAGTACCCACAAGTTGCCAAAACCTGACTTTCGTTACGCTTCTCTTGAAAAATTACGAAAGTTATATATTCGGGTTCTTTATCTCAACACAAGTCCATGCATATAAAATTTATCAAAGTTGGACTCCGTTTGCCCATTCAAATCAATGATTCTCTATAATTTAGGCCTAGGGATAAAACCCCCCATTAATCCTCCATTAACCAGTGAAATACTCAAGGATTTCATGATAAAAAACGAAATTAGGCCAAGAAACTTACCCCCGATGATTACCCGATGATATCCTAGCAATTTCCAGTCACTTTCTCTGTCTAAGATTCAACAATGGAGGTTTATGAATGTTAGGTCGCGTCTAATATGTTTCTGGACTTAAATTCACTGCCAGGCCTATTTACCCTACGCGATCGCAGCATTGGGCTCGCTATCGCGATGCACAAATCCTGGGCAGCCAGCTTTTCCTCTACGGGATCATGTTGGCTTGGATGCGATTGTAATGCTACGAACGCGATCGAACTACACTCGAGCTTGACTCTACACGATCGCATCAATACACCCGCGATCGCGATGTACAACCCCTCGACCTTACGTGATCGCATCACTCTTCCCGCGATCGCAAAGAACAATTTTCCAGCCTCACTCCGATACACTACGCGATCGCGTGGCAATGACCGTGATCGCAGAGAACAAAAAGCCTGCAATTTATTGCAGCAATTCCAGCAGTTCATTTTGGCTTAAGATGGTCCATTTGGACCCCCGAATTCATCCCGAGGCCCTCGGGACCCCAATGAAAACCACCAACATACTCCAAAATACGATACAAACTTGTTCCAATCATAAAAATATGTCCTTAAATGCAGAAAACATCGAATTATAGCGGATTCTAGCCTAAGTTTTCATCTAAACTTCCGAAATCAACATTCAATCAAAAACCCGACCAAACGACGTCCGAATGACCTGAAAATTTGTGGACATATCCAAAATCACATAACGAAGATCAAAATCTCACCTATCATTCGGATTCGCCAAAATTTCAAACTTCGGCATTTCAAGCCTAATTGAGCTATAGACCTCCAAAATACATTCCGAACGCGCTCCCAACCCCGAAATCACCTAACGGAGCTAATGGAACAATCAGATTTCTGTTCAAAGGTCATCTTGACACTGTTGTGAATACGAGCTATTTTCCAACTATAAAGCTACCATTTAGGGACTAATTGTCCCAAAACACTCCAAATTCCAGAACCGACCCTCCCGGCAAACCACAATAGCAGAAATGAACTTAGGTGAATAGTTAAATTGGGGATCAGAGTATAAATTTAAAAAATGACCGGCCGGGGCGTTGCAACACCTCTTTCTCCAAACCACATTTAGTTGGCATCTCTTCCGAAACAACATTAGTGCAACTTCCACCATCGATAATCAGTGAACATACTTAGCCAAGTGATGTACACCTCGTATGGAAAAGCTTCTTTCGTTTCGATGATTCTTTATCTTCTCTATAACAAGCATTTCACCCTCATCATGTCCTACGTAGGCACCCTCATTTTCCACATGAACTTTCTCAATTGGATAGTTTTCTTCATGATTGGAATCATCTTCTTCGTTAGTACGTAAAGTACACCAATAATGACTGAGAAATTTGGTGTTGTGATCGGAAATAATGCTGCTTGCAATGCCCTGTTGTAGGAATTGGCAAAGACTCATATAATCCGTTAATGCTCCCATGAATTTTTGCTTTTCCGCATCTTTCACAACGTTCAATCAGCCTGATCTTTGTTAAATTTAGGCCAACAGAAGTTCATGTGCTTCCTTCACAATGGAGATTAAAGAGCTTTGTGGTATGCCCAAAGTAAAGAAACCCATCTCGAATTTCACAAATTCTTTGTAGACTCTCTAAGCATCTCTTCCAAGAATGTCTAATCCAGATCCATTAGTTTTTATTGTAGAAAGAAAGCACGATCTTCTACTAAGAGTATCAACCAATTGATTGAGGTTTCCAGCTTTGTGTTTGATTATCAACTAAAAATTCTAAACAAACTCCACCCATTTTGAGCTTTTGTTAGTGAATAATATACTTTATTACCTCATGATCAGACTCCAAGTTGCAACACTCGAACAATGGCATAGAACGTTTTTTATAGCTAGCGTAATTCAATATAAGCTAAGAACTCCTCCAAGGCCAACACCAGACACATCACATTCTACTTCAAATAATACATCAAAGTTATGTAACTGAAGGATATGAGCTTGTGTCATTTTCTTTTTTAACGATTCAAAACCCTTTTGAGCTTCTTCAGTCCATTTGAACATTCTTCCTTTCAAACACTCAATTATAGAGGTAACAAAAGTGCTAAAATTTTTGATAAATGATAGAAGGACACCACTTCATGAAAGCTTCTTATATGCGAAATGGACCTAGGAATTGGATAACTTTTTATTGCCTCGATCTTGCTTGGGTCAGCTTGAATACTAGCACTAGTTACTATGCAACCTAGAAAGCAAACAATTTTAGTATAACAAATGCTCTACTTGAGTTGTGGATATACCTTCTCTCTCGTTAAGTTTACAAACACCTTCTCCAAATGCATTCCCTTCCTCTTTGCGATTAGTATATTGTCAAAGTAGGGAACAACAAACTTCCCAATGAATGGTCATAAGCCTCATGAATATGCTCGGAGCATTTGACAAACCAGAAGGCAATACCAATCATTCATACAAGCTTTGGCTAGTCTTGAAGGCAGTCTATCACCTTCTTTCAAAACGAATCTGGTGGTACCCCACTCTTTAAATCAAGACATTATAACCATTTAATTGGTCAAGTAGATCAAAGCCCTAGGATTGAGAAGGAATATTTGATAGTGTGGCTCGCTGTCAACACATATCCGCCAAGTGCAATTTTTCTTAGGAACAAGCAAAGCAAGTATGGCACAGGGACTAAGGCTCACCCTTATTTAAACCCTACCCTATAGGCACTCTAAATAGGTGTGACGACCCGGCCCGTCGTCACGAGAATTTACCTGCCCGTTATGTTGAAATTGCATATTTTATGATTTTATATCGGTGTTAGAGTCTATCGGGTGAGTTAGGAGTGAATTGGATTGAAAATGAGGCATATAGCCTTTTTGAAGGAAACTTAAATAAGGAAAGTCAACCCGGAGTTGACTATTTGGTTAGAGGGCTCGGAATCGGATTCTGATGATTCGGTTAGTTCCGGGAGGTGATTTGTGACTTAGGGGAGCGATCGAATTGAATTTGGAGGCCCGGTGTAGAAATAGGCTTGAATTGGCTAAGGTTGAATTTTGGCGAAATCCGAACGGTAGGTGAGATTTTGATCCGAGGGTCGGAATAGAATTCCGACAGTTGCAGTAGCTTCGTTAGGTGATTTTGGATGTGCCTGCAAAATTTCAGGTCATTCGGACGTCGTTTGGTCGGGTTTTTTGATCGAATGTGTAATTCGGAATGTTTTAAGGAATTTAGGCTTGAATTTGATGTGAATTATGGGTTTTGGGGTTATTAGACGTGTTTTGAGGATTGGAGCAAGTTCGAATAAGGTGTTAAGGTGTGTTGGTGTGTTTGGATGAGGTCCCGGGGGCCTCGGGGTGTTTTCGGATGGTTAAACGGAAGAAAATTGTGGAAAAATTGCAGGTTGGGATTCTGTTTCTGTTGTTTCCGCTCCTGCGGAATTATGGGCGTAGGAGCGAGTCCGCAGAAGCGGACGAGGGGCGCAGGGGCGCTTGGCTCCGCAGAAGCGGACTCCTTTCCGCTGAAGCGGCATCGCTGGTGCGAGCCAGTGATCGCAGAAGCGGACGAGAAGAAAATGGGAATGGTCCGCAGAAGCGGACATTTGACCGCTTGAGCGAGTCCGCAGGAGCGGACTCTGGGGCACAGAAGCGGATGTTTCCGCAGAAGCGGAAGTTCCATCGCAGAAGCGGATGCGCTTAAGCGGCCCTTTGCTCGCAGAAGCAGAAGTGGCCGGCTAGGCCTGGAACCGCTGAAGCGACCCTTTGGTCGCGGATACGGACTCGTAGGAGCGGAAATTCTTCCGCAGAAGCGAAAATCGCTGTAAGTTAAGTGTATCAGAAGTTAGAAAAATTTCAGAACATTTCACACATTTGGGTCTCGGCTTTAGAGGCGATTTGGGCGATTTTGAAGAGAAATTCAAGGGAAAACATCAGGTAATCAACTATGGACTTAAACTATGATTAGTATTGGTAATATTATGCAATTATATCATGAAAATGGAGGAATTTGGGGTAATTTATGGAGGATTTAGCCCTAGGCTTGAACTTTAGAAAATCAAGGTTTTGAATGGGCAAATGGAGTCCGAATTTGGTAAAATTGATATGCTTAGACTCGTATTGAGATGAGGGTTCCGAATATGTGACTTTCGTGACTTTTCGACAAGCGTACCGAAAGTCGGGTTTCGACAACTTTGGGAATTTTGATGTAAATTGAGTTGAATTGATTGGGTGTCGTCCCATTGGCCTAATTTGTTGTATTTATACTGTATTTGATCAGATTCTACGCGTGCGGAGCTTGATTCTCGTGGCAAGGGCATTGCGGAGTAGTCGTCGCGCCGTATTGAGGTGAGTAATAGATGTGGGTGATGACCGGCGGGTTCGAAACCCCGGTATACCACTTTGTGACGCTGTATAGCGGCGAGACACGCACACTCTTGAGAGTGCGGGGTCGATCATGAACTGGAGACTATATATTAGTCCGACCTGTTGATACCGTATTATTGGCTATTCTCGAGCCGTCGAACCTCCTTCTCGGATGGTTGCATATATATATATATATTGTGATAATGGCCACTCTTGAGCCGTTGAACCTCCTTCTTGGACGGTTGAGTATATTGTGGGCTGTGAGCGAGTTATTGGATCCCGCGAGGATCATTATCATTGTCTTATCATATAGACATGCTAGTTTACTACTAGTCCGCAGCTATTTTTGTTATTATGCTAATTCCAATCTCTGGAACTTGATATTACTGTTTTCCAACTGAAAAATGATAAAAGAGTTTTCAAAAACTACTTTTGAGCCTGCGAGGCTGTATTTGCATATTAGCTGACTAGTAGTGGATCGGGCTGCACGCCGCAGCAAGATATATGTTGGATCGGACTGCACGCCGCAGTGATATCTCTATGAGATGTGCTTGGGCTGTAGGAGCCCCTCTGGAGTCTGAACCCCCACAACTGAGCACGGGTACCCAAAATTGGAGTCGGGCTACGCGCCGTAGCGGTCATATCATGCATTGCATTGCATTTAGCTACATCTGCTAGTTGTTATGCTATTTATTGTATTTGTTGGTACAGGTACAGTGAATATTGATTCTGTGACAGGGTAGCTGATTATAGCTTTACATAGTGCTTTATTGCGGATTTCTTATCTGCATTGTCTTACCCTTGTTTATTACCACTGAGTCTGGCAGTACTCATTTTACTCCCTGCACCTTGTGTGCAGATCCAGGTACCTCTCAGCAGTGATCCAGTAGCTGTGCGAGGCGACGTTTGTGGATATTCGAGGTAGCTGTAGAGTCCGCAGGACCCAATATTCCTTCTTACTGTCTTGATGTAGTATTGACTTTTCTTTCCGCACTTGGTATCTTGTAAACATTTATACACTCATGTTCAGTAGAGGCTCATGACTCTTGACCCTTCGGTCTATGGGAGTTAGTATATTTTGGGACTTGTTTTCCTCGTTGTTAGTATAAGTATTACTATTGTTTCATGTTTTGAAATGCTTAAATGGGTTAAAGAGAGCTTCTAGCTCCGTTGTTGATGTTGATTGGTCAGGCTGGCTTAGCAATGTGTTGGGCGCCATCACGACCGGATTTGGGGTCGTGACAAGTTGGTATCAGAGCCTAGGTTTACTAGGCCTCATGAGTCTTGAGCCGGTTAGTAGAGTCTTGTGGATCGGTACGGGGACGCCTGTACTTATCCTCGGGAGGCTGCGAACCTTTAGGAAAACTTCACTTTTCTTGAACTCGGTCGTGCGATCTTGTTGTCCTGAGAACTGAACTTCTATATTCTATTCTCTCGCAGATGGCGAGAACGCGAGCATCAGGACGAGGTGGACGACCTCCATTGCCACCTGTTAGAGGCCGTGGGCGCGGTCGTGCTAGAGGTAGAGGTAGGGCGGTTGAGGCAGTGCCAGCTGACCCGCCCGTTGTACCAGTTCAGGAGCAGCCCCCAGTGGTTGATGCCCCAGCAGCCCCAGTTCAGGGCCAGACTATATCTATTGCTATTCCTGGTCTTCAGGAGACTCTTGCTCAAATATTATCAGTGTGTTCCGGTTTGGCTCAGGTAGTTTCAGCTACCGCTACTGTAGCGACATCTCAGTCAGGGGGTGGTCAGCAGACCCCTGCAGCTCGCACACCTGACCCGGTTGTTCAGGGACTTCAGACGCCAGAGGCGGTCCCCGCTCAGGTGGTTGCACCGGTTATTCCTCCAGCTGCACCAGCTCCAGCTCCAGAGCATATGGTTCAGGTTATGCCCGATGACGAGCAGCGTCGTCTTGAGAGATTTGGTAGACTTCGGCCACCCCATTTCAGTGGCGTTGAGGGCGAGGATGCCCAGGGTTTCTTGGATAAGTGTCAGAAGATGCTGCGTACGGCTGGTATTCTTGAGTCCAGCGGAGTTTCATTTACTACATTTCAGTTCACCGGTCCCGCATTTGATTGGTGGGAGGAGTTTGAGAGGCGTAGGCTTGCAAGAGCAACACCTCTCACATGGCAGCAGTTCTCTACTCTCTTTCTAGAGAAATATGTACCTCAATCTCGTCGCGAGGAGCTACGTCGCCAGTTCGAGTGGTTGATTCAGGGCGACATGTCTGTGACCCAGTATGAGCTTAGATTCACTCGGTTGGCTAGGCATGCCACATGGATGATCCCCACTGATAGGGAGAGGATCAGGAGGTTCATTGATGGCCTCAACTACTCTATCCGTATTCTTATGACCAGCGAGCGAGTTCTGTCATCATCGTTTGAGCAGGTTGCTGATATGGCACGCTCCATTGAGGCGGATCATCGCCGAGAGAGAGGAGCGGGAGGCCAAGAGGCCTCGTGGTTCTGGCAGTTTCAGTGGTGCTCCATCTAGAGGGCATTCCCAGCAGAGCAGAGGTCGCTCATCTAGACCTTCTCATTCAGGCCGCCCTGAACAGAGCAGAGGTTCTTATGGTCGTGGTCGACGGGGGTTTCAGCAGGGTCAGTCATCACTTAGTGCCCTCCCAGCCCAGAGTGCAACACCTACTTCTCCAGCACCGGGTGCATGTTTTGAGTGTGGTGAGTTTGGCCACATGAGGAGACAGTGCCCTCGACTACGTAGGGGCAGGACTCAGCAGAGGGATCAGCCCTCCTCTTCAGCACCATCTCAGTCTAGTAGAGGTGGAGGTCAGTCTTCTCGTGGTCGCCCCAGGGGCGAGGAGAGATCCGGTGGAGGCCAGGCACGGTTTTATGCACTTCCTGACAGGCGTGATGCAGTTGCCTCCGATGCTGTGATTACAGGTATCATTTCTGTTTGTCACAGAGATGCCTCTGTCCTATTTGATCCAGGGTCCACATATTCTTATGTGTCCTCTTATTTTGCACATTATTTGGGTGCGACTCGTGGTAGTCTTGATTTGCCTGTTCATGTATCCACCCCCGTGGGTGATACGATTGTTGTGGATCATGTCTATAGATCCTGTGTTATATCTACTGGGGGTCTGGAGACCCAGGCAGATTTGTTATTGTTGGGTATGGTGGACTTTGATGTTATATTGGGTATGGACTGGTTGTCTCCGTACCATGCTATATTGGACTGTCATGCTAAGACAGTTACGTTGGCCATTCCTGGTATTTCTCAGATAGAGTGGCGGGGTTCGACCGATTTCGTCCCTAGCCGTGTTATTTCATTCCTAAAAGCTCAGAAGATGGTTGAAAAAGGGTGCTTATCGTACTTAGCTTTTGTGAGAGATGTGGGAGCCGAGTCCCCTAGCATTAATTCTGTACCTGTTGTGAGGGACTTCCCAGATGTATCTGCCACCGGACAGGGATATTGATTTTGGCATTGACTTGGTGCCGGGCACTCAGCCTATATCCATTCCTCCTTATCGGATGGCACCAGCCGAGTTGAAAGAACTAAAAGAGCAGCTTCAAGAACTTCTGGATAAGGGTTTCATCCGTCCTAGTGTGTCTCCGTGGGGTGCACCGGTATTATTTGTTAAAAAGAAAGATGGTACCATGCGGATGTGTATTGATTATAGGCAATTGAACAAAGTGACAGTGAAGAACAAGTACCCTCTACCGTGCATAGATGATTTGTTTGATCAGTTATAGGGTGCAAGGGTGTTTTCTAAGATTGATCTTCGTTCAGGCTATCACCAGCTGAAGATCAGGGACTCGGATATTATGAAGACTGCATTCAGGACCCGATATGGCCATTAGAGTTCCTTGTGATGTCGTTTGGGCTGACCAACGCCCCAGCAGCATTTATGCATCCGATGAACAGTGTGTTCAGGCCTTATTTGGATTCATTTGTGATTGTGTTCATTGATGACATTCTAGTCTACTCCCGTAGTCAGGAGGAGCATGCTCAGCATTTGAGTATTGTGTTGCAGAGATTGAGAAAGGAGAAGCTATATGCTAAATTCTCCAAGTGCGAGTTTTGGCTCGAGTCCGTAGCATTTCTGGGACATGTGGTGTCTCGTGATGGTATTCAGGTTGATCAGAAAAAGATAGAGGCGGTGCAGAGTTGGCCTAGACCGTCCTCAGCTACGGAGACCCGGAGTTTCCATGATTTAGCGGGATATTATCACCGGTTTGTTCAGGGATTTTCATCCATTTCTTCTTCTTTGACCAGATTGATAGAGAAGGGTGCACCATTCATGTGGTCGGATGAGTGAGAGGAGAGCTTTCGAAAGCTCAAGACAGCTTTGACCATAGCTCCAGTATTAGTCTTACCATCATCTTCAGGTCCATATAACGTATATTGTGATGCCTCGAGAGTGGGGATAGGTTGTGTGTTGATGCAGGAAGGTAAGGTAATTGCTTATGCTTCTCGGTAGTTGAAGCCACATGAGAAGAACTATCATGTTCATGATTTAGAGCTAGCCGCCATTGTTCATGCATTGAAGATTTGGAGACACTATTTGTATGGTGTGTCTTGTGAGGTGTATACCGACCATCGTAGTCTCCAGCACTTGTTCAAATAGAAAGACCTTAATTTGAGACAGCGGAGATGGCTAGAGTTGCTGAAGGATTATGACATTACTATATTATATCATCCGGGGAAGGCCAATGTGGTGGCCGATGCTTTGAGCCGGAAGGCGGTCAGTATGGGGAGCTTGGCATATATTCCAGCTGAGGAGAGGCCATTTGCTTATGATGTTCAGGTGCTAGCCAATCGGCTAGTGAGGTTAGACATTTCGGAGCCCAGCAGGGTATTGGCTTGTGTTGTATCTCGGTCATCTCTATATGATCGTATTCGTGAGCGCCAGTATGATGATCCACATTTGGCTGTCCTTAGGGACAGAGTTCAGCATGATGATGCTAGAGATATCACCATTGACAGTGACGGCGTATTGAGGATGCATGGCCGGATATGTGTGCCCAATGTCGATGTCCTTCGTGAGTTGATTTTGGAGGAGGCCCATAGCTCGCGGTATTCTATCCATCCAGGAGCCGCGAAGATGTATCAAGATTTGAAACAACACTATTGGTGGAGAAAGATAAAAATGGACATTGTCAGACATGTAGCACGGTGCCTCAACTGTCAGCAGGTTAAGTACGAGCATCAGAGGCCCGGTGGTGTATTTCAGCGCATTGTTATTCCTGAATGGAAATGGGAGAGAGTCACTATGGACTTTGTTACTCGACTCCCTCGGACAGCGAGGAAGTTTGATTCTGTATGGGTGATTGTGGATAGACCGACCAAGTCAGCTCACTTCATTCCAGTTAGTACTACTTACTCATCGGAGCGGTTGGCAGCGATCTTTATTCGAGAGATTGTTCGATTGCATGGAGTCCCAGTGTGTCTATCATATCCGACAGGGGTACTCAGTTCACTTCTCAGTTTTGGAGAACATTTCAATGAGAGATGGGTACGCGGGTTGAGTTAAGTACTGCATTTCACCCCCAGACAGATGGGCAGTCTGAGCGTACTATTCAGATTCTGGAGGATATGTTGCGAGCATGTGTGATTGACTTTGGTGGTTCGTGGGATAAGTTCCTACCACTTGCTGAGTTTGCCTACAACAACAGTTATCAGTCGAGTATTCAGATGGCCCCGTATGAGGCATTGTATGGCAGGCGGTGTAGATCCCCTATGGGATGGTTTGAGCCTGGTGAGGTTAGATTGATAGGGACTGAGTTAGTCCAGGATGCTCTAGATAGAGCAAAGTTGATCCAGGAGAGGCTTCGTACAGCACAGTCTCGACAGAAGAGTTATGCGGACCGTAGAATTCAAGAGTTGTCTTTCATGGTTGGTGACGAGTATTGTTGAAGATCTCACCTATGAAGGGTGTCATGAGGTTTGGGAAGAAAGGAAAGTTGAGTCCCGGGTACATTGGTCCTTTTGAGATACTTAGGAGAGTTGGAGAGGTGGCATATGAGTTGGCCGTGCCGCCCAGCTTATCTAGCGTTCATCCAGTATTCCATGTGTCTATGCTCCGGAAGTACATTGGAGATCCGTCTCATGTATTACACTTCAGTACCATTCAACTTGATGGTGATCTATCCTATGATGTGGAGCCTATTGCCATTTTGGGACGACAGGTGAGAAAATTTAGGTCTAAGGAGATTGCATCAGTTAAGGTTCAGTGGAGAGGTCGACCCGTGGAGGAGGCCACTTGGGAGGTCGAGCGGGAGATGCGGAGCAGATATCCTCACTTGTTTGAGACTTCAAGTATGTTTCTTGACCCGCTCGAGGACGAGCGTTTGCTTAAGAGGGGAGAATGTGACGACCCGGCCCGTCGTCACGAGAATTTACCTCCCCATTATGTTGAAATTGCATGTTTTATGATTTTATATCGGTGTTAGAGTCTATCGGGTGAGTTAGGAGTGAATTGGATTGAAAATGAGGCATATAGCCTTTTTGAAGGAAACTTGAATAAGAAAAGTCAACCCGGAGTTGACTATTTGATTAGAGGGCTCGGAATCGGATTCTGATGATTTGATTAGTTCCGGGAGGTGATTTGTGACTTAGAGGAGCGATCGGAATTGAATTTGGAGGCCCGGTGTAGAAATAGGCTTGAATTGGCTAAGGTTGAATTTTGGCGAAATCCGAACGGTAGGTGAGATTTTGATCCGGGGGTCGGAATGGAATTCCGACAGTTGCAGTAGCTTCGTTAGGTGATTTTGGATGTGCCTGCAAAATTTCAGGTCATTCGGACGTCGTTTGGTCGGGTTTTTTGATCGAATGTATAATTCGGAATGTTTTAAGGAATTTAGGCTTGAATTTGATGTGAATTATGGGTTTTGGGGTTATTAGACGTGTTTTGAGGATTGGAGCAAGTTCGAATAAGGTGTTAAGGTGTGTTGGTGTGTTTGGATGAGGTCCCGGGGGCCTCGGGGTGTTTTCGGATGGTTAAACGAAAGAAAAATGTGGAAAAATTGCAGGTTGGGATTCTATTTCTGTTGTTTCCGCTCCTGCGGAATTATGGGCGTAGGAGCGAGTCCGTAGAAGCGGACGAGGGGCGCTTGGCTCCGTAGAAGCGGACTCCTTTCCGCTGAAGCGGCATCGCTGGTACGAGCCAGTGATCGCAGAAGCAGACGAGAAGAAAATGGGAATGGTCCGCAGAAGCGGACATTTGACCGCCTGGGCGAGTCCGCAGAAGCAGACTCTGGTGCGCAGAAGCGGATATTTCCGCAGAAGCGGAAGTTTCATCGCAGAAGCGGGCGCGCTTAAGCGGCCCTTTGCTCGCAGAAGCGGAATTGGCCAGCTAGGCCTGGAACCGCTGAAGCGACCCTTTGGTCGCGGATACGGACTCGTAGGAGCGGAAATTCTTCCGCAGAAGCGAAAATCGCTGTAAGTTAAGTGTATCAGAAGTTAGAAAAATTTCAGAACATTTCACACATTTGGGTCTCGCCTTTAGAGGCGATTTGGGCGATTTTGAAGAGAAATTCAAGGGAAAACATCGGGTAATCAACTATGGACTTAAACTATGATTAGTATTGGTAATATTATGCAATTATATCATGAAAATGGAGGAATTTGGGGTAATTTATGGAGGATTTAGCCCTAGGCTTGAACTTTAGAAAATCAAGGTTTTGAATGGGCAAATGGAGTCCGAATTTGGTAAAATTGATATGCTTAGACTCGTATTGAGATGAGGGTTCCGAATATGTGACTTTCGTGATTTTTCGACAAGCGTACCGAAAGTCGGGTTTCGACAACTTTGGTAATTTTGATGTAAATTGAGTTGAATTGATTAGGTGTCGTCCCATTGGCCTAATTTGTTATATTTATACTATATTTGATCAGATTCTAAGCGTGCAGAGCTTGATTCTCGTGGCAAGGGCATTGCGGAGTAGTCGTCGAGTCGTATTGAGGTAAGTAATAGATGTGGGTGATGACCAGCGGGTTCGAAACCCCGGTATACCACTTTGTGACGCTGTATAGCGGCGAGACACGCACACTCTTGAGAGTGCGGGGTCGATCATGAACTGGAGACTATATATTAGTCCGACCTGTTGATACTTGTATTATTGGCTATTCTCGAGCCGTCGAACCTCCTTCTCGGATGGTTGCATATATGTATATTGTGATAATGGCCACTCTTGAGCCGAGGAACCCCCTTCTTGGGCGGTTGAGTATACTTGTGGGCCGTGAGCCAGTTATTGGATCCCGCGAGGATCATTATCATTGTCTTATCATATAGACATGCTAGTTTACTACTAGTCCGCAACTATTTTTGTTATTATGCTAATTCCAATCTCTGGAACTTGATATTACTGTTTTCCAACTGAAAAACGATAAAAGAGTTTTCAAAAACTACTTTTGAGCCTGCGAGGCTGTATCTGCATATTAGCTGACTAGTAGTGGATCGGGCTGCACGCCGCAGCGAGATATATGTTGGATCGGACTGCACGCCGCGGGAATATCTCTATGAGATGTGCTTGGACTGTAGGAGCCCCTCCGGAGTCTGAACCCCCACAGTGAGCACGGGTACCCAAAATTGGAGTCGAGCTACGCGCCGTAGCGGTCATATCATGCATTGCATTGCATTTAGCTACATCTGCTAGTTGTTATGCTATTTATTGGTATTTGTTGGTACAGGTACAGTGAAGATTGATTCTATGACAGGGTAGCTGATTATAGCTTTACATAGTGCTTTATTGCGGATTTCTTATCTGCACTGTCTTACCCTTGTTTATTACCACTGAGTCTGGCAGTACTCATTTTACTCCTTGCACCTTGTGTGCAGATCCAGGTACCTCTCAGCAGTGATCCAGTAGCTGTGCGAGGCGACGTTTGTGGATATTCGAGGTAGCTGCAGAGTCCGCAGGACCCGATATTCCTTCTTACTATCTTGATTTTGTATTGACTTTTCTTTCCGCACTTGGTATCTTGTAAACCTTTATACACTCATGTTCGGTAGAGGCTCATGACTCTTGACCCTTGGTCTATGGGAGTTGAGTATATTTTGGGACTTGTTTTCCCCGTTGTTAGTATAAGTATTACTATTGTTTCATGTTTTGAAATGCTTAAATGGGTTAAAGAGAGCTTCTAGCTCCATTGTTGATGTTGATTGGTCAGGCTGGCTTAGCAATGTGCTGGGCGCCATCACGACCGGATTTGGGGTCGTGACAATAGGTCTTCCAATTTGATGTTGTATATCGTGCATGGGTGGAAGTTCTTATGGAACATCAAGAAGGTAGGTAACTTCTTGGCGAGTATCTAACTCATGCGTTTTATCTTGTGAGCCTGCCATAGCTACTGCTATGTACAATGGCTCTCCTTTATTGATGTGCCCAATAATTTGTGATCTCGTCAATATCATATTAGACATGGTCTTTTTTTAAAGTTATTTAGGGTGCAATAGATTCAAAACAATCTTACGTCCATCAATTAGGAATGAATAGGTGTTGCGGTATCCATCGTGAAAAGCACGCAAAATAGGTGTTCCAAGTAGTAAACGGCAAGCATCCATCATTACCACATCACACCAAATTTGGTCTTTGTATTACCAATAGAAAAAGAGACCAAGCATCTTCTAGAGACTTTCATACCTTGACAAATATTGCAGCGAGCCGACTTTGTAAGAGTTTGGGGTACACCTCTTTCTCCAAACCCAATTTAGTCGGCATCTCTTCCGAAACAACATTAGTGCAACTTCCACCATTGATAATCACTAAACATACCTTGCCAAGCGATGTACACCTCCTATGAAAAAGGGTCTTTCGTTTCGATGATTCTTTATCTTCTCTATAACAAGCATTTCACCCTCATCATGTTCTACAAAGCCACCCTCATTTTCCACATGAACTTTCTCAATTGGATGGTTTTGTTCATGATTGGAATCATCTTCTTCGTTCGTAGATAAAGTACACCAAAAATGACTGAGAAACTTGGTGTCATGATCGAAAATAATCCTTCTTGGAATGCCCTGTTGTAGGAATTAGCAAAGGCTCATATGATCTGTTAATGCTCCCATGAATTTGCACTTTTCCGCATCTTTCACAATGCTCAATCAGCCGAATCTTTGTTAAATTTAGGCCAACAGAAGTTCATGTGCTTCCTTCACAATGGAGATTAAAGAGCTTTGTGGTATGCCCAGAGTAAAAAAACCCATCTTGAATTACACAAATTCGTTGTGGGCACTCTAAGCATCTTTTCCAAGAATGTCAAATCCAGATCCATTAGTTTTTATTGTAGAAAGAAAGCAAGATGTTTTACTAAGAGCACCAACCAATTGATTGAGGTTTCCAGCTTTGTGTTTGATTATCAACTAAAAATTCTAAAAAACTCTACCCATTTTGAGCTTTTGTTAGTGAATAAGATACTTTAGTACCTCATGATAGACTCCAAGTTGCAACACACGAACAATAGCATAGAACTATTTTTTTATAGCTGGCATAATTCAATATAGGCTAAGAACTCCTCCAAGGCCAACACCTGACGCATCATATTCTACTTCAAATAATACATCAAAGTTAGGTAACTGAAGTATAGGAGGTTGTGTCATTTTATTTTTTAACAATTCAAAACCTTTTTGAGCTTCTTCATTCCATTTGAACATTCTTCCTTTCAAACACTCAATTATAGGGGCAACAGAAGTGCTCAAATTTTTGATAAATGATAGCAGGACACCACTACATGAAATCTCCTTATATGCGAAATCGACCTAGGAATTGGCCAACTTTTGATTGCCTCGATCTTGCTTGGGTCAGCTTGAATACTAGCATTGGTTACTATGCAACCTAGAAAGCAAATAATTTTAGTATAAAATATGCTCTACTTGAGTTGTGGATATACCTTCTCTCTTGTTATGGTTTCAAACACCTTCTCCAAATGCAATCCCTTCCTCCTTGCGATTAGTATATTGTCAAAGTAGACAACAACAAACTTCCCAATGATTGGTCATAAGACTGATGAATATGCTCGGAGCATTTGACAAACCAAAAGGTACTACCAATTATTCATACAAGCTTTGGCTAGTCTTGAAGGCAGTGTATCACCTTCTTTCAAAACGAATCTAGTGGTACCCCACTCTTTAAATTAAGACCTTATAACCATTTAATTGGTCAAGTAGATCAAAACTCTAGGATTGGGAAGCAATATTTGATAGTGTTGCTCGCTGTCAACACATATCCGCCAAGTGCCATTTTTCTTAGGAACAAGCAAAGCAAGTATGAAGCGGGTACTAAGGCTCATCCTTATTTAAACCATACCCTATAAGCACTCTAAATAGGTCTTCCAATTTGATGTTGTATATCGTGCATGGGTGGAAGTTCTTATGGAACATCAAGAATGTAGGTAACTTCTTGGCGAGTATCTAACTCATGCTTCTTATCTTGTGAGCCTTCCATAGCTACTGCTATGTACAATGGCTCTCCTTTTATTGATGTGCCCAATAATTTGTGATCTGGTCAATAGCATATTAGACATGGTCTTTTTTGAAAGTTATTTAGGGTGCAATAGTTTCAAGACAATCTTACGTCCATCAACTAGGAATGAATAGATGTTACAGTATCCATCGTGAAAAGCACGCTAACTATGTGTTCCAAGTAGTAAACGGCAAGCATCCATCATTCCCACATCACACCAAATTTGGTCTTTGTATTACCAATAGAAAAAGAGACCATCATCTTCTAGAGACTTTCATACCTTGACAAATATTGCAGCCACCTGACTTAGAAACTTGGTGCCGTGATCAGAAATAATGCTTCTTGGAATGCCCTGTTGTAGGAATTGGAAAAGGCTCATATAATCCGTTAATGCTCCCATGAATTTTCGCTTTTCCGCATCTTTCACAACGCTTAATTAGCCTGATCTTTGTTAAAGTTAGGCCAACAGAAGTTCATGTACTTCCTTCACAATGGAGATTAAAGAGATTTGTGGTATGCCCAAAGTAAAGAAACCCATCTCAAATTACACAAATTCTTTGTGGACTCTCTAAGCATCTCTTCCAAGAATGTCGAATTTAGATCCATTATTTTTTATTTTAGAAAGAAAGCACAATCTTCTACTAAGAGCAACAACCAATTGATTGAGGTTTCCAGCTTTGTATTTTATTATCAACTGAAAATTCTAATGAAACTCTACCCATTTTGAGCTTTTGTTAGTGAATAAGATACTTTAGTACCTCATGATCAGACTCCAAGTTGCAACACGCAAACAATAGCATAGAACTCTTTTTTATAGCTGGCATAATTCAATATAGGCTAAGAACTCCTCCAAGGCAAACACCTGACGCATCACATTCTACTTCAAATAATACATCTAAGTTTGGCAACTGAAGGATAGGAGCTTGTGTCATTTCCTTTTTTAACAATTCAAAACCCTTTTGAGCTTCTTCATTCCATTTGAACATTCTTCCGGTCAAACACTCAATTATAGGGGCAACAGGAGTGCTGAAATTTTGATAAATGATAGAAGGACATTATAGCATCCTTGGAAGCTCAAATCTATTTAAGGATAAGTATGAAGCTTTGGAATCGCAAGAGGGCCTTTAATAAGATCTCAAGTTAAAAAGTTGCAAAACACGGTCATTTGACCAATTTCGTACCTAAATGTGCTCAAAACTTGCAGCCCATGAACTCCTACATAAAACCATGTTTTAATAGCATAAAAAGGACTTACTTGATGTCCAAGAAAGTTATAATAGGCATGCTAGATGTTGAGTTGGTGCCAAGTTGCTTGCAAATTACAAATTCAAGATTTCCAAAATTCTATCCAAGATTGGTTTGGGACTTATTTCCATATATTATGGGACTATATTTATTGCTTTCCTAGTTAGTTAAGGTTAATATTTTCCTTTCCTAAGATTGGTAGAATTACTTTCCAAGATTGACATGGATTTGGTTTCCTAGAATTTTACCTTTTCCTATTTTAGTTGGACTTGTTGTCCAAAGTAGTTTAGGACTTTATTTCCTAATATTTAAGGATAATTTCGTGATCACTTTCTATATATATGGGTATCTTCTTTGTTTTTAGGTAGATTATTGAGATTATTATCAATAAGACTTGTGAGATTTCCTTGCACTCTTGTGTGGCTACTCTTGGATTTATTCTTCATCCTTCAAGACTCAACTTAAGGTGGTAAGAATTAAACCCTTTTCGAAATCTTAGATCACTTTTAGGTATTCAAGAAAGGTGATAAGTTTAGGCTTATTGTTGTTCTTGTTATTCTAAAGGGTCGGGTTTCACAATCTATTTCTTGTTTTTAATTTCTACCAAAGGCGATTAGTTCTTTGTTAGCTAATTGTTGTTGTTAGGATTCAACTTCAAGAATAGACTTCTTGAATTCAAGAAACTCTTTCTTGAATTCAATATATCTTTAGTTTTTGTCTCTTATTCGTTTCTTTATTTTCTTTTAGCTTCCGCACGTTTCTTGTTTTTTTCTTTAGTAATTCTTGAATCCCTATCGTGTTGCTATCAAGTGGTATCAGAGCTTAGGCTAATCAAGATTTCAATATTGATAATCTTGGGAGGTTCTTGATTAAAAAAATGAAAAAAAATAAACGAAATTCAGCCCCCAAAAAAAGTGTTATTATTCATTATTACTTTTATAATTCAAGTATTATTTTGTTTCCAAGTCAAGAATGGAAACAAGAAGAGTGGATCCTAGTTCTTGAAGATTAAGGAAATTTCTTTCCTAATTCTTGTGGGTTTGAGGTTTCTTAAATTCTTTCCTTTTTTTTCACCAACCTACTCCTATTCTTTCTAGGTTTGGTCTGCCACTTTCCTTTTCCTTTTTCTAACTCCTTATTCTTATCACTACGGGTTGTGACTTGTTAGATTCATTAATAAATCTATAGATTAATAACCAAGAGTTGCTTTGAGTGGAAAAAGGTAAGAGAGGTGAAAACATTAGAAGAAAAAAAGCCAAATATTCAATACACTTATTTCTTTTAATCTTTGTTCAAGATGTTTCAAAGAGGTAGTTATGAAGAAAGGAGGCGAGCTATGACTCAACAATTAGAAAGGTCAAACTTACAACATGCTGATGCTAAGGAAGACGATGGTAGTTATTTTTCAAACAAGAGCTAAAGTGATGTCTCATATTTGTGCCCTTAGAATTGACAAAGAGTTTGGCTATAACTCAATTAACACTTATATGGTTGAGAAATTGATATTGCATTATGTTGAGCTATTGAACCCTACATGTTTGGGGGTGTAAAGGTAGATAAGAGAGTCTTATTGCTATTCTCAATTGGAAGGTATGTGGATGTGGTCTGGTGTGATGTGATTCCGATGAATAATTATCATATCTTGTTGGGAAAATCATGGTATGTCTATAGAAGAGCTTCATATAACATGAAAAAAAATAGATACTCTTCTGAGGTTAGCGGGAAGAAACTCATTCTCGGACCTTTGACTCTCTCACAAATTCATGAAGCTGAAAAGATTGTTAAAGAGAATATAGAAAAATATGAGGGAGAAAAGAATGAGAGGAGTAAGGGAGTTCATGTTGATATCCTGTCACGACCCAAATTCCGGTTGTGATGGCGCCTAACATAATGCCAGGCAAGCCCGACCATATTACCTCTTAAACCAGCCAATTATTAATTCCAGTTAATCCAGTTAAACTTAAACAACAAGTGATCATATAAAAATGGCAACGTAATAGTAAAAAGCATACAAAATGCGGTCCCAACCATATCGTGGTGTCACGAGTATGAGCCTCTACAGAATAAGCATCCTAGTACAAACAAGTCTAAGCAAGATGAAATAACAAAACGATAAAGATGGAGAAAACAGGTTCTGCGGATGCCGGCATCTACCTCATAGTCTCCGCAAAAGTAGATAATGATCAGTAGCTACAATAACTCAACTGCTCTCGGGCACTTGTGGATCTGCACAGAAAGTGCAGGGGAGTAGGGTGAGTATATTTCAACTCAGTGAGTAATAATAATAAACCATAACTGAAAGTAAGAACTCATGTGCTATCACTAAACATTTCTAAGGCAAACCCTCACAGGTAAGTCATCACTATAGTAAGTACTCTGATGTCCAGTCCACATCTATCTCAACAAGGTCCCACACTGACCAAATCCTCACCCGTACCGCTACGGTGTACAACCAGCTCAATGTATGTAAATATATACATATGTCTTTAACGTATAAGTATTTAAGTATGTATATATGGGTATGTATAAGTATGATACTGCGGCGTGCAGCCCGCTCCAATACATATACCGCTGCGGCGCGCAGCCCGCTCCATTTAACATCGACGGCGCTCACTAGGGGTGTATACAGACTTCGGAGGGGCTCCCTAGGCCCAAGCGCTATGATAATGCGGCGTGCAGTCCGATCCAATATATATATATATATATATATATATATATATATATATAGACACACACACATATACACATATATAGCTATACTGCTGCGGCGTGGCATCCCGATCCATTTGGGTACCCACGCTCACTGTGGGGGTTCAGACTCTGGAGGGGCTCCTACAGCCCAAGCGCAATAATACTGCGGCGTGCGGTCCGATCCATATACTACTATGGCGTGCAGTCCGATCCATATACTACTGCGGCGTGCAGTCCGATCCATATACTACTGCAATGTGTAGTCCGATCCATGCAATATGCTACTGTGGCGTGCAGTCTGATCTATGCATGTATATGCATATTCACACATATCCCGATCCAATATGTATACTGCTGCAGCGTGCAGCCCGATCCAATATATATACTGCTGCGGCGTGCAGCCCGATCCTATATATATGTGTATATGTATATAATACATCCTAACGGGTCCTCGACCCTGTCTCAATTAGTATAGGATTGGCCTTTCAGGCTCACTCAGCTAAGTCAGGGAACTCCCACCTAAGTAGTCTATCTCTCAGAGTACACATCTAGTACTGGCTCTTAATAGGCTATTCAACTGGTTTTACGGCTGAGTATAAGTTTCCATCACGATATAAGGGTCATCTAGCTCTTCAAGTCCCCTAATGCTCTACATATCGGCATAAGGCCCCAAAACATGGCTCTTAGCCCAATTACACAGTTGTAATCTCATTAACAGTCATAACACATAGTCTACTATAAGCCGGGATGGACCAAGTCCAAGTCCCCAATCACAACGTCACCACGCCCATCATAGAACGCGTGTCTCATCTCAACATAGCACTGTCAAGTGCTAGTACGGGGTTTCAAACCCTTAGTACATTATTTACTACTACCACTCACCTCGAACCGATAGAAGCCTCAGTCCGCCTAGCACTTGCCTCGCGAATCGATCTCCTCGGATGCCAAATCTGCTCAAAATCAATGATAATACATCAATATATGCCCAATTCACGCAACCCATATGAAATAACCCACAAAGTTGTCAAAACCCGACTTTTGGTGCGCTTTTTGAAAAATTGTAAAAGTTATATATTCGGGACCCTTGTCTCCATACGAGTCTATGCATATAAATATTTCCAAAATCGGACTCCGTTTGCCCATTCAAATCGACATTTTACCAAAACCCTCGCTTAGGCTTAATTCCCCCATTAATTGATCCAATTTCAGTAAAATAGAGGAGGATTCTAAGATAAAAACAAGTATTTGAACCATGAAACTTACCCTCGATGTTTTCCCGATGAAATCCCTGTAAATTCCCGTCTTTAAGCTCTCAAGGTTCACTCAAATTTGATGAAATATGAAAACCCTCGCGGGTGGAAATGTTACTTAACAGGTCTGTCCGGCCAGACAATTACACTATACGATCGCATCCCATCGTTGCGATCGCATAGAACAAATGATAACTCGAATTAATTAAGGCTATGCGATCGCACTTCCTCTCTGAGATCGCGTAGAACATCTCACCCAGGCTCCAAATTACTACTATGCGATCGCAAGCTGACCCCACGATCGCATAGAACAATAAGCTTCTTAGGGACCCCGGGTCATTTTACCCTATGAGTTCGCACAAGTGACCCTACGATCGCAGAGTGCCAGGTTCCATACCTATGCGATCGCATCCCCTTATACGCAATCGCATAGAACAACTTGGGGACTCACTTCCATCCTTCTATGCGATCGCATCTACTCTATGCGATCGCATAGAGCATCCGTCTGCAACAAAAACCAGCAGCCAACAACAGTTCAAAAATGCAAGAAATGGTCCGTTTGGACCCCCGAAATCAACCCGAAGCCCCCGGTACCCCAACGAAAACCACAAACATACTCCATAACACGATAAAAACTTGTTCCAATCATAAAAACACGCCCTCAAGCACGGAAAACACCGAATCCAAGTAAATTCAAGCCTAAGTTTCATTCAAACTTATGAAACCGACATTCGACCAAAAACCAGAACGACCTCCGAATGACCTGAAATTTTGCAGGCACATCCAAAATCACCTAATAGAGCTACTGCAACAGTCGGAATTCCATTCCGGCTCCCGAATCAAAATCTCATCTATCGATCGAATATCGCCAAAATTCAACTTTAGCCAATTCAAGCCTAAAACTACACCGGACCTCCCAATTCACCTCCGATCGCTCTCCTAGCTCATAAATGACCTCACGGAGCTGACCGAATTATCAGAATTTGATTCCGAGCTCTCTAACCGATAAGTCAACATCCAGCTGACTTTTCTCAACTATTTCTTCTTCTAATAGACTATTTGTCTCAATTTCAACCAAACTCAACCCGGTTTGACTCAAGCTTACCCAACATGCATATTACAACATAAACAAGCATATTATGGGGATAATGAGGTGATAACTCACATGATGACGGGCCGGGTCATCACATTCTCCCCAACGTAAGCAAACGCTCGTCCTCGAGCGAACCAAGAGTTGTACTAGATTCAACACAATAGCTGAATGACCTCACCAAGAATATACTCGGGGTGACACCACTTCACCCTATCTTTTATAAGTCCGATGACATAGTATAGCTGAATTTCCACAGTCTATCAGAACCATAAACCACATTGCACTTTCCGAAATCATATACCAAATCTGAATCCCACATCTATACTCAGAGTACACATGATCCAACTATAATAGCCAACTCGCCACTCCGGGTGAGATCACATGATCTATCTAACAACCCAATCACTCGATACGATAATCTCTAATCATGACAACTGGCCACAATAACAAAATACTAGCAGAAAGAACCTTTCTCATTAGCTAGAGTCTTATTCCAACACCTTCATATCCTGCCCACGGCAACTGAATCACGCGATATACCGAGCCCATCTCTCGGGTCAACCATTCGTGAATTCATTTCCCTTTTAAAACTGATACCACAATATGTTTTGGAGCCAAACCTCGATATTACCTTTCTAACAAGCTAAGATCAAATATGCTCGTACTCATTAATGACTCAAGCGATCATTTCGATTATAACACACCACATTGGTGATATGACACCTCAACACTGGCCTAAGCCGCGACGAGCACAAAACAGGCTCCAATAAGAACGATCTGAACACACTCGAATCATGACAACTGACTCCAACAACAGAGTTGTAATTCAATTCATCTGTACCATCATATCATAAAACTGAGATCCTGTCTCACATCATAGGAATAGAGTACATGACTCCTTCTCGAAAGGTCATAACATCACGTGGCCTTGCCACGACTCATGATTCTATCCAAACACTGTTACTCACGAAGCACCTCAAGTCACCATGCTCAGAACGGTCATCCACCCACAGATCTAGGTCTGAACCCAAGCAATCAATCACACCTGCGGTGACACAATTGATGAACGCTATCAAATCTTGAAAGAACACAACCGATGTGCTATTCCCCGAGTGATACCCAATACGGACTATTCCTTAGAAGCTAGGAAGTATTGCATACAAGGTAACATATAGGAAGCTATATTTTCCACATCATATTGTTGCGGCGCGCAACCCGTTCCAATAACATACCTGTGGCAGTGTGCCACCCGATATAGATACCATACTTGTGGCAGCGTGCCACCCGATCCGGATACCATACATGTGGCAGAGTGCCACCCGATCCAGATATTATACTTGTGGCGGCGTGTGATAACGTCCATTTCCACCGCTAAAAAGCAATAGGCACGGTCGTATGCAATATATTTACCCAATTATGAGTCGGGGTCGAATCCCACAGAGAATAATATGTAGGCGATTAGGAATGCAAGATAATTATCGCTAGTCGCGCTAAGCCAAACACTTGAGATTTTGGGTTTTGGAAAATGATTATATCTAAATACAAAAATGTAAACTAACCTAGAAAGCAAATTTGAATGATCAATGGCTACAAGTATGAATGTATCGAGAATTACACTCAAGTAACGATCCAATGTATTTCACGATTTTACAAATATGAGTGAGTTTATGTTAATTAGCCACGGATAATAATTCTTAATTAGCTTCTTCCGAAGACTAACAAGACTTCCTAATTGAATTATCCCTAATCACAATTAGAAGATTAAGTGCACCCGATAGGCTACAAGTAGTCAATCCTATCCCTAGGTTGAATCTATAAAGTGAGGGTTAACGCCTCAAGTTCTTGTTAATTAATCTATCCCAACTCCGAATTATCTTTCCCAAAATTAATTCAAAGTAAATGGGCGAGTCCTAGAGTTAGCTAATCTCTTTGGAAACATTAAAGAACAAGAATAATTAAAGTAACAATAACTCAATTCATAAATATACAAAAATCATTCAATACATAAGCACAACAAGGTATTTAATCCACACTTTAAATATGAATATTCCCATAAACAAGATTCAAGTGTTGGAAATAAATACTACACACTTAGATATACAATACAAAGCAAGGAAATGAAGAAATAAACATAAATGGGTAAGAAATACTTAACCACAAGCTTTAATCTTCAAGACCCAAGTGTGTGTACAAAACCCTAGCCTTCAAACTTGTTCTCTCTAAGCCAAAAATATGTTCAAGATGCCAAAGATGATAATAATGTCTGTTTGGACGAGTATAAAAATGATTTGGGGTTCAGATTTGTGAAATGCCCGTTCTGTCCAGGTCTGATGCTCAACTTTCGCACCTGCGGAAAGTACCTCGCAGGTGCGGCTCCGCTTAAGCGGAATTTACCCGCAGAAGCGACAATGGGCCTCCTGTCAAGCCATCGCAGAAGCGGACATCTGGCCGCTGAAGCGACATCGCTGAAGCGCATACGATTCCGCAGAAGCGGAATTCTTTCGCAGGCGCGATCCACCACTCGCAGAAGCGTGGCCGCTTCTGCGTCTTTATCTCCGCAGAAACGGAATTGGCTGGTTCTTCGACTATTCACACAAGCGACCAAAATCTCACAGAGGCGAGATCGCTTCTGCGATCAAAATCTGCAGAAGCGAAATGCCTGACAGTTTTGCAATATTTCCTCTCTTTTTAGGTCAATTCCTTGTCACTTCAACCCAAATCACCTACTAGCATCATTTACCTGAAAATCTAGCAATAACCACCAAAAGCAACCTCATTTCATATTAAAAAGGCATAAAAAGCTAAGCAAAAGAGGCTACAATGAGTGGTAAAATCACCACTCATCAGCGTGCCACCCGATCCACGCATAATCTAGCAAAAGGGAATGCACATCGAGTCAAGTTGCTCGTTGCAACAAACACATATATAGCCTCAAGCTCGGCCACATAAAATGTATCCGACAAAGTTCCTCAATACCGAAACTGAATCAACGGTAGATACCTCTACACTGACATCCGCCACGAAGGCCCAATTGAGAAAGCAATACCTACCCGCCGTCCGCAGGCCCTAGGGTACATCTACCCTGCTGGAGCATGATCTGATGCGCTCTGCCACGCAGTTGTGACATTTCTCTGATATAGTCCATATCATATTAGTCTAGACAACCAGTCTGCAATCATATATCATTATTCAAATTCGTCATATCAAGTAACGAGAGAGCCACTAGGGCTTCCAGTTACTAATAACCGCTAAACAGTGTCGATACACACGACATACCACCACTGCGTAGGCGGATTAAGAGAACTTCTAGTTTCCAACACATATATAACACATGAATCATTATGACTGATTCCACACTCCACCGTACGAATACATAACACACATCAAGAATTCATTCATACCACGTAAGCCATTCAGAAATCTCCTTATGCCCTTTACAACTCAATCATCATTGTCAATCCAACAAGAGGATACCACCACACCACTAGATATTATTAGTTTATATTACCTGGCCCTTTTGACCATATACTCTGCCGAATTACTAGAATAGCAGTACCATTTTCCTCAATCACCAGGAAGATTGATTCTCAGATTATTTGCAACTGCCCACGCTGCTTGGGGATTTTAATGACTTCCCATATAATATGAACTGATCTCAAAACCTTGAATATGTCGTTATCATCTTTCCATAGAACATCGCATATACCATACTGCACCATAACTGCCAGACTCGTTATTTTGAACACATACCAGGAGCTACTCGTGCCCTTTTCATACTGTTCCAGTTTACTAACAAGTTGTTCCATTTACCCAGTTTCCTTTCTAATTCATCTTTAATTCAATATTAGCTTTACTGTAGCACCATAATACATCAACTCATGTTACCACACGAGACTCGTACATAAGACCACACCATCTAAAACTCACAGGCCGCTGAATACTCCCTCAGATGTTTCCCAGAAGTACCACAGTCTACAACACTTTACCTTGAAGAACTTCCTGCAATTTTGAATTCGTTATCGTTACTCTCCAATATAGATACATAGAATATCATCATTCACATAACATAACACAAGTCTTGATTCCTTCTAACGAAACCGCCTTCTTTTAGCCATATACACAATCTTAAGACGCCTTACCATTACAAGCAAAGTCTTGAACACCGCAAGGCCATTCTCGAGCGTCATTCACCCTTAACCGGTTATAATTCAACTGTCTTATTGAACAGAACCACTCGTGCCTTACTAGAACTCTGACACCGCAGAACATGATTACATTCAAATACAATTAGCTATCTTTCTTTTCTATACACCGAACATTCTTTACCAACATAAGTTCAAAACATCCTAGTATTTCTTCACATCTACGAAGCACCATAACCTTTATCAAAATTTCCCAACATACTCAGAGACAAGACCCACATAGCACACAACAGTGCAATCAGTTAATCAATAACAACCTCCCCAACTTGGCTCGGGGCCATACATCAAAGCACGTTTAGCCGCTCATAGAATTTTTTACTCAAATGATGCCACAATGTTATAGTGAGATTACACTAAAGTCATTTACAAGCCTTGACATAGACTCGAATCATTAGAGACCTTAACTCTTCTGCAACTCTTGCATTTATACACACACTACAGTTAAGCCTACTCTCTTTAGGTGACAGAAATCTTTTCTAAGTCCCAAATTTTCAAAAATTTTGGCAGAGTTTCCTTTGTAATTTGGCCTATCCACCTGCCAGCGAATCACCAAAATCATCCTAACAATACATCCGCAACTCGACAAGACATCACAATGCATATCAACAGTATAAATCTCAATACTACACGAATTATATCATCAGCATTAGTACATGAACATGCGCTGCACCTGCTCAAATCATAGCACATATACTTTTCACCATGATACACCTAGCACAACCAATTTGGTCTTCCTGCGTCTGAACTCATACTACCACACGTAATGCACTTTACCTTTCCACTAAGGAACATGAACATACTCACCACACCCATAGCTAGGGCTACATATCAAATCACAACAAGAACCGAATACCTTACAGCTCTCCCATTATCAATCTGTCATTTTTCACAACCAAAATCAATAATGATCGTATGAACTTCATAATACCGGCTCGCAAAATTAGCACCTTGGTGCTCAAGCCATAGATAAGGATCCGGCCTCAAGTCCTCCAGACAGGCCCAACCATGAACTTATAGAGATTATATCTCGTCCGGGAATCATAAGCCATTAAGGCAAATTTATCACTAAGCACTCGAGTGCGCACATCAACGTGCAGAAGGAATTTCAAGAATCATAACTCAAGCTGAATCAAGTACGCACGATAAGAATTTAAAGAATTTGAAGCTTTCCTAAAAGGTTTGCAGCCTCCCGAGGATAAGTACAAGCGTCCACGTACCGATCCACGAGACTCTACTAAACCGGCTCATGACTCGCGAGACCTGTTACCCTAGGCTCTGATACCAACTTGTCACGACCCAAACCCCGATCGTGATGGCGCCCAACACAATGCTAGGCAAGCCCGACCATATTACCTCTTAAACCAGTCAATTATTAATTCCAATTAATCCAGATAAACTTAAAAAATAAGTGATCATATAAAAATGGCAACGTAATAGTAAAAAGCATACAAAATGCGGTCCCAACCATATCGTGGTGTCACGAGTCTGAGCCTCTACAGAATAACCATCTTAGTACAAACAAGTCTAAGCAAGATGAAATAACAAAACGATGAAGATGGAGAAAACAGGTTCTGCAGACGCCGGCAGCCACCTCGTAGACTCCGCAAAAGTAGATAATGATCAGCAGCTACAATAACTCAACTGCTCTCGGGCACCTGTGGATCTGTACAGAAAGTGCAGGGGAGTGTGGTGAGTATATTTCAACTCAGTGAGTAATAATAATAAATAATAACTGAAAGTAAGAACTCATGTGCTATCACTAAACAGTTCTAAGCAAACCCCCACAGGTAAGTCATCATTATAGTAAGTACTCTGATCTCCAGTCCACATCTATCTCAACAAGGTCCCACACTGACCAAATCCTCACCCGTACCGCTACGGTGTACAGCCAGCTCAACGTATGTAAATATATACATATGTCTTTAACTTATAAGTATTTAAGTATGTATATATGGGTATGTATAAGTATAATATTGCGGTGTGCAGCCCGCTCCAATACATATACCGCTGCGCCGCGCAGCCCGCTCCATTTAACATCGACGGTGCTTACTGGGGGTGTATACAGACTTCGGAGGGGCTCCCTAGGCCCAAGCGCTATGATACGGCGGCCTGCAGTCCGATCCACACATATATTACTGCGGCGTGCAGTCCGATCCAATATATGTATATACATATATAGCTATACTGCTGCGGAGTGCAGCTCGATCCCATAATATACTCCAGCGCACACAGAGAATGTGTGCAGACTCAGACTCCGAAAGGGCTCCTACAGCCCAAGTGCAATAATACTACGGCGTGCAGTCCGATCCACATGTATATATTACTGCAGCGTGCAGTCCGATCCACATATACATCACTGCTGCGACGTGCAGGCCGATCCAATATATATACTGATGCGGCACGCAGCCCGATCCAATATGTATACAGCTGCGGCGCGCAGCCCGATCCAATATGTATACTGCTGCGACGCGCAGCCCGATCCAATATGTATACCGTTGCGGTGTGCAGCCCGATCCAATATATATATATATATATATATATATATATGTGTGTGTGCGTGTATGTATGTATATAATACATCCTAACGGGTCCTCGACCCTGTCTCAATTAGTATAGGATTGGCCTTTCAAGCTCACTCAGCTAAGTCAGGGAACTCCCACCTTAAGTAGTCTATCTCTTACAGTACACATCTAGTACTGGATCTTAATAGGCTATTCAACTGGTTTTACAGCTGAGTATAAGTTTCCATCACGATATAAGGGTCACCTAGCTCTACAGATCCCCTAATGCTCTACAGATCGGCACAAGGCCCCAAACATGGCTCTTAGCCCAATTACACAGTTGTAATCTCATTAAAAGTCATAACACAGTCTACTATAAGCCGGATGGATCAAGTCCAAGTCCCCAATCACAACGTCACCACGCCCGTCATAGAACGCGTGTCTCATCTCAACATAGCACTGTGAAGTGCTAGTACGGGGTTTCAAACCCTTAGTACATTATTTACTACTACCACTCACCTCGAACCGGTAGAAGCCTCAGTCCGCCTTGCACTTGCCTCACGAATCAATCTCTTCGGATGCCAAATCTGCTCAAAATCAATGATAATACATCAATATATGCCCAATTCACGCAACCCATATGAAATAACCCAAATTGCATTAAAACCCACAAAGTTGTCAAAACCCGACTTTTGGTATGCTTCTCGAAAAATTGTAAAAGTTATATATTCGGAACCCTCGTCTCCATACGAGTCTATGCATATAAAGTTTTCCAAAATCGGACTCTGTTTGCCCATTTAAATCGGCATTTTACCAAAACCCTAGCTTAGGCTAAATTCCCCCATTAATTGATCCAATTTCAGTGAAATAGAGGAGGATTCTAAGATAAAAACAAGTATTCGAACCATGAAACTTACCCCCGATACTTTCCCGACGAAATCCCTGCAAATTCCCGTCTTTAAGCTCTCAAGGTTCACTCAAATTTGATGAAATATGAAAACCCTCGCGGGTGGAAATGTAACTTAACAGGTCTGTCCGCCCAGACAATTACACTATGCGATCGCATCCCATCGTTGCGATCGCATAGAACAAATGATAACTCGAATTAATTAAGGCTATGCGATCGCACTTCCTCTC
The DNA here is from genome assembly GCA_032618575.1 of Nicotiana noctiflora. Classification (NCBI taxonomy): domain Eukaryota; kingdom Viridiplantae; phylum Streptophyta; class Magnoliopsida; order Solanales; family Solanaceae; genus Nicotiana; species Nicotiana noctiflora. The sequence continues at coordinate 362,939 of JASVEL010004189.1, forward strand.
TGTGATCGCGTAGAACATCTCACCCAGGCTCCAAATTACTACTATGCGATCGCAAACTGACCCCGCGATCGTATAGAACAATAAGCTTCTTAGGGACCCCGGGTCATTTTACCCTATGCATTCGCACAAGTGACCCTGCGATCGCAGAGTGCCAGGTTCCATACCTATGCGATTGCATCCCCTTATACGCGATCGCATAGAACAACTCGGGGGCTCACTTCCATCCTTCTATGCGATCGCATCTACTCTATGCAATCGCATAGAGCATCCGTCTGCAACAAAAACCAGCAGCCAACAGCAGTTCAAAAATGCAAGAAATGGTCCGTTTGGACCCCCGAAATCAACCCGAAGCCCTCGGGACCCCAACGAAAACCACAAACATACTCCATTACACGATACAAACTTGTTCCAATCATAATAACACGCCCTCAAGCATGGAAAACAACGAATCCAAGCAAATTCAAGCCTAAGTTTCATTCAAACTTCCGAAACTGACTTTCGACCAAAAACCCGACCAAACGACCTCCGAATGACTTGAAATTTAGCAGGCACATCCAAAATCACCTAACGGAGCAACTGCAACAGTCGGAATTCCATTCCGGCTCCCGGATTAAGATCTCACGGATCGATCGGATATCGCCAAAATTCAACTTTAGCCAATTCAAGCCTAAAACTACACCGGACCTCCTAATTCACCTCTGATCGCTCTCCTAGCTCATAAATGACCTCCCGGAGCTGACCGAATCATCAGAATTCGATTCCGAGCTCTCTAACCCACAAGTCAATATCCAGCTGACTTTTCTCAACTATTCTTTCTTCTAAGAGACTATTTGTCTCAATTTCAACCAAACTCAACCCGGTTTGACTCAAACTTACCCAACATGCATATTACAACATCAACAAGCATATAATGGGGATAACGAGGTGATAACTCACATAATGATGGGCCGGGTCATCACATATTCCAAGAGAGGAAAAATGAGAGGATATGTTGAGTAAAGAGAGTGTGATGTCAAGAAAGGAAAAAAGTGAGCCGGAGAGGAAAGAAAAGAGAGTAGGCCATGAGATACAAAAAGGCTTTGAGGTAGAGAGAGACAAAAATGGTTTGAGAGATGAAAAAGAAGAAAACTTTAGTGAGATAAAAGAGGCTAAGGGTGTTGAAAAAGTTAGTCTTGAGGTAAAAGCCAAAGAAAGTGTAAGAAAATATGTTCTTTACATCTTAACCCATTAACTCTTCCTTGTTTTAGTTCTTGTATTTTTGTGCAGCCACATGTTGAAAGATCTTCTAAAGGATAGGTGAGGCGGAAGCGATGGTGGCAAAGGATCCTAGTAGATTCCAACATGAATTTGGCAAAATCAATTATTGTTTTGGTTTATGACACTGAGTTCCTTAAAGCCATTTCTAAGCTGGAAGCATTGCAAAAAAGAATACAAGGTGATGTTGATCCATTATTAAATAAGTCCAAGTATGGTATGTATAATTGGTTTATTCAAATTCTTGGCCTTTCTAGGACACCTAAGGTATGTTTAAAGGTAATGAACTATACTCTAATTTCATATGTTGATGAATTTATAATGGTTAAGGATGATGGTCTTTTGATGCATATCAAGTCATTAATAGAAATATCTAAGTTCAAGTGCAAGAGTAATTTGCTTCTTTTTGATATTGAGTTCGACGTGGATGATTATGAATTCTAACTTGGTAGAACGAGGCTTGCGAATGATTTAAATATTTCTTCTTCTCTTATTCAAGTGTCTAGTGAGCTTTCATATGATAAATTGCTAGAGAGTTATTCTTTAAGCCATGTTGACTGTGAGCTTGTACAAGTGTTTGCTACTAGTAAAGAGGATATGCATGATTATTGTGACGCTTGTGATCAAGTACTCTTTCATAAACATATGCATGACTCTTTGTGTAATAGCTTGAGTAATTATTTAGGATCCATTGATGTTGCGAATATTATTGTAGAAAGTTGTAATCATGATTTCGAATGTATTGAAACTTTTATTTTGGGAATTATGGGTTCTTCTAACCTTCTTGAGGATTTATGTTCTTCTTTGAATAGCTTAATAGTTGAAGAATCTATGGAATTTGTAATAGATACATGGCTATATCATAAATGAGTCTTGTATGATACATGTAGCAGATATACTTGTTTTAAATGGACACATGATCAATCTTTTGTAATTTCATTATCATGCACATTTTTTGACTACCTTAAGAGAGGTATTTATGGGACAAATCTAAGTAGGTATAAATTTTATTGGGATGATGGTGTCCATATGCTTTATAAAGGAGTATTTACACCTATTAGCTTAATTGGGTTGAGTGGATACATGGTCATTATCTTATTTTATTCTTACCATTTTTTAGTGGATGCCATTTTTTAGTGCCTGTCTTTGTTTTCTTGCAAGGTAGAAATTCGAGGACGAATTTTCTTTAAGAAGAAGGGAATGATAGCATCCTAGGAAGCTCAAATCTATTTAAGGATAAGTATGAAGCTTTAGAATCGCAAAGAGGGCCTTTAACAAGATCTCAAGTTAAACAGTTGCAAAACAATGTCATTTGACCAATTTCGCACCTAAATGTGCTCAAAACTTGCAGCCCATGAAGTCCTACATAAAACCACGTATTAATAGCATAAAATTATTTGATGTCCAAGAAAGGTATAATAGGCGTTCTAGATATTTAGTGCAAGTTGGTGCCAAGTTGCTTGCAAATTACAAATTTAAGATTTTCAAGATTTCCAAGATTTTCAAGATTCTATCAAATATTGGTTTGGGACTTATTTCCATATATTATGGGACTATATTTATTGATTTACTAGTTAGTTAAGGTTAATATTTTCCTTTTCCTAAGATTGTTGGAATTACTTTCCAAGATTGACTTGGTTTCCGTTTCCTAGAGTTTTACCTTTTCCTATTTTAGTTGGACTTGTTGTCCAAAGTAGTTTAGGACTTTATTTCCTAATATTTAAGGATAATTTCGTGGATCACCCTATAAAGAGGTTTCTTCTTTGTTTTTAGGTAGATTATTCAGATTATTATCAATAAAACTTGTGAGATTTTTCTTGCACTCTTGTGTGGCTACTCTTGGATTTATTCTTCAACCCTCAAGACTCAATTTAAGGTGGTAAGAATTAAACCCTTTTTGAAATCTTAGATCACTTCTAGGTATTCAAGAAAGGTGATAAGTTTAGGCTTATTATTGTTCTTGTTATTCTAAAGGGTCGGGTTTCACAATCTATTTCTTCTTTTTAATTCTCTACCAAAGGTGATTAGTTCTTTGTTATCTAATTGTTGTTGTTAGGATTCAACTTCAAGAATAGACTTCTTGAATTCAAGAAACTCTTTCTTGAATTCAATCTTTAATTTCTGCATTTTTCATTTCTTTATTTTCTTTAAGCTTCCACATGTTTCTTGTTTTTTCTTTAGTAAATCTTGAATCCCCTATCGTGTTTCTATCATCTTCCAACCATGTCGAATCCAAATGCATTAGTTTGAATCGTAGAAAGAAAGCACGGTCTTCTACGAAGAGCATCAACCAATTGATTGCGGTTTCCAACTTTGTGTTTGATTACCAACTGAAAATTCTGAAGAAACACTGCCCATTTTGTGCTTTTGATGATGACTAAGATACTTTAGTACCTCATCATTAGACTCCAAGATGCAACACGTGAACAATAGCATAGAACTGTTTTTCATAGGTGGAGTACTTCAATATAGGTCCACTTAGCTTCTCGCTAAAATAAAACATAGTTTTACCTTCGTAGCAAAGAACTCCTCCAACTCCAACATATGACGCACCACATTCTACTTCAAAACCCTTTTGAGCTTCTTCATTCCACTTGAACACTCAATTATAGGGGCAGCCAAAGTGCTGAAATTTTTATAAATCATCAATAGATGGCTAGCACTCCATGAAAGTTCCCTATATCCGAAATCGACCTAGGAATTGCCCAACTTATGAATTCCTGGATCTTGCTTGGGTTAGCTTGAATACCTACACTAGTATGCAAACTAGAAAGCAAACACTTCTAGTTTAAAATATGCTCTTTTTGAGTTCTGCATGTAGCTTATGTCTCCTTTGTTTCAAAAACCTTCTCCAAATGCATTCCATGTTGATTTTCCTCTTTGCATAGATTAGTATAATGTAAAAGTAGACAACAACAAACTTCCATATGAATGGTCATAAGCCTCATGACAAACCAAAAGGCATTACCAATCATTCATACAAGCCTTGCTAGTCTTGAAGGCAGTGTCACCTTCTTTCATACGAATTACCCTCTCTTCAAATCAAAACCTTTGAACCATGTAATTGGTCAAGTAGATAATCTAACCCTAGGATTGGGAAAGGATATTTGATAGTGTTTGTCACGACCCGGATTTTTTCCCCCAACATCGGGATCGTGATGGTGCCAACTCGTGGTAGCTAGGCAAGCCACTATATTCACACTATCCTGTTTTTAGCATTATTTCATACTCAATTTATCAACAAGAACCATAACCTTAATTAAATAAGTGCGGAAGACTTTATCAAAAAAGAGATAAGCAGTTTCAAGGTAAAACAATACTGAAATCCTCTGCCCAAGACGTGGAGTCACCAACTCACGAACTACTACTGAATACTACACATAAAGGTCTGAAAAGAATATAACATATATCTGTCTGTCTCGGAACAAAGAGACCATACCAAATAATATAAGTAAGAGGAAGAGACGTCGGGCCTGCGGACGCCCGCAAGCTACCTCGGTCTCGAAATGCTCAACTCCCACGCAAGACTGTACTGCTGTTACTCCTGATCAAAACCTGGACCTATGCAAAAACACACAGAAGTGCAGTATCAGCACAATCCGACCCCATGTGCTGGTAAATGCCTGGCCTATCCTGGCGAAGTAGTGACAAGCCTAGGACCAGACACCCACATAAACCTGTGCAGTTTTATATATACATATATGTACACCACAAGATAACAGAGATATCAAGTAAACAAAAACCAACAAGAAATATCATTAAAGGGAAGCTCACAGTTAACAACAATTATTAATCAACAAAAGAAACCAAAGTACGATGGGAACAATTAATGACAAACAGGGAATAACAATTAGTTGCACGGCATCACCCTTCGTGCTTTTACTCTCATCCTCAGCAAATAAGCAAATAAAGTGCACGGCATCACCCTTTGTGCTTTTACTCTCATCCTCACATCCATGGCACGACATGATCCTTCATGCACGGTTCAATAACAAGGCACGACATTACCCTTCGTGCATAATCAATATCACAAGGCACGGCATGATCCTTCGTGCATAATCAATATCAAGGCACGACATTAACCTTTGTGCAATAATAGTAAAACAAGGCACGGCATCGCCCTTCGTGAATTATCACTCTTCCTCACCCAAATAACAATTACAGTTAAGGGCAGAGAAAGAAAACAATAATCATGAACCGTCCCGGCAAGGGACACAATAATCATCACAACAAAGTCCCGGCAAGGGCAAACAATATCTCACTTCACAACAAGTCCCGGCAAGGGAGAACAATAACAATACCACAACCCGCCAAGGGTGCAACAATTTATCTTTAAAATGTCTCACAACAAGTATCAACAACAACTCACGGTCATGCAAGACGCCAGTGTATGGATGCTCGTCACCACAGCCCATACACCGCACTCGATCACATAGCACATAGCACATAATCCTGTTCCCTCAAGCTAGGATAGAACAAACACTTACCTCTAGCCTTAAAGTCCAATTATTCTTCAATTATAGCTTTTTCCCCGAATTTCCGCTTTCAACTAGCTCGAATCTAATCACAATTGATTCCATTACATTAATAAATACTAAATAACTTGTTTTGAATGCTAAAAAATGGTTTTCTAAAAGTTTACCCCAAAATTTCACAAAACACCCATGGCTCACGTGGTCGGAACTCGGGGTTCGGACCAAAATCCGGTTACCCATTCCTCCACGAGTTTAAATATATGATTTGTTTCAAAATCGGACCTCAATTCGAGGTCCAATTACCCAATTCATGAAAACCCTAGGTTCTACCCAAAAACAAGAATTTCTACCATTAAAACGTTTGATTTCTATCGAAAAACATGTTTAATGCTGTTAGGAATTGAAAGAATTAAGTAAAAAGTGACTTACCTGCTTTGGAGTGAATTTGGCCTTGAGGGTTCGTGTGTAGTGTGTGGGTTTTTGAAAGAATGAAGAATGAGCTGAAAAATCCGTTTAAGTATAAAATTGCACGGCTGCGGGTATCGCAACTGCAAACATTTGTTCGCAATTGCGAACAATACAGGTCTGGGGTCTGATGCTCTCACAATTGCGAGGAAGAGTTCGCATTTGCGAACTGGGCTGGCACAATGGGTCTTCGCATTTGCGACAAAGTGTTCGCATTTGCGAACCCAGGCGAATAAGTGAAGGCCTCGCATTTGCGAGGTTAAGTTCGCATTTGCAAGGTTAAGTTCGCATTTGCAAACCCACGTGTACCTGGACCCCCTTCGCATTTGCGATCAATAGTTCGCATATGCGAACCAAGCCTTGACCTGTCACCTTCGCATTTGCGAAGACACCAGCTGGGTGAAAAACCAGTTGTGTTATTTTTCAGAAATTGCACCAACGGCCTATCAAATCTTTACCCGAGCCCCCCGGGCTCCAAAACAAACATATACACAACATCAAATACACATTACAAACTTGCTCGTGCGATCACATCGCCAATATAACATCGTTTTCATCAAATCAAGCCTCAAGTTCATGATTATCATTCTTATAGTTTTCAAAACTTTCAAATTTAGAGCTCAAGGTCCAAAACATATCAAACGACATCCAAATGTCACCAAACTTTGCAGAAAACACATATATAATATTTAAGTCTTGTACCGGGCGTCGGAACCAAAATACGAGCCCGATACCAAGGTCATTTAATTATTTTTCCTTTAGTAATTATAGCAAAAACAATTTCACAGAAAAATCCATAACATAGGCTCTAGGCCTCAGAATTCGACTACGGACGCATGTCCGAGTCCCATATTTTCCTACGGACCTTCCCGGACCGTCCGATCTCGGGTCCGGGTCCGTTTAACAAAAATGTTGACCGAAGTCAACTATATCAATATTAATATCATTTTTCTTCAAATTTCTCATAGAATTCACATATTCTATCACAAAATCTTTCCGGCTACATGCCCGGATTGTGCATGTAAATCGAGGCAACATAGAATGAGGTTTTCAAGGCCACAAAAATGCGGAACAAGTGAGGAAAACAGGTGATGACCCTTTGGGTCGTCACATCCTCCACCTCTAAAACAACTGTTCGTCCTCGAACGGACAAGAGAAGGAAGTACCTGAGTCGGGGAACAAATGTGGGTAGCGGCTTCGCATATCAGACTCGGACTCCCAGGTCGATGCCTCAGGAGGCTGACCTCTTCACTGAACATGCACAGAAGGATAACTCTTCAACCTCAAGTGCTGAACTTGCCGGTCTAGAATGGCCACCGGCTCCTCCTCGTAGGATAGATCATTGTCCAATTGGACAGTACTGAAGTCTAACACATGTGTGGGATCACCGAGGTATCTCTGAAGCATAGATACATGAAAAACTGGATGCACGGCTCATAAGTTAAGCGGCAGAGCTAGTTTGTAAGCCACCCCTCCCACGCGGTCTAGAATCTCGAATGGGCCAATATACCTAGGGCTGAGCTTGCCCTTCTTCCCGAACCTCATCACGCCCTTCATAGGCGACACTCGGAGCAATACCCGCTCACCAACCATGAAATCTACATCTCGAACCTTACGATCCGCATAAGTCTTCTGTCTGGACTGAGCTGAACGCAATCTCTCCTGGATAGTCTTGACCTTATCCAAGGCCTCCTGAACTAAGTCTGTACCCAACAACCGAGCCTCTCCCGGTTCAAACCATCCAACTGGTGATCGACATCGCCTACCATACAACGCCTCATACGGGGCCATCCGGATGCTAGACTGGTAGCCATTATTGTAGGCGAACTCTACTAATGGTAGAAATTGGTCCCACGAGCCTCCAAAATCGATAACACAGGCTCGAAGCATGTCCTCTGGAATCTGAATAGTCCTCTCGGACTGACCATCCATCTGAGGGTGAAAAGCTGTACTCGGTTGAACCTGGGTGCCTAACTCCTGTTGGACCGCTCTCCAGAACCGCGAGGTAAACTGCGTACCCCGATCAGAGATAATAGATACCGGTACCCCATGAAGTCGAACAATTTCTCTGATGTAAATCTCTGCCAACCTCTCCAATGAGTAGGATACAGATACAGGAATGAAGAGTGCTGACTTGGTCAGCCTATCAACAATGACCTAAATAGCGTCAAATTTCCTCCGAGTCATAGGAAGTCCAGTAATGAATTCCATAGTGATCCGCTCCCATTTCCACTCGGGAATTTCGATTCTCTGGAATACACCACCCGGCCTCTGGTGCTCATATTTCACCTGCTAACAATTTAGACACCGAGCGACATACGCAACGATATCTTTCTTCATCCTGCGCCACCAATAGTGCTGCCGTAAGTCCTGGTACATCTTCGCGGCGCTCGGGTGAATAGAATACCGCGAACTGTGGGCCTCCGCTAAGATCAACTCTCGAATCCCTTCAACATTGGGCACACAAACTCGACCCCGCAATCTCAATACCCCATCATCATCTAGATTTACCTTCGTGGCACCTCCCCGCTGTACTGTATCTCTCAAGTCATGCAAATGAGGATCAGTAAATTGCCTCTCACGGATACGCTCTAAAACAAAAGAACGAGCGACCGTGCAGGCTAACACCCTGCTGGGCTCAGAAATGTCTAATCTCACGAACTGGTTGGCTAAGGCCTGGACATCTAGAGCAAATGGTCTCTGACTGACCGGAATGAATGCAAGACTACCCATGCTGGCAGACTTTCTACTCAATGCATCGGCCACCACATTGGCCATACCTGGTTGATATAGGATAGCAACATCATAGTCCTTCAGCAACTCTAACCATCTCCGCTGTCATAGATTCAACTCATTTTGCTTGAATAAGTACTGTAGGCTCTTGTGATCAGTGTACACCTCACATGTCACACCATATACATAATGTCTCCAGATCTTTAAGGCATGAACCACTACTGCCAACTCAAGATCATGAACTGGATAATTCTTCTCATGTATTTTTAACTGCCTCGAAGCATAAGCAATAACCTTACCATCCTGCATCAATGCCGCTCGAAGTCTTGTACGGGACGCATCACAGTAAACTGTGTAAGGCCCTGCACTCGTAGGTAGTATCAACACCGGTGCCGTAGTCAAGGCTGTCTTGAGCTTCTGAAAGCTCACCTCACACTCATCTGACCACTGGAACTGGGCACCCTTCTGGGTCATACTAGTCATCGGGGCTGCAATAAAAGAAAACCCCTCTACAAATCGACGGTAGTAACCTGCTAATCCCAAGAAACTCCGGATCTCAGTCACTGAAGCTGGTCGAGGCCAATTCTGAACTGCCTCAATCTTCTTTGGGTCTACCTGAATACCCTCCACAGATACAATGTGACCCAGAAATGCTACCTAACTCAGCCAGAACTCACATTTTGAAAATTTGGCATATAGTTGATTATCCTTCAGAGTCCGAAGAACCACTCTGAGGTGCTGCTCGTGCTCTTCCTGGCTGCGGGAGTATACCAGGATGTCATCTATAAAGACTATTACGAACAGGTCTAAGTAAGGCCTGAACACCTGATTCATCAACTCCATGAATGCTTCTAGGTCATTGGTCAACCCGAAGGACATGACCAAGAACTCATAATGCCTATATCTAGTGCGAAAGGCTGTCTTAGGAATGTCAGCCGCCCTGATCTTCAGCTGATGGTCTATCTTTGAGAACACCCTCGCTCCCTGGAGCTGGTCAAACAAATCATCAATCCTCGGCAGTGGATACTTATTCTTTATTGTCACTTTGTTCAATTGCCGGTAATCAATACACATCCGCATCGATCCATCTTTATTCTTCACAAACAACACAGGTGCTCCCCAGGGGGAAACACTGGGTCTGATAAAGCCCTTCTCAAGAAGGTCTTGCAACTGATCTTTTAACTATTTTAACTCCTGCAGGGCCATACGATAGGGTGGAATAGAGAAGGGCTGAGCGCCCGGTGCCAGATCAATACAAAAATCAATATCCCTGTCGGGTGGCATGCCCGGCAGGTCTGAAGGGAAAACCTTAGGAAACTCCCGTACAATAGGGACTGATTCAATAGAAGGAACTTCGGCGCTGGAATCACGAACATAAGCCAGATATGCTAGACACCCCTTAGCGACCATGCGTCGAGCCTTAACATAAGAAATAACAGTGCGAATGGAGTGGCTTGAGGTACCTTTCCACTCTAGTCGGGGTGATTCTGGCAAGGCCAAGGTCACAGTCTTGGTATGACAATCTAGAATAGCATGGTATGGGAACAACCAGTCCATCCCCAATATGACATCAAAATCCACCATGTCCAAAAGCAACAGATCAACACGGGTCTCAAGACCCCCAAAGATAACTACGCACGAACGATGCACCCGGTCGACTACAATGGAGTCGCCCACCGGTGTAGACACATAAACTGGAATATCCAGAGCACAGATAGATACCGCCAAGTACGGTGCAAAGTAGGAAGACACATATGAATATGTAGACCCAGGGTCAAATAATACTGAAGCTACCTCGGTCTCGATATGCTCAACTCCCACGCAAGGCTCTACTACTGCTGCTCCTGATCAAAACCTGAACCTGTGCAAAAATGCACAGAAGTGCAGTATCAGCACAATCCGACCCCATGTGCTGGTAAGTGCCTGGCCTATCCCGGTGAAGTAGTGACAAGCCTAGGACCAGACACTCACATAAACCTGTGCAGTTCTATATATATATATATATATATATATATATATATATGTACACCACAAGATAATAGAGATATCAAGTAAACAAAAACCAACAAGAAATATCATTAAAGGGAAGCTCACAGTTAACAACAATTATTAATCAACAAAAGAAACCAAAATATGATGGGAACAATTAATGACAAACAGGGAATAACAATTAGTTGCACGGTATCACCCTTCGTACTTTTACTCTTATCCTCACCAAATAAGCAAATAAAGTGCACGGCATCACCCTTCGTGCTTTTACTCTCATCCTCACATCCATGGCACGGCATGATCCTTCGTGCATGGTTCAATAACAAGGCACGGCATTACCCTTCGTGCATAATCAATATCACAAGGCACGACATGATCCTTCGTGCATAATCAATATCAAGGCACGGCATTAACCTTCGTGTAATAATAGTAAAACAAGGCAGGACATCACCCTTCGTGCATTATCACTCTTCCTCACCCAAATAACAATCACAGTTAAGGGCAAAGAAAGAAAACAATAATCATGAACTGTCCCGGCAAGGGACACAATAATCATCACAACAAAGTCCCGGCAAGGGCAAACAATATCTCACTTCACAACAAGTCTCGGCAAGGGAGAACAATAACATTTCCACAACCCGGCAAGGGTACAACAACTTATCTATAAAATGTCTCACAACAAGTATCAACAACGACTCACGGTCATGCAAGAGGCCAGTGTATGGATGCTCGTCACTACAGCCCATACACCGCACTCGATCACATAGCAGATAGCACATAATCCTATTCCCTCAAGCTAGGATAGAACAAACACTTACCTCTAGCCTTGAAGTCCAATTATTCTTCAATTATAGCTTTTTCCCCAAATTTCCGCTTTCAACTAGCTCGAATCTAATCACAATTGATTCCATTACATTAATAAATACTAAATAACTTGTTTTGAATGCTAAAAAAATGGTTTTCTCAAAGTTTACATCAAAATTTCCCAAAATGCCCCTAGCCCACGTGGTCGGAACTCGGGGTTCGGACCAAAATCCGGTTACCCATTCCTCCACGAGTTCAAATATATGATTTGTTTCAAAATCGGACCTCAATTCGAGGTCCAATTACCCAATTCATGAACACCCTAGGTGCTACCCAAAAACAAGAATTTCTACCAAGAAAACCATTGATTTCTATCGAAAAACATGTTTAATGTTGTTAGGAATTGAAAGAATTAAGTAAAAAGTGAATTACAATTGCTTTGGAGTGAATTTGGCCTTGAGGTTTCGTGTGTAGTGTGTGGGTTTTTGAAAGAATGAAGAATGAGCTGAAAAATTCGTTTAAGTATAAAATTGCACAGCTGCGGGTATCGCAATTGCGAACATTTGTTCGCAATTGCGAACACTACAGGTCTGGGGTCTGATGCTCTCGCAATTGCAAGGAAGAGTTCGCATTTGTGAACTGGGCTGGCACATTGGGTCTTCGCATTTGCGACAAAGTGTTCGCATTTGCGAACCCAGGCGAATAAGTGAAGGCCTCGCATTTGTGAGGTTAAGTTCGCATTTGCGAACCCACGCGTACCTGGACCCCCTTCGCATTTGCGATCAATAGTTCGCATTTGCAAACCAAGCCTTGACTTGTCACATTCGCATTTGCGATAAATTCTTCGCATTTGCGAAGACACCAGCTGGGTGAAAAACCTGCTGTGTTATTTTTTAGAAATTACACCAACGGCCTATCAAATCTTTACCCGAGCCCCTCGGGCTCCAACCAAACATATACACAATATCAAATACACATTACAAACTTGCTCGTGCGATCACATCGCCAATATAATATCATTTTCATCAAATCAAGCCTCAAGTTCATGATTATTATTCTTATAGTTTTCAAAACGTTCATATTTAGAGCTCAAGGTCCAAAACATATCAAATGACATCCAAATGTCAGAAAACTTTGCAGAAAGTACATATATAATATTTAAGACTTGTACCGGGCGTCGGAACCAAAATACGAGCCCGATACCAAGGTCATTTAATTCTTTTTCCTTTAGTAATTACAGCTAAAATAATTTCACAGAAAAATCCATAACTTAGGCTCTAGGCCTCAGAATTCGACTCCGGACGCATGTCCGAGTCCCATATTTTCCTACGGACCTTCCGGGACCGTCCGATCTCGGGTCCGAGTCCGTTTACCAAAAATGTTGACCGAAGTCAACTATATCAATATTAATATCATTTTTCTTCAAATTTCTCATAGATTCACATATTCTATCACAAAATCTATCCGGATACATGCCCGGATCATGCACGTAAATTGAGGCAACATAGAATAAGGTTTTCAAGGCCTCGGAAATGCAGAACAAGTGAGGAAAACAGGTTATGACCCTTTGGGTCGTCACAGTGTTGCTCGACTGTCAACACATATCCGCCAAGTATCATTTTTCTTAGGAACAAGCAAAGGAAGTATGGCACAGGGACTCAGGCTCACCCTTATTAAACCCCTCCCCTATAAGCACGCTAAATAAGTCTTCCAATTTGATGTTGTATATCGCGCATGGGTGGAAGTTATAATGGAACATCTTTAGAGATCACATCATCAAACTTAGGACGTAACTTCTTGGCGAGTATCTAACTCTTGCTTCTTATCTTGTGAGTCTTCCATGGCAACTACTATGTACAACAACTCTCCTTTATTGATGTGCCCAATAATTTATGATCTGGTCATTACCGTATTAGACACGATCTTTGCCTTCTTTGAAGTTCTTTAGGGTGCAATGGCGTCAAAACGATCTTATGTCCATCAATTATGAATGAATAGGTGTTACGGTATCTTTCATGAAAAGCATGCTAAATACCTTCCAAGTAGTAAACGGAGAGCATCCATCTTGTCACACCAAAATTGGTCTTTATAGTAACCAAAAGAAAGAGACCAAGCATCTTTTAGTGACTTTCATACCTCCACTATATTGCAGCCACCCGACTTTGTAAGGTTCGGGGTGTACCTCCATCTCCAAACCCAAATTCATCAACATCTCTTCCGGAACAACTTTAGTGCAACTCCCACCATCAATAATAATTGAACATACATTGCCAAGCGATGTACACCTCGTGTGGAAAAGGGACTTTCGTTTGCGATGATTCTCTCAATATCAAGCATATCACCTTCATCATATTATACATAGGCATCTTCATCTTCCACATGAAAATGCTCAATTGGATGGTTTACTTCACATAATGTACGCCGATAATGACTAAGAAACTTAGTGTCGTGATCAGAAACAATGCTTCTTGGAATGCCCCATCCATTTCTCTTTTATACATGTTTCACAATGCTCAATCAGCCTGATTTGTCACATTTAGGCTAGTAGAAGTTTTCTGAATCATCTTCAATGCTTTTGAATGGCCAAAATGACCAGCTAATCCACCCTCACGTGCTTCCCTTACAATGGAGATTAAAAATCTTTGTGGTTTGCCCAAAACGAAACCCGTCTCGACTTACACTAATTCTTTGTGGACTGTCTAAGCATCTCTTCGGAACTTGTCGAATCTACCATTCTTCTTGGAATATAATTACTTTGGATCCTTTTCTTGTTGTTCGACGTTGATGGCAAGTTTTCGTACTTCATTGAATATCCTATAAAGTTGTAGCCGAATAACATCTGCGATGGCACGCCTTAAGTCTTCCACGGTTTGGTCTTGCTATATTCTATTCCTTAGGTTCTTATATGCCATTATTTATTTCTAACTCTTGTACCACTTTCACGCTTTTATTTGCTTAACTCTCTCCACCAAATAATGGGTTTTAAGGAGGGGGGACAAGTATCTAACTTGTGGCTTGTGTATCTAACTCATGCTCCTTATCTTGTGAGTCTTACATGGCTACTGTTAGGCTTTCATTTATTGATCTGCCCAATAACTTAAGATCTAGTCATTAGCGTATATGCCTTCTTTGAAACTTGTTTTGGGTGCAATGACATCAAAACGATCTTACGTTCATCAATTATGAATGTGTAGGTGTTGCAGTATCCGTCATGAAACGCAGGCTCATAATACTACCCTGGTTTTCCAAGTCGTAAATGGCAAGAATCCAGCTTCACCTAATCACAACAAATTTGGTCTTTTATATCTTACCAATAAAAAAGAGAGGCCGAGGATCTTTTAGTGACTTTTTTACCTCCATCATATTGCAGCAACCCGACTTTGTAAGGTTTGGGGGTGTACGTCAATCTCCAAACCCGATTTAGTTATCATCTCTTCCAGGACAACATTAGTGTAACTTACACCAACAATAATCACTGAACATTGCCATGTGATGTACACCTCATGTGGAAAAGGGCTACTCCTTTCGATGTTTCATATTCGGTATGTAAGATCCTCTGAATAACAAGCATATCACCTTCATCAGGTTCTACATTAGCATCTGCATCTTCCTCATTAACTTCTTCAATTGGATGGTTTTCTTCATGATTTGGAAATAAGGGTGTTCATGGTTCAGTTTTTCCCTAAAATGAAACAAACCAAGTAAGTCGGTTTTTCAAATATTAGAACCAAACCAATTAAGTCAGTTTTTCTCGATACGGTTTATGTCATTTTTTTAAATTTTTTTGTTATTCGTCAGTTTTTTCTTAAATATAAGACATACACTACCAAACACATATTCCGACGATCACATTTTCAATGTGATACTATCAAATCAATTGCCCTCTGAGAAATCTATTATTTACCAAAATATATTGATGATAATTCAATCAAATAATGATGAATAATTTAAGGACTCAATTAAAAATATGTTATTCTTAACACGAAATGAATTCTTCCTCTAAACAAAAAAGAACTACCAATCAAACTAGAATATAAAGGTAAAGAAGTATATTAAAAGTGCAAACTATTAACATTTACCATAATTTTTTTTAAAGTTTGTATAACAATATACATATATATAGGTGTAATAGTAAAGATAGACTTAATATACACTAAGAAATATTGCCAAACCTAGGATACAATATATACAAGTTTTATACATAGCATAAAAATACATATACAACTTTTATACAAAAATGTAATACAACTATCATGCATGTATAACTTCATATAATTACGTATATGCAATATTTAAAAGCTCGTAATACAAATACCATCTAGTCACCCCATTAAACCCAAAACACACTGCCGATACCTACTTCAAAAGATTCACTCACAAAATACATTATGATCTTGAAGAAGGAAGAAGAAGAAGAGAAAAGAAGAAATCGCTTGTATAAAAAAGAATAACTTGTTGAGCTATCATAAACTCTTATATCCTTAAAGAAATTCTCCTAACCACCAATAGAATACCATCAGAAATCAAAAGCTTCACTAGAAAATCTTGCGACTTCTACTGCCACTCTAGTATCATGCATCGTAACATTGGTCAAGTAAATCCTTTTAGAAATTGAATTAAAATTTCTGTGATTTTTCTAGATTCTAAAACCGATGACAGTAGTTTAAGAAGAAGAATCGGGATATACAAACATACAATTTTTATACAAGTATATAAATCGATTATACGTTCATGATACACAAACACACTCTGTATACTCAATATACACTTTACGCTCAGGATAAACTTAATATATATTAAGAATACATTTCCAAAACTTAAGATATGATGTATATACATATTTATTAATTAATTAACAATATATATACAACTTTTATACAAAAATATAATATAACTATTTTGCATGTGTAACTTTATACGTGCTCTTTTTATAAGTAAAAGTGATATTTATACAATTTTATATATTTTATAAATAGAATATACCCTCATGATATACCCACACACCCAGGATACACTTAATATACATTTTGGATATAAATGTATACTCAACATACACTTAATATACGCTAAAAATACATTGCAAAACTTAGGATACAATATATACACAAGTTTTATACATCGCATAATAATACATATACAATTTTTTTATTAAATATTGTATAATTGCGTATATGCAATATTCAATAAAAAATTATAGTACAAATCCATATAGTCACCCCATTTAACCCAAAACCCACTACTGATAACCACTTCAAAAGATCTTCACTCATAAAATACATTATGATCTAAAGAAGAAGAAGAAGAAGAAGAAGAAGAAGAAGAAGAAGAAGAAGAAGAAGAAGAAGAAGAAGAAGAAGAAGAGAAAAGAACAAAATCACTTGTATTAACTTGCTGAGCTATCATCGAGCCTTATATCCTTGAAGAACCAATAAAACACCATCAAAAATCAAAAGCTTGACTAGAAAATCTTGCGACTTCTATTGCCACTCTAGTATCATACATCGTAACCTTGGTCGAGTAAATCCTTTTAAAAATTGAATTAATTTTTTTGTGATTTTTTACATTCT
This sequence comes from Nicotiana noctiflora, assembly GCA_032618575.1. Lineage (NCBI taxonomy): Eukaryota > Viridiplantae > Streptophyta > Magnoliopsida > Solanales > Solanaceae > Nicotiana > Nicotiana noctiflora. The sequence goes on from JASVEL010004189.1 coordinate 380,226, forward strand.
CATACTGATGACAGTAGTTTGAGAAGAAGAATCATGATATACAAACATATAATTTTTATAAAATATATAAATTGATTATACACTCGTGATACACAAACACACTGTGGATATACTCAATATACACTTTAAATACATATACTCGGGATACACTTAATATATATTAAGAATATATTTTCAAAACTTAGGATACGATATATATATATATTTTTATACGTTACTTAATAATATATATACAACTTTGTAGAAAATATAATACAAATATCTTAGCATGTAAAACTTTATATGTGATCTTTTTGAGAGTAAAAGCAATATTTTTGACAATTTTTATGTCTTATATAAAAGAATATACACTCATGATATACAGATAGGATTGGGCATTTAGTATTTAATAATTTCGGTACAATATTCGATATTCGATTTCTCAATTGTGTATACCAAATACCATACCAAAATATTTCGGTACGGTCCGGTATTTATTATTTTGGTACTGTTTCGATTTAATATTTGGCATTTCTCGCTAATTTGCAGGTGATGAGAAAGGCAACCAACAAAGTAATACATTTCTGACAACAAAATGAAGTCCTACTACAACAAAGGAGGCCGATCTCCATCTGTGCCAAAACAGATAAGGCAACGAGCACAAAATACCAAATGCAAACAGACTTAACATTCTGCAGTTAGTAAACTCTTAACAGTTTGCTAATTTATAGAACAAATTAGCAGTCCAAAACTGAACATCCAAAGACCGAAATACAACTAAAATGCAGCTAATTAACATTCCAACTGTTAATGAATTGTTACAGAAAAAGATCCTCACACCAGCACTTAATTGACATTATGCTAATTTGGAGCACTAAAATGGAGCAAAAATACACAATAGAAAATTTTCACTGCTGGGACAGCAGTGTAGCAGCATTAACAGGCTGCAAATCTTCTCTGAAAATGGCCAACCGAGCACGGGGCATGATTGCACTTGAACCTAAAGAATATACAAATCATAAGTTAGAATTTAATTTTTGGATGATAATAAAACAAAACTACATTTCTCACATTCACCCAATCCTCAGATTCAAGAGTACCTGCACTACTACCATCTTCGCTAGAACATTGATAAACAGAAAATCCATCATCAAAAAAGATAAAACTTGTCAAAGACATTTTCAAAGTTTTGTGCCATCTATACAAATAGAGATAGTATAAGATTGTGTGATTCTAAGGCACCAACAGATCTAGTATATTAGTCTGTATACATATCACTATAACACATTATCTTGGCTTAATATGAGCCTAAATAATGCGTGAAATTAGTTTGATGCAGACTCTTTAATTTTGTTTCTACTCGAAGTTAAAGTACTTAATAACAATTGTAAAGGCTCGTGTATCGGTCTATGTTTGGACTTTGGCACAGTACCATATCAATTATCACCAATTTTTTTTACTATGTCTTATAGTTATAGGTTTGAAAGTGATAAAGGTCGACAAAAATGATAGAAAGGAAATGAGAAAGAAGAAATCCTAAAGGATAAAATAGGGGAGAATTACCTTTGAACAGATTTCTTACTCAATTTGGAATGGAGTATGAATTGAGAGAAGAAAGAAAGAGACTTTTATTAACATTCAATCTGGATAGCCTTTCAATTACACAGGAGTCTCGATTTATAAGCTAAGGAAATTGGCTGGAAAAGTAGTTAGTAACTAACTTCCTGAAGCTTCCTAACTAACTTCTATTTATAAGCTAAGGAAATTCGCGGGAAAAGTAGTTAGTAACTAACTTCCAGAAACTTCCAGACTAAATTCTAACTACTTTCATTATCATTTTAATCACTGAATTTAAAGAGTAAACTAATCATCGATCTAATAGGATCGTAACAATACTCCCTCCTTCGAAATCATTTTCCTCTAGGATTAAAGCATGGAAATTTGAGCTTGAAGGAGTTTAGATCTTCCCATATATTGTCTTCCAATGGAGCATTGAACCGTTTGACTAGGATTTGAGTAATGGACCTCCCCTACTTCTTGGCCAACCTTCTATCCACAATTGCTTCAGGTTCCAATAAAAATGGCCAGCATCTGAGTGAACTTCAGGTAAAACATGAGAAGCACTATTGTTACCCAGCTTCTTTTTCAATAGAGACACATGGAAGATGGGTGTATTTTTAAATGAGGGGGCAGATCCAAGGTGTAAGCTACACGTCCCACCTTAGCTAATATTTTGAAAGGACTAAAGAATTTGGCTGAAAGTTTCTGAAAGGTGTGGTCTTTGAGGGAAAGATGTCTATAAGGTTGGAGCTTAATGAAAACCCAATCGCCCATCTGATAAGATCTATCAGTCCTGTGTTTATCAACCTGCATCTTCATCCTGTGCTGGGCCCTCTCCAAATGATGTTTAAGAACACGTAAAGTGGCTTCCCTAGCCTGCAAGCTTCAGTTAACCATGTCTAACTGAGAGGCAAAAGGCATATATGGGAGGAGCGGGGGTGGCTTCTAACCATGCACATCGTCATATGGTGTGATATTTGTGGCTGATTGATAAGTGGTATTGTACCACCATTCTGCAGGGGGAAGCCAAAGGGGCCATACCTTTGGTTTTTCAAAAGTCATACATCTGAGGTAGCACTCTAGGCATCTATTAACAACCTCAGTTTGCCCATCCGTTTGAGGGTTATAGGCAGATGAAGTTAATAAAGAAACCTTCTGCAATTTGAACAGTTCTTGCCAAAAAAGACTGGTGAAAACTTTGTCTCTATCATAGATGATGGCCTTGGGCATACCATGTAGCTTAAAAACACCATCCATATACACCTGAGCTACATCTAGAGCTATAAAAGGGTGTTTGAGAGCCATGAAGTGGGCAGCTTTATTTAATCTGTCAACAACTATAAGAATGACTTACTTGCCTGCAGCTTTTGGTAGTCCCTCTATAAAGTCCATCGAAATGTCTTGCCAAAACTTTTCAGGTATTAGTAGTGGTTGGAGTAAGCCTGGGTAAGCTACATTTTTACCCTTGCACCTTTGGCAAGTGTCACACTCCCTTGTGTATTTATAGACATCCTGTTTCATCTTCTTCCAATAGAGGTCCTGTTTGATCCTCTTGTAAGTAGAATTAATTCCTGAGTGACCACCCATAGGACTGTCATGATAGAATGCAATGAGCTGCTTTCTCAAGACTGGATCAGCCCCTACCATCATCTTGCCCTTTCTGATGAGAATTCCCCTCATAAATGAATAGTAGGGTTTAGGACTGGATAAGGATTGAATATTACGAATCAATTGTTGCAGTTGGGGATCTTGATTCCAAATCAGCTTGACAGACTCCAATAATTGAGAAGTGACCCCAGAAATTCTAAAGAGCTGAATGGTCTCTCCCTTACTAGAGAGCGTATCTGCCACAAGGTTCTTTTTCCCCTTTTTATATGATATAAAATAATCATACCCCAACAGTTTGACCAGCCACTTTCGTTGACTAGGGTCAACACCAGTATAGCCTTGATCTCATCTCGTCACTACTCGATCGAGGTTAGGCTTAGAACTTACTGGGTACCGTTGTGGTGTACTCATGCCCTTCCCTACATATGTTTTTTGTGTGCAGATCTAGGTACCGTCTACCAGCCTCAAGTTTAGTTACAGTTGATGTTTCAGGAGACTTCAAGGTACACCTTCTCGTGTCCTCAGACCTCGAAGCCTCTGTCTATCCCCTTATGCTAATTCTTCCCTTGTTTGTTCTGGAATTGATGCATAGAGCAGTTAGAAATTCTAAAAATCATGTGACTTACTGTATTTTGGTTCTTGGGAATGTTGCGTATTGTTTCAGGGGCTGTTGTTTGTATATGTCGAGTGGCATCTTTTATGCTTATTAAAAATATATGTTAGTTGTTATCTTTTATGTTTCATTTTATTTCTACAAATATTAGGCTTTCCTAGTCGTAGAGACTAGGTACCGTCACCAGTTCACGTAGGGAGAATTTGGGTCTTGATAAGTTGGTATTAGAGCTCTATTTTCATAGGAGTCGTGAGTCATAAGAAGATTTATTAGAGTCCCACATATCAGTGTGCAGACGTCTGTACTTATCTTCGGCAGGCTATGGAACTGTTAGAAAAATTCTACTTCATTTGATTCATTTCCGTGCGAAGTTATTGACTTCGAAATTCTAAACTTTTGTCTTATATTCTCTCCCAGTTGGTAAGGACGCGTACAACCGGAGATGGCCAGGGACCCGCGCCCCTCCTAGAGCTTCCAGGGGTCGGGGCTGGGGTAGAGGTCGAGGATGTCCATGTGGTATAGTTAGAACACCTACATAAGCTACTATAAATTGGCCACAGGTAGCTTTGGCTAGAGCAGAAACACCTAAGATGGCCACAACACCAGCTTTTCAGGAGAACCTTGCACAGGACATCAGTATGTTCAGCACTCTATCTTAGAAAGGGTTGATTCCACTTGATCCGGCCACATCTCAGGCCAGGGGAGGAGCACGGACTCCCGCCGCCCTCACCCTAGAGCAGCGGTTTCACGTTTTTCAGGTTCCAGAGGTTATACTGGTACAACTTGTAGACCTAGTTCAGGCTGAGGGTAGGGCGATAGTATCAGATGAGGAGTGTAGGCTCTAAAGGTACTAGAAGTACCACCCTAATACCTTTAATGGTTTGGCGACAAAGGATACTCAGGGTTTTCTAGAGGATTGTAACCGCATTCTCCGCACTATGGGCATAGCAGAGTCTAGTGGGATTTCTTTCACTACATTTTAGCTTCAACGAGCAGCCTATCAGTGGTGGTGTGCTTATGAGTTGAGCAGTTCGGCTGAGGCAACGTCTCTCACATGGACTCAGTTCTTGGACATGGTTTAGAGAGAGTACGTCTCTCAGAGCCTCAAGGATGCATGGCGCGCAGATTTTAAGCAGTTGCACCAGGGTGCTATGATTATTTTAGAAGTATGCAGTCCATTTCATTGACTTGGCTAGACATGCACCGGCCTTGGTATCTACAGTTTGAGAGAGGGTTCGTCGGTTTATTAAGGGACTTCATCCCAGCATCAGGACTAGTATGGCCTAGGAGCTGGATATAGATATCTCGTATCACTAGGTTGTGAATATTGTCATGAGAGTGGAGGGCATGCTTGCTCGATATAGGGCGGAGAGAGAGGCCAAGATTTCTCGAGAGTTCGGTCAATATTTGTAACGACCCGGCCGATCGTTTTAGAAAATCACGCCCATGTCCCCAATTTAACTGTTCCCAAAAGTTCATTTCTGCTATTATGGTTTGCCGGGAGGTTCGGTTCTGGAAATCGGAGTGTTTTGGGGCACTTAGTTCGTAAATAGAAGCTTTATAGTTGGAAAATGGCCCGTAGTCAGAACAGTGTTAAGACGACCTCGAAACGGAAATCCGATGGTTCTATTAGCTCTGTTAGGTGATTTCGGTGTTGGGAGTGCGTTCGGAATGTATTTTGGAGGTCCGTAGCTCAATTAGGCTTGAAATGCCGAAGTTCGAAATTTTGGCAAATCCGAACGATAGGTGAGATTTTGATCCGGGGGTCGGAATGGAATTCTGATAATTTCTGTAGCTTTGTTATGTGATTTTGGATATGTCTGCAAATTTTAAGGTCATTCGGACGTTGTTTGGTCGGATTTTTGATGGTATGTTGATTTCGGAAGTTTTGAAGAAACCTAGGCTTGAATCCGTGTGAAAATGGTGATTTTGATGTTTAGGATGGTGTTTTTATGATTGGAACAAGTTCGTATCGTGTTTTGGAGTATGTTGGTGGTTTTCGTTGGGGTCCCGGGGGCCTCAGGATGAATTTGGACCATCAAATGGGTATTTTGGAACCTTGAAACTGCAGAAAATTGCAGCAGCTGTGCAGCAGACCTTTTGGTCATCGCGTCCGCGTGGCCAGGCCCGCATTCCCGTAGGGTCTGCTAGTAGAAGCATCGCGTTCGTGATAGTACAGGCCGCATTTGCGATGGTTTGGTTCGATAGGCATCGCGTTCGCGATGGTGCGGACGCGTTCGCGTAGGGTTGGTTCGAGAGGCATCGCGTTCGCGATGGTTTGGCCGCGAACGCGTAGTACAAATTTTGGAGGTTGGGATTTTTCTTCGACGCGAACGCATGATGTGTGTCGCGTTCGAGAAGGGCCGTGTTGGTAATGCATCGCGGACGCGTTAGGGAGGACGCGAACACGAAGGGTAAATTCCCAGTCAGAAATATTAAAAACCAGAACAGTCCATCCGCGACCCTATTTCACAAAACCTCCATTTTTGAGCGCCAAGAGAGGAAATTGGAGGGGAAACGCTGGGATATCATCAGGAAATCATCGGGGGTAAGTTTCTTGGCCTTAATTCATTAGTTTATCACAAAAGCCGTGATTATTTCACTGTTAATGGAGAATTAATGGAGGGTTTGAGCCCTAGGCCTAAATTTTAGAAAATCTTTGATTTGAATGGGCAAACGGAGTCCGATTTTGATAAAATTTATACACACGGACTCGTTTTGAGATAAGGAACCTGAATATATAACTTTCATAATTTTTCGAGAAGCGTACCGAAAGTCGGGTTTTGGCAACTCGTGGGTTTTGGTGTATTTTGAATTGTTTTGATTGGGTAATGCCTAATTGGCCTATTTTGATGTGATTCTATTAATTTTTATCAGATACTACGCCTGTGGAGGCCGACATTCGCGGAAAGAGAGTTGTCTCTTAGCGGTTTTGTACCGGAGTCGAGGTAAGTGGCTTGTCTAACCTCGTGTGGGGGAACTTTCACCCCTAGGATATTATGTGATAGTTTAAATGCCTTGTACGCGAGGTGAAAGGCGTGTACATGCGCTGGTTGTTGTAACACACTTTACTTGAGTTGTCTGATTAGTGATATTCCTGTTCTTAGATGATTAAATTGTTACATTTACCCGGCATTCGTTAGAAAAGCATGATTAGATAGGATTTAACTGTCTAATTGGCTAATTGCCTTACCTGAACTTCTTGATAATTGTTGGCACTAGTTTCGGTGAAGTTGTAGTTAAGCATAATATATTTCTTCTCTGTGTGTTTCTTTATTTGTTGTGTTGGGGGACTGCGGGTTCGATTCTCGGAGATCCCAGGGCTGTGGGTTTGATTCCCAGAGACCTGGAGTGATATTGTTTATGGACTGCGGGTTCGATTCCCGGAGATCCAAGGGCTGCGAGTTCGATTCCCGGAGACCCGGAGTTATTGATATATTATTGAGATATGGACTGCGGGTTCGATTCCCGGTGATCCTGTGATCATTGAGAGACATCTTGAGGTATTAAGACACGGGCTACGGATTCGATTCCCGGAGACATGGAGATATCGTTATTGGGACTGCGGGTTAAATTCCCGTAGCTCCTGGATTGTTGATTATAGAGTGGGACTGTGGGTTCAATTCCCACAGGTCCTGGACTTGCTGATTGAGTTTACTTGAGTTAGTTACTTGTGGTTAGCTTAAATTGTGGACGGTCGCAGAAATTCACTTTATTGTTGTTATTTCAGATTCATTATTACTTAAACTGCTTATTATTGTTATCATCATTATGTTATTGTTATCTCTCAGTAAAGCCCTGACCTTCCTCGTCACTACTTCATCGAGGTTAGGCTTGGCACTTACTGAGTACCGCCATGGTGTACTCATGCTACTCCTCTGCACACTTTTGTTGTGCAGATCCAGGTACATCTGGACAGGCCCATACTAGGTGATATCAACAGCCCTTTTGGAGACCACGAGGTATGATCTGCTACATCCGCGGATCCGGAGGCCCTCCTTCTATTCTGATAGTTCTAGTAGATGTTTTCCTTCATTTCGTTGTTTTAGATACTCTTTATACATAGAGCCACATTCGTATTTCGTTTAGTCTGTGTTACCCGTGGGATTCCGGGTCTTGGTGGTATTTTTATGCAGTATGTTGACGAGTGTATGTGCCAAGCGGCACGGATTACATTCCTATTTATATTATTCTTCTGCTATTTCTTGTTTAAAGTTCATAAACTTGTATATTCCGCAATGTGTTATGCTTACCTAGTCGCGGGGACTGGGTGCCGTCATGACATGTTCACGATTGGTGAACTAGGGTCGTGACAAGTTGGTATCAGAGCTCTAGGTTCATAGGAGTCACGGGACACAGACCGGTTACTTAGAGTCTCGCTGATCGATACAGAGACGTCTGTATTTATCGATAAGAGGCTATGTAACTGTTTAGGAAACTCTTCATTTCTTTTGGATTCCTTATCGTGCGACATTTTTGCACCAAATCTAAACTTCTGCTTTCTATTCTCTCACAGATGGTGAGGACACGCGCTACTCGTGACGATCAGGTACCCGCGCCCCCTGTTGCCGCCATTAGAGGCCGGGGCCGAGGTAGAGGACGAGGACGCGCCCGAGGTGCAGCCACAGCACCCGGCTGCCTCTGAGGTGCCACAAGTGGATCATGTTGGAGCGCAGGCACCTGGTACACCCACTACAGTTGCTACTACTCCAGCACTCCAGGAGACCCTGGCCCAGTTCATGAGTATGTACACCACTTTAGCTCAGGCAGGGTTGCTTCCTCTCACTGCATCTACATCTCAGGTCGGGGGAGGGACCCAGACTCCCGCAGCCGCTACACCTGAGCAGCGAGCACTAGTGGGGCTGGTTTCAGAGATTATTGTTATGCCTCCTGCCGCCCCAGCACAACCTGGAGGTGGGCCGGCTTCCTCCGAGGATGAGCAGCGTAGATTAGAGAGGTTCAAGAAATATGACCCTCCAGTGTTCAGTGGTTTGGCTTCAGATGATGCATTGGGTTTTCTGGAAGAATGTCATCGTATTCTTCGTACCATGGGGATTGTGGAGACCGGCGGGGTTTCCTTCACTGCTTTTTAGTTTCGTGGGGCCGCTTATGATTGGTGGCGCACGTATGAGTTGGATAGTCCAGAGGAGTCTGCTTCATTGACCTGGACGTAGTTTGCAGATCTGTTCTTGAGAGAGTTTGTTCCTCAGAGCCTTAGGGATTCTTGGCGCTCGGAGTTTGAGCGGTTGCGACAGGGCTCCATGTCAGTATCAGAGTATGCTATCAGATTCATCCGTCTAGCCAGGCATGCACCGGCTTTGGTAGCCACGGTCCGGGAGAGAGTGCGGAGATTTATTGAGGGCCCGATTCCGCCGATCCGGTCCAGCATGGCCAGAGAGTTGGAGACAGATATATCTTATCAGCAGGCAGTGAGCATTGCTAGGAGGATCGAGAGTATGCTCCCTAGAGAGCGGGGAGAGAGGGAGGCCAAGAGGTCTCGCGAGTCGGGCCATTTCTCTGGTGCCCACACTTCAGCAGTCGGTCGTTTTGGCAGGGGTTATTCCGGTCGACCAGTTCACTCAGCATTGCAAGCAGCCGGTAGTACTCCAGTTCTTCCAGCACCTCAGTAGCCTTATTATGCTCCCTCGGTTTCCAGTGCACCTCCTGCGCGGGGTACCTCCAGGGGTCAGACTAGTAGGGGTGAGGCTGGTCAGTCACAGCCACCACGTCCTCCCCGAGCTTGCTTTGGGTGCGTGGATACTCGCCATCTGGTCAGGGAGTGCCCCAGGCGTAGGAGGGGAGCACCTCATCAGTCTTCGCAGCCTCAGCGTGGTTCTCAGGGTCAGCAGGCCATCATTCCAGCTCCAGCTGCCACTCCACCTGCCCAGCCAGCCAGGGGCGGGGGTCAGGGTACCAGAGGCCGCCCTTGAGAGAGGGGACAAGCCAGATTCTATGCTATTCCTGATCGCGCTACAGCTGTTGCATCTAACTTTGTTATCACAGGTATTATTCTGGTTAGTCACAGGGAGGCATCGATTCTATTCGACTCTAGTTCCACTTTTTCATGTGTCCTCTTATTTTGCTTCTCATCTGGGTGTGCCTCAGGATTCTTTGAGTGCCCCTATTTATGTTTCCACTCCGGTGGTAGATTCTTTAGCTGTTAACCGTGTGTATCGATCGTGTTTGGTTACCATTTGTGGTTTTGATACCAGAGCGGATCTATTGTTGCTCGGGATGGTCGATTTTGATATTATTCTGGGCGTGGACTGGTTGTCGCCCCATTATGCTATTCTTTTTTGTCACGCCAAGACCGTGACACTGGCTATGCCAGGCATTCCACGTATTGAGTGGAGTGGTACTCTAGATCACACCCCTAGCCGTGTTATATCCTTTCTCAGAGCTCAGCGTATGGTTGAGAAGGGGTGTGCTACTTATCTAGCTTATGTGCGGCATGTCAGTATTGACACTCCTTCTATTGATTCCGTTCCGGTGGTACGTGATTTCGCTGATGTATTTCCAGCTGATCTCCCGGGCATGCCGCCCGACAGAGATATTGAGTTTGTTATTGACTTGTTGTCGGGCACTTAGCCTATTTCTATTCCACCGTACCATATGGCTCCTCCCGAGTTGAAGGAGTTGAAGGATCAGTTACAGGAGTTATTGGGTAAGGGTTTCATTCGACCCAGTGTTTCGCCTTGGGGTGCTCCTGTGTTGTTTGTGAAGAAAAAGAACGGTTCTATGCGTATGTGTATTGATTATCGTCAGTTGAACAAGGTTACAGTGAAGAACTAGTATCCTTTACCTCGCATTGGTGATTTGTTTGACCAGCTACAGGGCGCACAAGTGTTTTCTAAGATTGATTTGCGCTCTAGGTATCATCAGCTGAAGATTCGGGAGCCAGATATACCCAAGACTGCCTTCAGGACTCGGTATGGTCACTATGAGTTCCTCGTGATGTCTTTTGGGCTGACTAGTGCCCCAGCAGCCTTTATACATTTGATGCACAGTGTGTTCATGCCATATCTGGACTCGTTCGTGATTGTTTTCATTGATGATATTCTAGTATATTCCCGGAGTCGGGAAGAGTACGAGCAGCATTTGAGGATAGTGCTTCAGATTCTGAGGGAGAAGCGGCTATATGCCAAGTTCTCTAAATGTGAATTTTGGTTGAGTTCAGTGGCATTTTTAGGCCACGTGGTGTCGAGCGGTGGTATATGAGTGGATCCGAGGAAGGTGGAGGCCATGCAGAGTTGGCCCAGACCCTCCTCCGCTACTTAGATTCGTAGTTTCCTTGGTTTAGCGAGCTATTACCATCGTTTCGTAGAGGGTTCTCTTCGATCGCAGCACCTATGAGCATATTGGCCCAAAAGGGTGCCCCTTTTCAATGGACAGATGAGTGTGAGGCGAGCTTTCAGAAGCTCAAGACAGCTTTGACTTCGACCCTATATTGATGTTGCTTACAGGTTCGGGGTCCTATACAGTATATTGTGATGCCTCCCAAGTTGGACTCGGTGCAGTATTGATGCAGAACGGTAGGGTGATTGCCTACGCATCCAGACAGTTGAAGATACATGAGAAGAACTATCATGTTCATGATCTGGAGTTAGCTGCCATTGTTCACGCCATGAAGATTTGGTGTCATTACTTGTATAGGGTTCCTTGTGAGATCTACACTGATCACCGGAGCTTGCAGCACTTGCTTAAGCAGAAGGACCTGAATATGCATCAGAGGAGATGGTTGGAGCTACTGAAGGACTATGATATTACTATTCTCTATCATCCGGGCAAGGGTAATGTGGTTGCCGATGCCTTGAGTCGTCGGGCAGAGAGTTTGGGGAGTTTGGCATATCTACCAGCTTCGAAGAGGCCTATGGCGATGGATGTTCAGGCTTTAGCCAGGCAATTTGTTAGATTGGATCTTTCGGAACCCAGCTGGATTTTGGCTTGTGTGGTTTCTCGGTCTTCTCTATTTGACCGCATCCGGGAGGGTCAGTTCGACGACCCTCATTTGCTTGTCCTCCAGGATAGAGTTCGTCGTGGTGATGCTCGAGATGTTACCATTGGGGATGATGGAGTTATGAGGATGCAGGGGCGTATTTGTGTGCCCAATGTAGATGATCTTCCATAGCTGATTCTAATAGAGGCCCATAGCTCGCGGTATTCCATCCATCCGGGTGCCATGAAGATGTATCAGGACTTGAGACAACATTACTGATGGAGGCGGATGAAGAGAGATATAGTTGATTTTGTTTCTAGATGCCTCAACTGCCAGCAGGTGAAGCATGAGCATCAGCGTCCGGGTGGATTGATGCAGCAAATTGAGATTCCAGAGTGGAAATGGGAGCGCATCACCATGGACTTTGTATTTGGGCTTCCACGGACCGTTAGGAAGTTTGATTCCATTTGGGTTATTGTGGATCGGCTGACCAAGTCCGCCCATTATATACCGGCGAACACTACTTATTCATCGGAGCGACTGGCGGAGATCTATATCAGGGAGATAGTTCGGCTGCATGGTATTCCAGTTACCATCAATTCAGATAGAGGCACTCAGTTCACTTCACGGTTCTAGAGAGCCGTACAGCAGGAGTTAGGCACTCGGGTGGAGTTGAGCACATCATTTCACCCCCAGACTGATGGTCAGTCCGAGCGCACTATTCAGATTTTGGAGGATATGCTCCGTGCGTGTGTGATTGAGTTTGGAGGTTCATGGGATCACTTCTTGCCACTGGCGGAGTTTGCTTATAACAACAGCTACCAGTCCAGTATTCAGATGACACCGTATGAGGCTCTATATGGTAGGAGGTGCAGGTCTCTTGTGGGTTGGTTCGAGCCGAGCGAGGCCAGACTGCTAGGTACTGATATGGTTCAGGATGCTATGGACAAGGTCAAGGTGATTCAGGACAGACTTCGTGCAGCCCAGTCTAGACAGAAGAGTTATGCGGACAAGAAGGTTCGCAATGTGGCTTTTATGGTTGGCGAGTGGGTTTTGCTTCGAGTCTCGCCCATGAAGGGCGTTATGAGGTTTGGGAAGAAAGGGAAGATGAGTCCTAGATTTATTGGCCCTTTTGAGATTTTGAGGCGTGTTGGGGAGGTTGCTTATGAGTTGGCCTTACCTCCCAGCTTAGCTGGAGTCCACCTCGTATTTCATGTCTCTATGCTCCGGAGATACCATGGTGACCCGTCGCATGTGTTGAATTTCACTTCTATTCAGCTAGACGAGGATCTGTCTTATGTTGAGGAGCCAATAGCCATTCTAGATAGGCAAGTCAGGAAGCTAAGGTCAAAGAACATCGCTTCAGTAAAGGTTAAGTGGCGGGGTCAGGCGGTCAAGGAGGCGACTTGGGTTATCGAGCAGGATATGCGCAGCCAGTACCCTCATCTCTTCACCACTCCAGGTATGTTTTCTATGCTCGATCGAGGATGCACGAATCTTTTAAGTGTGGGAAGATGTAACGACCCGGCCGGTCGTTTTAGAAAATCACACCTCGATCCCCAATTTAACTGTTCCCCTAAGTTCATTTCTACTATTGTGGTTTGCCGGGAGGGTTAGTTCTGGAATTTGGAGTATTTTGGGGCACTTAGTCCCTAAATAGAAGCTTTTTAGTTGGAAAATGGCCCGTAGTTGGAACATTGATAAGACAACCTCGGAACGGAAATCCGATGGTTCCATTAGCTCCGTTATGTGATTTCGGGGTTGGGAGCGCGTTCGGAATGTATTTTGGAGGTCCGTAGCTCAATTAGGCTTGAAATGCCAAAGTTCGAAATTTTGGCGAATCCTACAATATGTGAGATATTGATCCGGGGGTCGGAATGGAATTTCAACAATTTTTGTAGCTTCGGTATGTGATTTTGGATATGTCCGCAAATTTTCAAGTCATTCGGACGTCGTTTGGTCGGGTTGTTGATGGAATACTGATTTCGGAAGTTTTGAAGAAACTTAGTCTTGAATTCGTGTGAAAATGGTGATTTTGATGTTTAGGATGGTGTTTTTATGATTGGAACAAGTTCGTATCGTGTTTTGGAGTATGTTGGTGGTTTTCGTTGGGGTCCCGGGGGCCTCGGGATGAATTCGGACCATCAAACGGGTATTTTGGAACCTTGAAACTGCAGAAAATTGCAGCAGCTGTGCAGCAGACCTTTTGGTCATCGCGTCCGCGTGGCCAGGCCCACGTTCGCGTAGGGTTAGCTGGTAGAAGCATCACGTTCGCGATGGTACAGGCCGCGTTCACAATGGTTTGGTTCGATAGGCATCGCGTTCGCGATGGTGCGGACGCGTTCGCGTAGGGTTGGTTCGAGAGGCATCGCGTTCGCGATGGTTTGGCCGCGAACGCATAGTACAAATTTTGGAGGCTGGGATTTTTCTTCGACGCGAACGCGTGATGTGTGTCGCATTCGCGAAGGGTCTTGTTGGTAATGCATCGCGGACGCGTTAGGGAGGATGCGAACGCGAAGGGTAAATTCCCAGTCAGAAATATTAAAAACCAGAACAGTCCATCCGCGACCCTATTTCACAAAACCTCCATTTTTGAGCTCCAAGAGAGGAAATTGGAGGGGAAACATTGGGATATCATCGGGAAATCATCGGGGGTAAGTTTCTTGGCCTTAATTCATTAGTTTATCATGAAATCCGTGATTATTTCACTGTTAATGGAGGGTTTGAGCCCTAGGCCTAAAGTTTAGAAAATCTTTGATTTGAATGGGCAAACAGAGTCCGATTTTGATAAATTTTATATACACGGACTCATTTTCAGATAAGGAACCCGAATATATAACTTTCGTAATTTTTCGAGAAGCGTACCGAAAGTCGGGTTTTGGCAACTCGTGGGTTTTGGTGTATTTTGAATTGTTTTGATTGGGTAATGCCCAATTGGCCTATTTTGATGTGATTATATTGATTTTTATCAGATACTGCGCTTGTGGAGGCCGACATTCGCGGCAAGAGAGTTGTCTCTTAGCGGTTTTGTACCAGAGTCGAGGTAAGTGGCTTGTCTAACCTCGTGTGGGGGAACTTTCACCCCTAGGATATTATGTGATAGTTTAAATGCCTTGTACACGAGGTGACAGGCGTGTACATGCGCTGGTTGTTGTAACACACTTTACTTGAGTTGTCCGATTAGTGATATTCCTGTTCTTAGATGATTAAATTTTTACATTTACTCGGCATTCGTTAGAAAAGCATGAATAGATAGGATTTAACTGTCTAATTGCCTAATTGCCTTATTTGAACTTCTTGATAATTGTTGCACTAGTTTCGGTGAAGTTGTAGTTAAGCATATTATATTTCTTCTATGTGTGTTTCTTTATTTGTTGTGTTCGGGGACTGCGGGTTCGATTCTCAGAGATCCCAGGGCTGTGGGTTCGATTCCCAGAGACCCGGAGTGATATTGTTTATGGACTGCGGGTTCGATTCCCGGAGATCCTGTGATCATTGAGACACATCTTGAGGTATTGAGCCATGGGCTGCAGGTTCGATTCCCGGAGACCCAGAGATACTGTTATTGGGGCTGCGGGTTAAATTCCCGTAGCTCCTGGATTGTTGATTATAGAGTGGGACTGTGGGTTCAATTCCCACAGGTCCTAGACTTGCTGATTGAGTTTACTTGAGTTAGTTACTTGTGGTTAGCTTAAATTGTGGACGGTCGCAGAAATTCACTTTATTGTTGTTATTTCAGATTCATTATTACTTAAACTGCTTATTATTGTTATCATCATTATGTTATTGTTATCTCTCAGTAGGGCCCTGACCTTCCTCGTCACTACTCCATCGAGGTTAGGCTTGGCACTTATTGAGTACGGCCATAGTGTACTCATGCTACTCTTCTGCACACTTTTGTTGTGCAGATCCAGGTACATCAAGACAGGTCCATACTAGGTGATATCAGCAGCACTTTTGGAGACCTCGAGGTATGATCTGCTACGTCCGCGGATCCAGAGGCCCTCCTTCTATTTTGATAATTCTAGTAGATGTTTTCCTTCATTTCGTTGTTTTAGATACTCTTTATACATAGAGCCATAGTCGTATTTCTTTTAGTTTGTGTTACCCGTGGGATTCCGGGTCTTGGTGGAATTTTTAAACAGTGTGTTGACGAGTGTATGTGCCAAGCAGCACGGATTACATTCCTATTTATATCGTTCTTCCGCTATTTCTTGTTTAAAGTTCATAAACTTGTATATTCCGCAATGTGTTAGGCTTACCTAGTCGCAGGGATTGGGTGCCGTCATGACATGTTCACGATTGGTGAACTAGGATCGTGACATTATTCTGGTGCTCGTATCCTAACTGCAATGTGTAATTGTAGAGGCTATGTGATTACTCCTATTCATTTAGCTCTTCCAGCGGCCAACAGTATTTTGACAATTCTTAGGCCTCAAGAGCCTTAGTATACATCACCAGTATATAGTGTGCCTACTACACGGGGTGCTTTTAGTGGTCACTCTAGCAGACTTGTCCTAAACTAGCCACAACAGCCATGCCCTATCAGAGCTTATTTTGAGTATGGGGACACTAGCCATTTGGTGAGGGATAGCCCCAGAATTAGGACTAGTGCACCTCTACAGACTTCTCATCCATAGCGTGCTCCATCGAGTCCCCAGGCCATGATTTAAACACCAGCTATTACTCCACTTACTCAGCCAGCTCGAGGTAGAGGTCGGGGAGGTAGAGTTCACCCTAGAGGAAGAGGTCATGCTAGATATTTTGCTCTTTCTGCTCGTACAAAGGTTGTTACCTCTGTTTATGTCATTACAAGTATTATTCCGATCTTTCATAGAGATGCATCGGTAATATTCAATCTAGGACCCACTTATTCCTATGGGTCGTCTTATTTTGCCCCGCATTTGAGCATATCGCGAGATTCATTGAGTTCCCCTATTTATGTGTCTACTCCTATAGGAGATTTTCTTTATGTGGACCGCGTGTATTGGTCATGTTTGATTATTCTCAGTGCTTATGAGACCAGAGTTGATTTATTATTGCTTAGCATGGTAGACTTGATGTTATCTTGGGCATGGACTGGTTGTCACCCCATTATGCTATTCTTGATTATCACACCAAGACTATGACACTAGCTATGCTTGTTTTACCGCAATTAGAGTGGAGGAGTACCTTAGACATTCCCACTGGGGTTATTTCTTTACTTAAAAATCAACGAATGGTTGAGAAGGGGTGTGACATGTATCTAGATTATGATGTCAGTATTGATACCCCTGCAGCCGAGTATGTCCCAGTAGTCAGAGATCTCCCTGATGTATTTCCAGCTGATCTTCCAAGCATGCCACTCGACAGCAATATTGACTTTGGAATTGATTTGTTTCCGGACACTCAGCCCATCTCTATTCCTCCTTATCGTATGGCCCCTCCTAAGTTGAATAAGTTGAAAAAACAGTTATACGAATTGCTTGATAAGGGTTTTTAGGCCCAGTGCGTCACCTTGGAATGCTCCTGCCTTGTTAATGATATTTCTATGCGTACATGCACTGATTATCCCCAGTCAAACAAAGTTACAATGAAGAACCCGTATCCTTTGACTCAGATTGATGACCTATTTGATCAGTTCGCGGTGCCATGGTATTATCCAAGATTGACTTACGTTCAGTTTATCATCAGTTCAAAATTCAAGAGCTAGATATCCCAAAGACTACTTTCAGGACTTGGTATGGTCATTACGAATTCCTTGGGATGTAATTTCGGCTAACCAATGTGAGCACGTGATTTTTACCCTACATATGAGTTATTCCCAAAAAATTCAAAATGAATAATTATTCTTTATTTTTACAATATTGGGTGAACTTTTTGTGTGTTATTTCCGCATGTTAAACCATATAAAAAGTGCAAAAAAATATGCATTTACATTTAGGAAGTTAATTTCACCTGTAGTAACCATTAATTCATTTCAACAAATTAAAGAAAAATAAAAATAACATTTTTGTTGCTTTAATTGAATAATTGCCATAAATAAAGTTAATTAGTTTAACAATTTTAATAAAATCAAAATAAATACAAAAGATAAAATAAAAATACAAAAATAATACATACAAAAAGAAATATATACAATAAAAATACAAGGGAAAATATTGGTAAAAAATACAAAATAATAAAAAGGGGAAGATAATAGCATTTGGCCCAAATTTTACAATTTAAACGGCCCAAAACAAAAAAAATCAGCTCCAACACAAAACGACCTTGGCCCAAATTTACCCAAACCCGACCCACATGTCAACCCAACCTATTTCTTTAAAAAATTATCTGATCCATTCACACATTAGAGACACGCAAATTGCGTGCCTCTATCTCCTGTTTCTCCATTCTCACTATATAGAACACACACACACTCACGAAAAGAGGTACAAAATCTAGAAAAATTAAAGCCGAAAAAAGGAACCCTCTCCATTGTTCATCACCTTCCTTCCGATTTCCGAAAAACCAGTGACCAAACGTAAATATACATGTTACAACATCCATGAAACCTGCTTGAATCTTCCATGAAACAGTTCCTCAAATCAGCCAAAAACAAACCCTAAACTAAAAAAATGACCTGAAAATAGTTCCAAAAAAATCAAAATATACACGTTAGAGCTCCGCCGCCGGAGTGTTTTCCGTTTGAGATCTCCGTTCAATTTTTCCGGTCCAAACTCTATTCCACAGTTTCGGTTAAGTCTCTATACATGATGTCGTCGCTTTTGCGTTCCAAAGCATTCAATGTTCATAGTCGGACTCTGTTTTGAGGATTTGCTGGATATCACTATTTGTTGCTGTATTATTCAACTAGTAGCTGAGCTCAACCTATGGCTGTACTTTTTCAGCTTTGTTTGGCTATTTGGAACCCTATTATTGCTGTTAAGGTACTGTTTCCCCTTCCTGATCATGTAATTCTCTTTTGATTCAATGAGAATATGCTTGCTATGCCATGACAATGTATTATCATGCCATATGCCTACTATAATTGTTAAATTTTGGTTGTTTGGGAAAATCAATCCAGTTGTTGAAATACTGTGATTTTCGTCCCCTCCTGTTCCTCTATTTTTGTCTGTTTCTAAGCTTCTTTATTTTATTCTGATGTGTTCATGTTGCTTGTTAGATTTTATTTAATGTTCAGAGGAAGTAATCACATGTTGATAATTTGTGAATAATCGATAACTCCTTAATGTTTGATTGATTGAATGCATTTGGTTTGTCAATTTAGTATTTTAACTTTAGTTGTTCAATTTGGATAGATAGTCTGTGGCTTAATCAATTTGCATTTTCTCTAATTAAAAGTCAAGTGGTCCATTAGCTAAATGGGATGAATCGGACACAGAATCATTAAATGTGCACAAGAGGCTTTGGGGTTCAATTAAAGGGATCCAGGCCTAATAGTCATCTTGATAATTTCATCCACGTTTTGGAAGGATTACTTGGGTCGTGGGATCAAAATTTGAAAAGATGAGGATCTCATTAGCTTGAATCAATTGAAATCTAGGCTTTAAACATAGTTTTTTGAGTAGAATTGGGCTTACTATTAAGTTTAATCACATTTTGTTCGTATGAATATCCGTAGCTTGCTTTAAGTTGAGTGCAATCTTGTGAAATTATCGAGGTGTGCCATGCCAAACAAAAATGACAATTGCATGGCCCTTGTATAGTTAATATATTGGTCCTTAAAATTTGACGCGTGCCATTTAGCAAATTCCATGGCCCTCGCAAAGTGCAAACGCGTAGTTACTTTTAGGTGCGTACCTAATAATTTACTTTCCTAAACTTGGGTGCACATTTATGTGACCTAAATCCGAATCTTAACAGAGTCGAAATGTATTTAAAGTCACATGCGTACTGGTACGGTGTGGCCCAAAGTGCATTTTCACGATGTTGCAATTCTTTTGAAAAGTGATAAAGCTGAATTCTAATCGTGCACATAAATTGGCATATATAAAGAAATCGGATAAAAACAAATACAACAGTTGAGCGACCGTGCTAGAACCACGGAATTCGGCAGTGCCTAACACCTTTTCCCGGGTTAACAGAATTCCTTATCCAGATTTCTAGTTCACAGACTCTAACAGAGTCAAACTTTCCTCGATACGGGATTCAACCGGTGACCTGGGACACCATTAATCTCCCAAGTGGTGACTCTAAATCTAAATAAATAAATCCCGTTCCGACTGTCCTTTAATTGGAAAAACTCCTTTCTTTTACTATATCCCTTCCCGGGGTGTAGTAAATAGGCTTCCGTAAAAAGGAGGTAAGAAAAAGGAGGTGTGATAGATTTGGCGACTCTGCTAGGGATAAGAAACCTAGAACTTCGGTTCATGGTTTAAGAATTCGAGCTCAGTTAAATTGCTGTTTTTGTTTATATCTGATTTCATTATATGTTTTTGATCAATGTGCTATATGTTTACTGCTTTGATATTACGTGAATTGTATATAAAAATTGTGCCCCAAACTCTTCTCTTCTTTCCTCCGGGGATATGCTTACTGGTTGAGACTCCCCTTTCTGTTAGTGTCAATACCAAAATAAGAAAATAGGCTGGACAAGTTACTAAGCCGGACGATCCCGCAGGTCCCCGGTATATAGCCCCATCATCGACTCGAGTTGTCTGCTCGGGTATAGAGTCTAGTACCATAGAAAAAATCAGGATATTGAGCCTAGAATTAGGACGATTATTTGTATCATATCTGACTTAGGGGACTCAACACAGGGCTTGGGTCTGTCTAGGACAGGTAACCCGGGTATAAAAAGACCGAGCATGATTATGTGTTGCATTTATTTATCCTGGGCCATTATGTTGACCGGCTAAATACGTGAAAAAGAAAAGAAGAAAAAAGTAGCAATTTTTAGAAAAACCAATGCCAAAATTTCGAAGGAATTATCAAAAATAGTTGGGTTAAGTCAGTTTTGTCAAAATTAAAAATAGTTGGTCTAAAAACTATTTGATCGAACTGCGCTGGTTTGATTCTCACCAGATGTGAGATACGTAGGCAACCCTCATCGGGTCCAACCACACCCTTTTCACAAAAATAACCAAAACAATGTCAAATTTTTTATTTTGTTATAAAGAAGTTAGGTGATGTCATTCTTGTTTAAAATAAGATGAATGTCCCTCAAAAGGATGCCGGTAGGCCGTTTTGTAAGAATAGTCACTTTGAGTCATTTTCAATAATTTGCGGGCATGGCCTTGAAATATCCCTTGTGAAAATGTTGAAAGGTTGTAGCCGCAAAATTAAGTTTGAGTCATCACTTAACTTTACCAATAATATCCAATTTATCAAATAAGCTATTACATGACCGGGTTTTTGCTGAAATAGCCACATTTGGCATTACAACTTCCTCAGTCTTGTGTTGGCCTGTGGCAATACTGAATGATGCCCAATAGGCCCTAAGATGCGAGATTTTGATTTAGTCATCAAATTTGTAGTTTCTTAAATAAAGTTTTGGAAAAATAACCACTTTGTCAAATAAGCCATTACATGGCCAATTTTGTAAAAAATAGTCACAATTGACATTAAAAACTTCTCAGTCCTGTGTTGGCTTGTGGCTATGCCGAACGATGCCCCGTGAGCCCCAGGATAAGAAAATTTTCGAGTTTATTTTCTTAAATGAAATTTTGCAAAAATAGCCACTTTGCCAAAATAAGCCATAAGATGGCCAATCTTGTAAAATTAGTCACAATTGATATTTAAAATATTTTTAGTCTTGTGGAAATCTGTAGCACAAGATGTTTAAATTTTTCATCAAAATTGTAGTTGGAGTCGGCTTCTATAATTTTCCTTCAAAGAAAACAAATTTAAAAAAATCAAATAAACATCTATTTATTTTTGCATTAATTTGCAAGAACTATGCTCGGTCTGATTCATGCGGGGTCATGATACGTAGGCAATCCACATAGGATTCGACCATATCCATAATCGAAATATAAAAAAAGAAAGGAAAAAAGCCAATAAGGGCAAAAAAAAAAAAGAAAATAGCAGAAAAAACAAAGGAAATTAATAAGCGAAATACCTTAACGCTAAAATGGTGGATTCATTTTGTTAATTCAGAAAGTTGAGGTGGATGGTTGTGGTAAAATGGAAAAGAAGATTCAAGGAAAATGATAACTGACATCGAAGCTGTTATGAGCGCTCACGAGACTCAGGATCAAGGAGTTCAACAAGGGTCTTCTGTGGTTGAGGAAAATAGAACACTGAAACAACAAATGACCAAAATGCGTCAAGTATGGGCTAATGGGCAGGGATAGCCTTCTCATGAGTCACAATTTGTTATTCAACAAGAACAGTACCACTCTCCCGAGTACCACTCATACTTGTTTGATCTTCCTACAAACATCGAGAAGCCTACCCGAAAGAATGTACATGAAGAAAGTTCCCAAAGAGTGAAAAGATTAGAACAACAGCTGAAAAACACACAAGAAATGGCAGGTCCAAAAAGTATTGCCTTCAGAGATTTATGTATGTTCCCCGATGTCCACTTGCCGCTTGGTTTCAAGATTCCCAAATTTGAAAAGTACGATGGACATGGAAACCCCATAGGCCACCTGAAAAGGTATTCCAACCAATTGAGAGGTATGGGAAGAAATGAAGAATTGCTTATGGCTTATTTTGGGGAAAGCCTCTCGGGAGTAGCATCTGAATGGTTTTGGGATCAAGACACATCTTATTGGTATGTCTAGGATGACCTGGCACGGGCCTTTATCAAACAATTTCAATACAATATCGACATCACCCCAAACCGCATATCTATTTCTAAACTGAAAAAGAAACCATCTGAAAGTTTCAGGGAATATGCTATCAAATGGAGAGAGCAGGCAACTAGAGCTAAGCCACCCATGGATCACCACGAGTTAGTTACTATTTTCCTTCAGGCTCAAGAGCCGGATTACTTTTAAAACATGATATCTGCAATTGGTCAATCCTTTGAAGAAATAATCAAAATGGGAGAAATGGTGGAAGACGGTCTTAAGACATGCAAAATTATAAGTCAAACAGCTCTTAAATATGCAACTCAGGCTGTCCAAAGTGAATGTGGTGATGTGAACGGGAGGGATGGAGAAATCATGATGATATCAGGGTCGAGAAGAGGTCATATGAGAACATGTCGAAGGTATATGCAACCCCATTAGATTTTCCATGGCCACTTAAGCATTACTACCCGCCTCAAAACCATCCATACTTTGTTGATTCAGTCCAGTATGTTGCCTATCCCTCAAATCACCCAAGAAAGCGAGCACGAACATCATGAAATCTCCACCAGCCTCTACAAAATTTTCAAGTACATTATAACCCACATCCAAGCCAGGGGTATTAAAGGGAACAATAGTTTAAAGATAATTTTACACCAATAGGAGAGTCCTATGCGAGCTTGTTTGATAAGTCATGGCATGATTGCACCCATTCCTCCAAATCGGGTGGATCGACGTGCGAGAAGCTTTGATTCATCTAAAAGGTGTGAATACCGCTCCGATGCTCTAGGACACGATGTTGAAAGTTTTCGGGATTTGAAAAGAGAGGTAGAAAGAATGATTCAGGACGGAATAATTGCGGTCCAAGACAGTGGCATCCAGAACATTGCACAGAATCTTTTACATGCACATGATGTTGCATATTTTGTGGGAATGATGCCCGGTGATTTGGGGGCTAAGAATATTCTTGGGGAATTTTCAACCAAAGTCGAAGATATTGAAACAGATAGTGGTCTTGGCAACATTAATGCAGAACTCAGTGGCTAAGATGCCATGCTTGGTAATTGAGAAGGCGCTCCACCTCTTGGAGTTTTGGTGGTTTATATAGGTGTCGTTTCTGTTGTCTGGGTTATTTTAGGGTTGTAATCCGGACATTGTCTTCGGAGTCAAAACCCTTCTATCTTTCCACTTTGCTTTGTTTAGTAAAAATTATTTAGAGCCATCTAAGTTTGTAATTCTAGTCTAGTCTATTCATTTTGTTGTTCGTCTTGTTGTTTCAACCCATCAGTTTAATACAACTCTCTGTTTCCCAACATTTCTAGTCATTCCATTTTTAATCACGTTACAATTCTTCTCATATTAATTTTAGTGACATGACATGCAGATAATTCTCAGCCTAATTTTAAAAGTCATTTTAGCAATGAAACAATGTTGAAGATGTAAGGATATTTGGAAGAAACAAAAACTTATTGGAATTTGTGAAGCCTGAACCAAGTGAAACCGAAAAATAAAGCGTAAAGAAATGACTTGGAAATGCATCATGATTCATCGGTTTAAAGCCAAAGGCAAGAGTACCCCAAGTCTGAATGAGATCATTCATGGTACCAAGGTGACTGACCGGTGGTAATAGAAACCGGCAAATACAGAAGAAAAATATGTGAATCAGTCGAAAGATGTTTAACTATGTAGTTTGTACTTGATATGTTTTGAAGATTGGAATGATGAAGGCATTTTATTCCGCTATCCAAACACTTTGTCCATTGCTACCCTTTTGAGCCCTATTATATTTCTCTTTAATATCCCTCTTTCGGAATCAACAACAAAAATCGAAGATTAAGGGGGGAAATCAAGTGGAGAAACAAAAGAAAGGAGTGATGTGCCGGAGAGATTCGGCACATTTACATACTAATTGCTCTTATATTAGCTTGTTTCACTGCAAAATGTAGTCCATACTTATGTGATTTTGTGGTTTTACAAATAAAGAGGAAGAAAAGACCAAGTACTCAAAATTAGAAGCAAAAAGATAAGAAGGAGGTCAAAGTAGGCAAAAGAACAGTTTTGCGATCCAAGCGGTCGCAGATTGGATATGCGGACCGCATAAAGCGTCTCCAAATCGCATAACTAAACAGAGAGTTGAGCTGCAATGCACAACAGGAATGCGACGCAATTTGCGATCGCACATTCAATATGCGATCAGCATTCCGGCCGCATAATGAACAGAGAAGAAACCGAAGATGCAAGTTTGCGGTGCTGTCTGCGGTCGCACATTCAACATGCAGACCACATAATTGCAATGCGGCCAATATGTAATAAAGCTAGGGTTCCTATATGCGATGCCGCCTCTCAAGATGCGGACCGCAGATCTGTTATGCGACAGATCTGCGGTCGCATATGTGACCTGAAAGGGTAAATTTGTCCGCTTTTTGTTATATCTTGGTCCCTCTATAAATAGCTTGTCAGAGCTTTGTGTAAGGGTATCTGACACAGACGTTAGACTAAATTCCAAACTTTATTACTGATCTTTTTGGAAGCTTTTGATTGAAGAATCATTCACTTTGTAAGCATTTATGACATTTTTTACATCTTGTATTTTATATTTTAGCATATGTGGCTAAGTTTAAATACTAAGGTTGTGAACCCTAAATGGGTGTTATGTAAATGGGTGTTTAATATTGAATATATGCATAATGGTTGGTTGATATTTCTTCACTTCTCATTCTTCATTTATTATTGGTGGTTGCACTAATTAATGCCATTAAAGTCTTACCTTGCTTGGGAAAGTGGGTTAGATCTTGGAAGAAGTAAAGAACAAAAACTCGAAGCCTTACACTTCGTTTAATAGAATCGCTTAGGGATAAGTGGGTTTTATTTGGCAATTATTGATTACTACATCTTGTGACTTTAAGACTTTTGGGAAAAAGAAATAGAGGAAATACTACTCAACTATTGGGAAATATTGGGTAGTTGTTTAGAGATCAATTTGCATATCAAGAATCTACCATTAGTAATATACCATATTAACACCTATAGCATTACACTACATTTATGGGAACACAACCTTGGTTTAATCAATTCTCTAAATTATTGGCATAAAGCATTTTCATTAGTTAAATACTCTAAATCAATTTTCACTTATACTACCAATCTCATACCCATATCTATGTTACTTCTAACGGAATAGATTCAAGATTTTAGTCGGGAAATACACTAATTCAAGTAATCCATTCACGCCTATTCCCTGTGGGATTCGACCCCAACCTAGTTAGGTTATTATATTTGACACCGACCGCCTTACACTAATTGTAAAAGTGTAATTTGAGCGTATCAAATTTTGGCGCCGTTGCCTGGGAATACGGTCTTGAAATTACTTATTAGTGTGTACTCTACTTGATATCTAATTCTATTCCATTACACTTTGCCTGTTTTTCTTGGTGTGATAGGTTATAATGTCTGATTATGAGGATGAAGGGGGAGAGAATCCTTTTGCAGATATCGATGAATATATCGATGACACAAATGCTATTGTGCCCCCTGCTATTGGTGCCTCAACATTTAAGGTGGATCACGGTCTAATCCTCATGCTCAAAGCGGAAGGGTTTTTCAGAAATTCCACCGACGACGACCCCACTCAACACTTAAGAAATTTTCTGGGAGTGTGTGCTATGCATAAACAAACCAATGTCTCAGAAGATGCCTTAAGGTTGAGAGTCTTCAAGTATTCCTTGGGCGGTGAGGCTAGAAAGTGGCTTCAAAACTTGCCACCAAACTCAATCCGATCATGGCCGGAACTTGTCCGAACATTCCTAGCAAAGTGGTTCCCACAAAGCAAGAAATCGGAGCTTAGAGATAAAATCTTTTTCTTTAAGCAACAACAAGGGGAGCACTTACACGAGGCGTGGGATCGATTTAAACTGTATTTGGTAAGGTCACCAAATCATGGATTCCCTGACTCAATGTTACTTGAGAAATTCTACATGGGTCTTGATCCTATGAATCAAGCCATTGCAAAGAATGCGGCGGATGGATCTTTTATGGATAAGTCTTTTGCAAGAGTGACTCAAATCCTCGACAAAATGGCTAAACATAATCAAGCATGGCATTCTGAGGATGCATCCGGTGGAATATCTTATGGGTCTCCTTCTTTGACAAATTTGCTCTAGGAAAACCAAGAGAGAGACCAAATCATTGCTGGGTTGGCTATTAATGTCAATGTGTTGACCAAGATGTTTACAGAAAATCAAACAAAGAAAGTCAACGTTGTTGATGACATGCCATCTAATTCTAATGAAGATTTTGAAGAGGCAAATTATATCAACAACCCTCAAGGAGGAGGGTATCAAAGGCAATACTATCAAGGCCAAGGAGCACAAAACCAATGGAGGCCAAACCCACAAGGGCAAGGAAACCAACAGTGGAGGTATGACCAAGGTAGTTCACAACAAAGAAATTGGGGCAACAACAACAACAATTTTGCTAACCGGAGTGAAAATCCTTATGTTCCTCCGAAAGGACAACATTCGAACCAAGGGTCTTCAAGCGAGTCAAAATTGGAAGCTATGCTAGAGAGAGTGCTACAGAATCAAGAAAAGTATGATGCTTCATTGAGGAACATGACCGAAGTGGTTAGCTCTCATACCGATTCCATCCAAAAGTTGGAAATGCAAATGAGAGATCTCTCCAAGGAACAAAACCCCAAGCAAAAGGGAATACTACCTAGTGACACTATTGCAAATCCAAGAGGTAGTGGAAGTGGTCCAACCTCTCATGTCATGGCAATCACCACTAGGAGCGGAAAAGTGCTACGTGATGAGAATGAACATATAGTTGAAGAGGTGGAGATCAACCAAACGGTTGAGGATGAAGAACAAGAGATAATTGAAAAGCAAAAAGTTGTTGCGGGAGATAAACCCAAGATTGTTGAAATTGAAAGAATTCCTGAAAAGGCAAGTGTACAAGAAAATCGAGAAGAGGAAAAGGAAAAAGGGAATGAGCCATCACAACCTCTTCCACCTATTCCTAGACCTCTCCATCCTTTCCCTCAAAGGAAAGCAAGGAAGATAGATGACAGCAAGCTTGAAAAATTCTACGATATTCTAAAATAATTGATAGTGAATATACCTTTTGTAGAAGCTTTTCAAGAAATGCCAGGGTTTGCCAAGTACTTGAAAGATCTAATCACTAAAAAGAAGAACTCAAAGCATGAGGTGGTAAGCATGACTCACAGGGTAAGCTCTATCATTGCTACAACCCCGGTTCAAAAGAAGGAGGATCCGGGAGCTTTTACTATACCTTGCACTATTGGGGCGCGGGAATTTGCAAGAGCCTTATGTGACAACGGAGCTAGCATCAACTTAATGCCACTAGCCATCTATAAGCAAGCGGGGTTGGGTATGCCGAGACCAACAAGTATGAGATTGCAAATGGCCGATCGTTCCATCAAGCGACCGGTGGGTATTGTGGACGCTGTTCTGGTAAAAGTGGGAAAGTTTCATTTACCCGCGGACTTTGTGATTCTTGATTGTGCCGTGGATAAAGAGATTCCAATCATTTTGGGGAGACCATTCTTGGCTACGGGCCGAGCACTCATGGATTCTGAAAGAAATGAGATAAAGTTTCGGGTGAATAATGAAGAAGTCACTTTTCAAGCTAGTAAGGGCATGAAACTACCCCACGAATATGAGAGCATCTCAATGATAGAAGCGCAGTAGAGGAGGTGGAGGATGCCGTTGAAATGAAAATGGAAGAACAATGCCTTTGTGAGGAATTAGCAGCAATCCTAGTGAATTTTGATGGGGAAAACATGGATGGTTACCTAGAGTCAGTGAATGCATTGGAGGGTCGTGGATCATATACGTACAAGCCGGCAAAGCTCTCTCTTGACTTAGAGAATAGAGCTACACCCCCCGCCAAGCCATCAATCATTGAGCCACCTCAACTAGAGCTCAAAACACTCCCTTCGCATTTGAGGTATAAATTTGTTGGCTCTAATAATACTTTGCCCGTAATTGTGTCTTCTTTGTTGAATGATGTGCAGGTAGATCAATTGTTGGAAGTCCTAAGGGAGCACAGGCAAGCAATTGGGTGGACAATCGCCGACATTCGCGGCATTCCCGCAGGAATTTGTGAACACAAAATCCAATTGGAAAATGACACCAAGCCAAGTGTGGAGCATCAAAGGCGACTGAATCCATCAATGCAGGAGGTGGTGAAAAAGGAAATTATCAAATGGCTGGACGCCGGAGTTGTATACCCAATCGCCGATAGTCCTTATGTAACGACCCGGCCTGTCATTATGGGAATTTCCACCACGTTACCTTGCAATTACATATCTTATGCTTTTATAACTGTATTAGAGTATATCGGGTGAGTTAAGAGTGATTTGGATTGAAAATGAAACAAATAGCATGTTTGAAGAAAGCTTGAATATGGAAAGTCAACCAAGAGTTGACTATTGAGTTAGAATGCTCGGAACCGGATTCTGATGATTCGACTAGTTCCGGGGGATCATTTATGACTTAGGAGAACAATCGGAATTGAATTCGGAGGTCCGGTGTAGTTTTAGGCTTGAATTGGCGAAGGTTGAATTTTGGCGAAATCCGGATGGTAGGTGATATTTTGATCCGGGGGTCAGAATGGAATTCCGACAATTTCTGTAGCTTCGTTATGTGATTTTGGATGTGTCCGCAAATTTTCAGGTCATTCGGACATCGTTTGATCGGGTTTTGGATTGAATGTTAGTTTTGAAAGTTTTGAAGAAACTTATGCTTGAATTCGTGTAGAAATGGTGATTTTGATGTTTACTGTGGTGTTTTTATGATTGGAACAAGTTCGTATCATGTTTTGGAGTATGTTGGTGGTTTTTGTTGGGGTCCCGGGGGTCTCGGGATGAATCCGGGGGTCCAAACGGACCATTCTTGGCCAAAGAAGACAGCTGGTTTGCTGTCATAAGTGCAGCAGAATTTTACCCTTCGCGATCGCATAGATAGGGACGCGATCGCGTAAGGTCAAGAACAGAAGCAACGCGATCGCAGGAGCACGGAAGCGATCGCGTAGAGTTAACCGGGTGGTCATCGCGATCGCATGAGCATCTACGCGATCGCGTAGAAGAGAAATGGGGTCCAGGGAAAAATGTGCTACGCGATCGCAGGAAGAGGGACGCGATCGCGTGAGGCCGGATGGTTGTACATCGCGATCGCGTGAGGAGAGTCACGATCGCGTGAGGGCGAAATGTTTGAACATCGCGATCGCGTGAGTAGAGTCGCGATCGCGTAGAGCAAATGGGTATGGCAGAGAATTTAATCACAGAACAGAGGGGCTACGGGTTCATTAACCCAAAACGCCATTTTTGAGTTCTAGAGAGAGAAACTCACGGGAATTGCTGGTAATTCATCGGGGATTCGTCGGAGGTAAGTTTTGTGGCTTAATTACATCATTTTAACATGAAATCCTTGGTTAAATCCCGATAAATGGAGGATTAAAGGTGGGTTTGAGCCCTAGGCCTAAATTAAAGAAAAACACTGATTTGAGTGGGCAAATGGAGTCCAATTTTGGTAAATTTTATATGCCTAGACTCGTATCGAGATGAGGATTCCGAATATGTGATTTTTGTAATTTTTCGACAAGTGTACCAAAAGTCGGGTTTTGACAACTTGTGGGTTTTGATATAATTTGGGTTATTTCGTATGAATTGCGTGAAATTAGCATATATTGATGCATTCTCTATGATTTTGAGCAGATTTGGCATCCGAGGAGGTTGAATTGCGAGGCAAGCGTAAGGCGGATTGAAGCCTCTACCGGTACGAGGTGAGTGGTAGTAGTAAACAATGTATTGAGGGTTTGAAACCCCGTACTAGCACTTCACAGTGCTATATTGAGATGAGACACACGTTCTATGACGGGCGTGGTGACATTGTGATTGGGGGTTCGGACTTAGTCCTTCCCGGCTAATAGAATACCGTGTTGTATGACTGTTACTGAGATTATAACTGTACAATTGGGCTAATAGCCATGTTTGGGGCCTTGTGCCGATCCTGTAGAGCATTAGGGAACCTATAGAGCTAGGTGACCCTTATATCATGTTGGAAACATACACTCAGTCGTAGCTCTAGCTGTATAGCATAATATGAGCCCGTACTAGATATGTACATTGAGAGAGATTATCTAGGGTGGAATTCCCTGTTCTAGCTGAGTAGGCCTGAAAGGCCAAGTCTATATTGACTGAGACAGGGTCCAGGACCCACTGTGATATATTATATTGGGCCCGAGAGGCCAAGCACATATTGACTGGGATAGGGTCGAGGACCCATTATGAGGTATTATATATATATACCTATATTGGATCGGGGCTGCACGCCGCAGCAGTATATATATTGGATCGGACTACACGCCGCAGTAATATGCATGTAATATACATGTAATATACATGTGGGACGAACTGCACGTCGCAGTATTATTGCGCTTGGGCTGTAGGAGCCCCTTCGGAGTCTGAGTCTGCACACATTCTCAGTGAGCACTGGTGTATATTATGGGATCGGGCTGCGCGCCGCAGCAGTATAAATATATATATATAAATATTGGATCGGACTGCACGCCGTAGTAATACATGTGTGGATCGGGCCGCACGCCGCGTATTATAGTGCTTGGGCCTAGGGAGCCCCTCCGAAGTCTGTATACACCCCCAGTGAGCGCCGTCGACATTAAATGGAGCGGGCTGCGCGCCGCAGCGGTATATGTATTGGAGCGGGCTGCACGCCGCAGCATTATACTTAATCATATCATATTATCTACTTAAATACTTATACATTATAGACATAGGTATGTGTCTTTATATGTTGAGATGGCCATACACCGTAGGGGTACGAGTGAGGGTTGGATCAGTGTAGAATCTTGTAAAGGTAAACGTGGATTGGAGATTCGAGCATTTCTATAATGATGACGTACCTGTGAGGGTTGCCTTAGAACTGCTAAGTGATAGCACAGGAGTTCTTACCTTCAGTTGTTATTTATTATTGTTACTCACTGAGTTGAAATATACTCACCCCACTCCCCTGCACTTTCTGTGCAGATCCACAGGTGCCCGAGAGCAGTTGAGACATTGTAGCTGCTGATCCTTATCTACTCCTGCGGAGATTACGAGGTAGCTGCCAGCGTCCGCAGAGCTTGTTTTCTCCTTCTTTATCATCTTGTTGATTTCCCATTTGCCTAGACTTGATTGTATTAGGATGCTATTCTGTAGAGGCTCAGTCTCGTGACACCATGATATGTTTGGGACCGTATTTTGTATGTTTTACATTTCACTTATCACCTGATATAAACATTTACCGTTTAAGTTTAACTTGATTAATAACTGGCTGGTTTAAGGGATAATATGGTCGGGCTTGCCTAGCATTGTGTTGGGCGCCATCACGACCAGGGTTTGGGTCGTGACACCTTGGGTGAGCCCAGTACAATGTTTGCCAAAAAAGGGGGGCATGACTGTAATTGAAAATGATAACAATGAGGTCATACCTACTAGAACGGTGACCGGGTGGAGAGTGTGCATGGATTATCGGAAACATAACAATGCAACTTGCAAGGATCATTTCCCTATGCCTTTTATTGATCAAATGCTTGATCGGCTAGCGGGAAGAGCCTTTTATTGCTTTCTTGACGGATACTCTCGCTACAACCAAATCAACATTGCTTTGGAAGATCAAGAGAAAACAACTTTCACTTGTCCTTATGGGACATTTGCCTTTAGCCGGATGCCATTTGGGTTGTGCAATGCTCCGGCGACCTTTCAAAGATGCATGATGTCGGTATTTTCCGATATGGTGGAAGATTTTCTCGAAGTTTTTATGGATGACTTCTCGGTGGTTGGTGATTCATTTGAGCATTGTCTGGCAAATCTTAGACAAGTGCTCAAGAGATGCGAAGAAACGAATCTTGTGCTAAATTGGGAGAAATGTCACTTCATGGTGGATGAAGGTATTTTATTAGGGCATAAGATTTCTAAGCATGGCATTGAAGTTGATCGGGCCAAGATTGAAATCATTTCTAAGCTTCCTCCACCAAATTCAGTGAAAGGTGTTCGAAGTTTTCTGGGCCACGCCGGATTCTACCGGTGATTCATCAAGGATTTTTCCAAAATTGCACAGCCAATGTGCAAGCTTCTTGAAAAAGATGCAAAATTCATGTTTGATGACAAGTGCCTCAAAGCGTTTGAAGAATTGAAATTGAGGCTTACCACGACACCCATTATTGTCACTCCCGATTGGACGCTTCCTTTTGAACTCATGTGTGACGCCAGTGGTGTAGCTATTGGAGCAATGTTAGGTCAACGCCACAACAAGATACTTTATCCGGTCTACTATGCAAGTAAAACTCTCAATGGAGCACAAATGAACTACACTGTTACTGAGCAAGAGCTTCTTGCCATTGTGTATGCCTTTGAAAAATTCCGGGCTTACTTGTCAGGGTCCAAGGTGGTAGTCTACACGGATCATGCGGCTCTTCAATATCTCATGGCAAAGAAAGATGCCAAGCCTAGACTAATTCGGTGGGTTCTCTTGTTGCAGGAATTTGACTTTGAAGTAAAAGATAGAAAAGGCACTCAAAATCAAGTTGCGGACCACTTGTCAAGGCTTGAGGAAGCAGGGAGACCTAAAGAAGAGCTTGACATAAATGATGCTTTCCCCGATGAGCATATATTGGCACTTTCCAACACCTTTACTCCTTGGTATGCCGACATTGCAAACTACTTGGTAAGCGAGGTCATTCCGGAAGGGTTAGAATCTCATCAAAAGAAGAAATTCTTGAGAGATTGTCGGCAATACTACTGGGAAGAGCCGTACTTGTTTCGAGTGTGTGCTGACAATATCATTCGAAGATGTGTACCAGAGGAAGAAATCATGCCAATCCTAAAGGCATGTCATGACTCACCAGTTGGAGGCCATCATGGAGGGAATAGATCTGCCGCAAAGATTCTCGAATGTGGCTACTATTGGCCTTCCATCTATGATGATGCAAACCAATTTGCAAAAGCTTGTGAGCAATGTCAGCGGCAAGGTTCCGACCTCGTCCTACTCTTCAACTCAAGATTAAAATTGTTCCCGGGAAAATTGAAATCCAAATGGTCTGGCCCCTTTAAAGTGGTTAGTGTATCCCCATACGGAGCTGTAGAGTTAGAATCTACTGATGGATCTCGGACATTCAGAGTAAATGGCCAACGCATCAAACACTACTTGGGTGTTGATGGTGAGAAGAAGGTGATAGAGCAGCTGGCTCTACAAGATGGACCCTGCTCATCAAAAGGGTGAAATTGGAGAAATCCGTCCCGTCGTGACGCGACGTTAAATCAAGCGCTGCATGGGAGGCAACCCATGGGTGGTAACACCATCTTTGAATTTTAAATTTTCTTTGTGTATTTATTTCCTTAACATTTGCCAAGTGTAGGAGACCTAAATAGTGATGATATTTGATGGATGCACCAATGGACAAAAATGCAGAAGAATGAGGGAAAAAATGCGGTAGGAATGCGACCGCATAACTAACTTGCGGACCGCAAACCTACCGCAAACTTAAACAGAGAACCCTCCAAATTGACAGCTGAAATGCGTTCATTCTGCGGTCCGCATATTCATTATGCGACCGCAAAATGGATCGCAAACAGGTATCCGCAAAGGCTGTGCTTTACATCAACATGCGACCATTATGCGGATCGCAAATCATATCTGCGATTGCATAATGGTTCGCATATTTGACATCGCAACTCCCAGGTATGTTCTTAAAGACCCTACACGGCAAAACACAAACAAAAACAAAAATAAATTTTATAACAAGAAGAAAAAGGCAAAAAGAACCAAAAAGAAAAGAAAAACAAAGCACAAAACACAATCGAAGCGGATCATCAACAGGCATCATCTTTCTCAAGCATCTGGTATGTCCGTTTTCTTCCCCCTCTCTATTGTTTCAATTTTTGGGAAATAGTTGTGAGTGTAATAGCAGGAATGGGATAGTGTTGAATTAGGCATTGAGAACGAATTGGTTGAGGATTTAGAAACTCTGAGTTGCCTGAGATATAGGTTGAATGGTTCATCTGCGTATAGTCGATCAATTTTGCGGTCCGCATGTTTACATTGCGAACCGCATTTCTTGTCGCAGACCTAGCCCTAGGTCTGACGAAGACGATAGCTTCTGCGGTCATTATGCGGTCGCATTATCACTTTACGATCCGCAAAGTGACCGCATACTTAGTTGGCTTCCTTACGCAGTGAAATATGCGATTGAGTTTGCGGCCGCATAATTGATTTGCGATCCGCAAACTCATCGCAAATTAAAACAGAGAACTGGGAAAATTTGCACTTTGCAAGAAGCCATTCTGCGATGACTATGCGGTCCGCATAACCATTATGCGATCGCATATTGCATCGCAGAATGGAATGGCTTCCCACTGAAAAATTGTGCGACCGCTTTGCGGACAGCATGTCTGTTTTGCGATCGCATAATTGCGTCGCATTCTTGCTCAGCTAAATTTTTCCCATTCCCTTCCATCTTGGCTATACTAACAACACTGCTTTTTGCAGACATGACGCAAAAACGAATTGCAAACAAACCCCGTGCTTCTAAATGACAAAGAGTAGAAGAAACACAAACGGGAAATGATCAATCTGAGGAAGTCCACACCCAGCCTCCAGTGGACATTCATGCTGAGGCAAGAAGAAAGAAAGCTGCGGAGGGACTCTCCTATCATCTTCGCTGGGGTATTGAGGGGTCAAGAGATAGATATAAAGCCGGGCTCGAACGGAGAAAGCTCCTTCCCGAGAAGCAATTGAGCCTAAATGGGCTTAAAGACAAATATCCCCATATCCTGGCCAACATCAAAAGGAGGAAATGGATGAGATTCACTGACCCTCCGGTCAAATACAACGAATCCATGGTTCGAGAATTCTATGCTAACTATGGAGCCTCCAGAACCAAACAGGATAAAAGGCAAAGAATATACCTCGACAAGGTGGAAGTTCGAGGGATCCCTGTGAAGTGAAGTGCTAAAGCCATCAACAAATTATTGATCCCAGATTGGGACGGGGACACCTCCACAGCTGAATACAAAGCAAAATTTGCGAACAGAGAAAAAGAAAGGAGCTGGATTGCTTCCGTCATCGCAAATGGAACTCCTTCATGGGTACAACCGGGGAAAAGGATCTATAAAGAAAGCTTCTCAAGGGAAGGGAGATACTGGCTTGCATTTCTTGCATCCAGATTGATCCCAACGCAGCATGAGACAGACATAGCCATTGAGAGGGCCCTCCTGATTGCTTGTATTATGCAGGGAGTTAAATTGAATGTGGGGGAAATAATTTTCCAGGAAATGGGGAGACGAGCAATGCAAGAGGCCACGTCTCTTCCGTTCCCGTCACTGATCACTACTTTGTGCCAAGAGGCCCTAGCTCCTGTTGACCTCTGTGATGCTACGGGTCAGGAGCAAGGCATTATCGACATCACCCGCCTAGCTGATGCAGTGATCCCTCCCCCACCAGTTGTTGAAGAAGACCTGCTCTCCTCCCAGCCTCCTATTGTTCATGATGAAGCGGCACAGTCCTCCACTCCATCCACCGCTGCTCAAACTACCACTGCTACTGCTCAGCCGCCTCCAACCACTCCAACAGTCTCGCAGCTTGGTCTTTTAGCCAAGCATGCAAACGCAAAAGTTGACCAGCTTGTGAAGACATTGCCTAATTTAATCAAACAAGCTCTCACTCCTATGCAGTCTGCCATAGCAGAGATTCAGCAAAAACAGGTGGCATATGCTGAGCGACTGCAAGGACTTGAGTTAAGGGTGGAGAAGTTAAAAAGGGGAGCAATACCTGGGCTGAACGATCTCAAGACAGAGGTGGCGCCGATGAAGGTCGAATTTCAAAAAATGAAAAATCTGGACTTCGACGTTTCATCCTATTTTCCGGGAGCAGGTGATAAGAATGCTGATGAGGTGCCTGATTTAGGCCTAGATTTCACCAACTTAATGGCCGACCCTATCGCTCCTACTCCCGGAGGCTCACAAGTCCCAGCTCATCCCACCCGTATTGATATTGCCTCTGATGAGGAAGCTGAGAGAGGTAGTGGCAGTGATGATGATGAGGATGACTCAGACTTCTTCGGTGACGATTCTCCAAAGCCTATGGACAAGGGCAAGGCAGCAACCCCAGCGTCACCTCGGGAGGATGATGCTGTGGATGAGGATAAGCGCGCTCAGCTTGAGGTGGCGTTGCAGAGATCATTGATTGACCAAGGAGGTACCACAGCTCATACATCAGCTGAGGCATCTAGCAGCTCTCAGTTGCCAGCTGTGGTCATAGCAGACCCACCATCAGCTCCAGTACCAGCCTTGCCTCCTACACCAGAGCTTCCACCGGCAGCAGAGGTCGCACACTCTACTGTACCTATGCCGGATACACAGATGGGTGATCACCCGGGCACACAGCCAGCTGCCGACTCCCATAGCACTTGGTGTGCCTCAGGGAGTCTCTCCTCACATTTTGTTCTTTTATTATATGCATTGGGGACAATGCATAGTTCTCAGTTGGGGGTGGGGGTGGTGTTTAATTTGAGATAAAATTTTTTTTTTTTTTGTGCTTTTGTGTAGTAAACTTGTACAACTTTGAGCCTAAAGCAGTGTATATACAATGTTTTGATTTGTCAAATATCTATTTATGCGTAGTTAGCTAATAAATTCCTCTTGGTTTTTCTTTATCTGATTCTTTTCCAAGAGTGTAATAGTAGAATCAGAACCTCGTGTGTAAATCAATGTGACCAGTTTAGTGAAATTGTTCAGTGCCAATCATGCATCCTTGTACATAGCACATATCCTCCTATAGTCATTTCTCTCGACTCGTCCCAATGATAGATAGATTGACGACTGTCTTAAGGGAGCTTGTCTCCAGGACCAATATTGTGAATTTAAGGCTCACTTTGTAACTATAGCGACCCATAAAAGCTTGAAATTGCAAAGTAGTTGCTCGGAAGTGCTAAACAATGTGAATTAAGCAGTTCAAGTACAAGGTGTGTGAGTGCTAATAGTATACATCTCTTGTGCCCACTTCTGTCATCTAGAACTTGCCTAGTTGGTCTTTCGACACTAATGATACTATGCCCAGTTGGAGGAATGATCTTAGGCATTCGTTGTTTTAATTTTAAAATCTCTTTAGCCTTTCAAGCCTACCCTTGCATAAATAATGTCACTAGTACCCATTTTGAGCCTTTAAAACCCTCTTTGGCCAACTCATTACAAACCTTTCCCTTCGTTAATAATTCCCTCTCTTGAACTTGTCCCTCTTTGAACACTGTGAATGAGGCTAAAAGCCTAAGTTGGGGGTGGTGTCAGAATGGAAATTGGGAAGGCAGTGTATTGAGTTTCTACATGCCTCAAAGTAATTTTATTAAAGTATTCGAGCTCTTTATAAAAAAAAAATATGAGAAGTTAGTCTTTACATATACGTGTAAATATGTACATTGTGGAGCTTTGAATAAAATTTGGGAGAGGTATGTCAAACGGTTCTATATTGGAAACTAGACACCAATGAGGCTGTGTGAGTTAAAGAGAGTCAAAATGCAAAAGAATGAAACTTGTGAGTAGTGTTCAAG
This sequence comes from Nicotiana noctiflora, assembly GCA_032618575.1. NCBI lineage: Eukaryota > Viridiplantae > Streptophyta > Magnoliopsida > Solanales > Solanaceae > Nicotiana > Nicotiana noctiflora. The sequence goes on from JASVEL010004189.1 coordinate 418,258, forward strand.
GAGGATGAAGTCATATGTACCCAAATTCTTACCTAACCTTCCCTAAACCTACTTTACAAGCCTAAAAAGTCCTTTTGGGACCTCCAACCGATCATTCTTGAGGAAGTGGTGAATTAAAATAAGGGCAAGCCTATGGTATGACATGTAGTGGCACTTGAAGTTCTTTCTGGGAGTGAGTGATCTTTTTAACTTGTCCTAGTGAGCATTGTAAATATGGTGAGTATAGGACATCGTTTCTGGTAAGAGTATTTGAACTACAGAATTCACTTAAGTTGAGCCTTTAGAGTCTAATGCAAATGCAATCAGCTGAGGGTAACATTTAGTCACAATGTAAGGCTCAAAGCTTGCATAATTAGTCTTGCTCAGCATTTTTGCTCTTAGTCAAGGAGGAGTGGAGCGATTGTTCTGATACATGCTTGAAAAACTGAACATTAGCACAAATCTTGTGTCATTAGTGTGTTAAGTGTTGAAAAGAAGTGTGACGTAGGTGTGTTCTGCTTGCTTGAGGACAAGCAAGAGTTTAAGTTGGGGGTGTTGATATGCCGGAGAGATTCGGCACATTTACATACTAATTGCTCTTATATTAGCTTGTTTCACTGCAACATGTAGTCCATACTTATGTGATTTTGTGGTTTTACAGATAAAGAGGAAGAAAAGACCAAGTACTCAAAATTAGAAGCAAAAAGATAAGAAGGAGGTCAAAGTAGGCAAAAGAACAGTTTTGCGATCCAATCTGCGGTCGCAGATTAGATATGCGGACCGCATAAAGCGTCTCCAAATCGCATAACTAAACAGAGAGTTGAGCTGCAATGCACGACAGGAATGCGACGCAATTTGCGATCGCACATTCAATATGCGATCCGCATTCCGGCCGCATAATGAACAGAGAAGAAACCGAAGATGCAAGTTTGCGGTGCTGTCTGCGGTCGCATATTCAACATGCGGACCGCAGAATTGCAATGCGGCCAATATGTAATAAAGCTAGGGTTCCTATATGCGATGCCGCCTCTCAAGATGCGGACCGCAGATCTGTTATGCGACAGATCTGCGATCGCATATGTGACCTGAAAGGGTAAATTTGTCCGCTTTTTGTCAGATCTTGGTCCCTCTATAAATAGCTTGTCAGAGCTTTGTGTAAGGGTATCTGACACAGACGTTAGACTAAATTCCAAACTTTATTACTGATCTTTTTGGAAGCTTTTGATTGAAGAATCATTCACTTTGTAAGCATCTATGACATTTTTTACATCTTGTATTTTATATTTTAGCATGTGTGGCTAAGTTTAAATACTAAGGTTGTGAACCCTAAATGGGTGTTATGTAAATGGGTGTTTAATATTGAATATATGCATAATGGTTGGTTGATATTTCTTCACTTCTCATTCTTCATTTATTATTGGTGGTTGCAAACACTAATTAATGCCATTAAAGTCTTACCTTGCTTGGGAAAGTGGGTTAGATCTTGGAAGAAGTAAAGAACAAAAACTCGAAGCCTTACACTTCGTTTAATAGAATCGCTTAGGGATAAGTGGGTTTTATTTGGCAATTATTGATTACTACATCTTGTGACTCTAAGACTTTTGGGAAAAAGAAATAGAGGAAATACTACTCAACTATTGGGAAATATTGGGTAGTTGTTTAGAGATCAATTTGTATATCAAGAATCTACCATTAGTAATATACCATATTACACCTATAGCATTACACTACATTTATGGGAACACAACCTTGGTTTAATCAATTCTCTAAATTATTGGCATAAAGCATTTTCATTAGTTAAATACTCTAAATCAATTTTCACTTATACTACCAATCTCATACCCATATCTATGTTACTTCTAACGGAATAGATTTAAGATTTTAGTCGGGAAATACACTAATTCTAGTAATCCATTCACGCCTATTCCCTGTGGGATTCGACCCCAACCTAGTTGGGTTATTATATTTGACACCGACCGCCTTACACCAATTGTAAAAGTGTAATTTGAGCGTATCAAGGAGAAAAGAAGAGAAAAGAAAGGAGAAATGTAGAAAAAAAAAGAAAAAAAAGGAAAAAGAAAAGAAGAAGATGAGAAAAATGGCAAAAGAAAAGGAAAAGAAAAAGAAAGAAAAATGAAAAAGAAGAAAGAATTGGAAGAAGTAAACATCGCAACAATTGTCACGACCCGGATTTTTTCCCAACATCGGGATCGTGATGGCGCCTACTCGTGGTAGCTAGGCAAGCCACTGTATTCATACTATCCTGTTTTTAACACAATTTTAATTAAATAAATGCGGAATACTTTATCGAAATAGAAATAATTAATTACAAGATGAAAATCATACTGAAATCCTCTACCCAAGACGTGGAGTCACCAACTCACGAACTACTACTGAATACTACACATAAAAGTTTGAAAGAAATATAACATAATTCTGTTTGTCTCGGAACAAAGAGACTACAGCGAATAACATAAATAAAGAGAGAGACGCCGGGCCTGCGAACGTCTGCAAGCTACCTCGGTCTCAAATGTGATCAACTTCCACGCAATCGATTTACTGCTGCTCCTGATCGTAGCCTGGACCTGTGCAAAAACGCACAGAAGTGTAGTATCAGCACAACCGACCCCATGTGCTGGTAAGTGCCTGGCCTATCCCGGCGAAGTAGTGACAAGCCTAGGACCAGACACCCACATAATCCTGTGCAATTCAATATATATGTATACCACAGAATAACAAGAAATAACCAAGTAATAACACAATAAGGGATATCTCAAAGAATTCAACAATTAACAACAGTTAATAAGTTCACGAGGAAAACAAAGTATAATGGAAACACATGTAATATCAAGTCAAGGAATAGCAAACAATTGCACGGCATCACCCTTCGTGCTTTTACTCTCATCCTCACCAAATAAGCAAATAAAGTACACGGCATCACCCTTTGTGCTTTTACTCTCATCCTCACATCCATAGTACGACATGATCCTTCGTACATGGTTCAATAACAGGGCACGGCATGATCCTTCGTGCATAATCAATAAAACATGGCACGGCATTAACCTTCGTGCATAAATAATAAATCAAGGCACGGCATCACCCTTCGTGCATTATCACTCTTCGTCACCCAAATAACAATCACAGTTAAGGGCAAAGAAAGAAGGAGTAATTCATAAACTGTCCCAACAAGGGCAATCAATAATTATCTTCACAACAAGTCCCGACAAGGGAGAACAATAACAATTCTACAACCTGGCAAAGCTTCAACAATTCATCTGTAAATATATCTCAAAATAAGCATTTTCAACGACTCACGGTCATACTAGACGCCATTGTATGGATGCTCGTCACCACAGCCCATACACCGCACTCGATCACATAACACATAGCACATAATCCTATTCCCTCAAGCTAGGATAGAACAAACACTTACCTCGAATGTTTATGAACAATTCAATCCGTGGAAATGTCTTTTTCTTTCAAATTTGGCTCCAATCCAATCGTATCTATACACAATTGATTTAATATCATCAATACTACTCAACAAACTAATTCATAAGGCCAATTACAACTTTTACAACATTCTGCCCGGAATAGTGAATTTCAACCCCGGGCCCACATGGTCCGAACTCGGGGTTAGGACCAAAATCCGGTTACCCATCCCCCCACGAGTTCATGTATATGATTTGTTTCAAAATCGGACCTCAATTCGAGGTCCAATTTCCCAATTTATGAAAAACCCTATATTCTAACAAAAACAAGAAATTCTACCATGAAAACCTTTGATTTCTATTGAAAAACATGTTTAATGATGTTAGGAATTGAAAGAATTAAGTAAAAAGTGACTTAAAATTGTTTTGAAGAAGAAGGAATCCGTGAAGAATCGCAAATGGGTGTTTTTGGTTTGTAAAAAGTGAAGAAATGAACTGAAAATTGTGTTTTACAGGTCTCGGTGTTCGCATTTGCGAACATGGGTTCGCAATTGCGAACCCCGACCAATTTCTGGAGTTTGAAAAATAAGCTAAGGCTGGAAAGTTCGCATTTGTGAACTTTTGTTCGCATTTGCGAACACTGGCAGGAAAGGGGAATGTTCGCATTTGCGAACAGTGGTTCGCATTTGCGAACAAAGGTAGTAAAGGGAATTGTTCGCATTTGCGAACTATTGTTCGCATTTGCGAACAATGCTGGATTTGGGAATGTTCGCATTTGCGAACTATGGTTCGCATTTGCGAACATAGGCAGGACAAGGGGATGTTCGCATTTGCGAACAATTGTTCGCATATGCGAACAAGGCTGGGCATGAAGGGCTTCGCATTTGCGATCAGGGTTCGCATTTGCGAGCCCTGCCTTGATCTGCCCCCTTCGCAATTGCGAGAAATGCTTCGCAATTGCGAAGCCAATAGCTGGGTGAAAAACCAGCAGTGCAAAAATTCAGAATTTAATCCAACGGCCTATATAATCTTTACTTGAGCCCCCTGGGCTCCCCAAACCAAACATGTACACAACATCAAAAACACATTATGAACTTGTTCGTGCAATCACATCGCCAATAACACATCGTTTTCATCAAATCAAGCCTCAAGTTCATGATTTTCATACTTTTGGTTTTCAAAACCTTCAAACTTGGAACTCAAGGTCCAAAACATATCAAACGACATCCGAATGTCACCAAACTTTACAGAAATCACATATATAATATTTAAGACTTGTACCGGGCGTCGGAACCAAAATACGAGCCCGATACCAAGGTCAATTAATTCATTTCCTTTAACAATTACATCAAAAATAATTTCATAGAAAAATTCATAACTTGGGCTCTAGGCCTCAGAATTCGACTCCGGACGCATGTCTAAGTCCCATATTTTCCTACGGACCTCTCGGGACCATCCAATCTCGGGTCCGGATCCGTTTACCAAAAATGTTGACCGAAGTCAACCATATCAATATTAATATCATTTTTATCCAAATTTCTCATAGAATTCACATTTTCTATCACAAAATCTTTCCTACTACATGCTCGGATTGTGCACATAAATCGAGGCAACATAAAATGAGGTTTTCGAGGTCACAGAAGCTTGAAATAATTGGTAAAATAAGTGATGACCCTTTGCGTCGTCACAATCTCCACCTCTAAAACAACCGTTCGTCCTCGAACGGACATAAGAAAGAAGTACCTGAGTCAGTAAACAAATGTGGGTAGCGGCTCCGCATATCAGACTCGGACTCCCAGGTCGATGCCTCAGGAGGCTGACCTCTCCACTGAACACGCACGGAAGGATAACTCTTCGACCTCAACTGTCGAACCTGCCGGTCTAGAATGGCCACCGGCTCCTCCTCGTAAGATAGATCATTGTCCAATTGGACAGTACTGAAGTCTAACACATGTGTGGGATCGTCGTGGTATCTCCGAAGCATAGATACGTGAAAAACTTGATGCACGGCTGATAAGCTAGGCAGTAAAGCTAATCTGTAAGCCACCCCTCCCACTCTGTCCAGAATCTCAAATGGACCAATATACCTAGGGCTGAGCTTGCCCTTCTTCCCGAACCTCATCACGCCCTTCATAGGCGACACTCGAAGCAATACTCGTTCACCAACCATGAAATCTACATCTCAAACCTTACGATCCGCATAAGTCTTCTGCCTGGACTGAGCTGAACGCAATCTCTCCTGAATAGTCTTGACCTTATCCAAGGCCTCCTGAACTAAGTCCGTACCCAACAACCGAGCCTCTCCCGGTTCAAACCATCCAACTGGTGATCGACATCGCCTACCATACAACGCCTCATACGGAGCCATCTGGATGCTAGACTGGTAACTGTTATTGTAGGCGAACTCTGCTAATGGCAGAAACTGGTCCCACGAGCCTCCGAAATCAATAACACAGGCTCGAAGCATGTCCTCTAGAATCTGAATAGTCCTCTCGGACTGGCCATCCGTCTGAGGATGAAATGCTGTACTCAACTGAACCTGGGTGCCTAACTCCTGCTGGATCGCTCTCCATAACCGCAAGGTAAACTGTGTACCCCGATTAGAGATAATAGATACTGGCACTCCATGGAGACGAACAATCTCCCTAATGTAAACCCCCGCTAACCTCTCCGACGAGTAGGAGACAGATACTGGAATAAAGTGTGCTGACTTGGTCAGTCTGTCAACAATGACCCAAATAGCATCAAATTTCCTCCGAGTCAAAGGAAGTCCCGTAATGAAGTCCATAGTGATCCGCTCCCATTTCCACTCGGGAATTTCAATTCTCTAGAATACATCACCAGGTCTCTGGTGCTCATATTTCACCTGCTGACAATTTAGACACCGAGCGACATACGCAACGATATCTTTCTTCATTCTGCGCCACCAATAGTGTTGTCGTAAGTCCTGGTAAATCTTCGCGGTGCCTGGGTGAATAGAATACCGCGAACTGTGGGCCTCCGCTAAGATCAACTCTCGAATCCCTTCGACATTAGGCACACAAACTCGACCCTGCAATTTCAATACCCCATCATCATCTAGATTTACCTGTGTGGCACCTCCCCGCTGTACTGTATCTCTCAACTCACGCAAATGGGGATCATCAAATTGCCTCTCACGGATACGGTCTAATAAAGAAGAACAAGCGACCGTGCAGGCTAACACCCTACTAGGCTCAGAAATGTCTAATCTCACGAACCGGTTGGCTAAGGCCTGGACATCTAGAGCTAATGGTCTCTGACTGACCGGAATGTATGCAAGACTACCCATACTGGCATACTTTCTACTCAATGCATCGGCCACCACATTGGCCTTACCTGGGTGATATAAGATAGTAACATCATAGTCTTTTAGCAACTCTAACCATCTCCGCTGTCGTAGATTCAACTCCTTTTGCTTGAACAAGTATTGTAGGCTTTTGTGATCAGTGTACACCTCACATGTCACACCATATAGATAATGCCTCCAGATCTTTAAGGCATGAACCACTGCTGCTAACTCAAGATCATGAACTAGATAATTTTTCTCATGTATTTTTAACTGCCTCGAAGCATAAGCGATAACCTTACCATCCTGCATCAATACCGCTCCAAGCCCCTGTACGAGATGCGTCACAATAAACTGTATAAGGCCCTGCACCTGTAGGTAGTATCAACACCGGTGCGGTGGTCAAGGCTGTCTTGAGCTTCTGAAAGCTCGCCTCACACTCCTCTGACCACTGAAACTGGACACCCTTCTGGGTCAACCTGGTCATCGGGGCTGCAATAGAAGAAAAGTCCTCTACAAATCGACGGTAGTAACGTGCTAATCCCAAGAAACTCTGGATCTCAGTCACTGAAGCTGGTCGAGGCCAATTCTGGACCGCCTCAATCTTCTTTGGGTCCACCTGAATACCTTCTACTAATACAATGTGACCCAGAAATGCTACCGAACTCAACCAGAATTCACATTTCAAAAATTTGGCATATAGCTGATTATCTTTCAAAGTCTGAAGAACCACTCTGAGGTGCTGCTCGTGCTCTTCCTGGCTGTGGGAGTACACCAGGATGTCATCTATAAAGACTATCACGAACAGATCTAAGTAAGGCCTGAATACCCGATTCATCAACTCCATGAATGCTACGGGGGCATTGGTCAACCCGAAGGACATGACCACGAACTCATAATGCCCATATCTAGAGCGAAAGGTTGTCTTAGGAATGTCAGCCGCCCTGATCTTCAGCTGATGGTAGCCTGACCTCAAGTCTATCTTTGAGAATACCCTCGCTCCATGGAGCTGGTCAAACAAATCATCAATCCTCGACAGTGGATACTTATTTTTGATAGTCACCTTGTTTAACTGCCGGTAATCAATACACATCCGCATCGAGCCATCTTTCTTCTTTACAAATAATACGAGGTGCTCCCCGGGGGAAACACTGGGCCCGATAAAGCCCTACTTAAGAAGGTCTTGTAACCGATCTTTCAACTCTTTTAGCTCCGCGTGGGCCATACGATAAGGTGGAATATAGATGGGCCGAGTGCCGGTGCCGGATCAATACGGAAATCAATATCCTTGTCGGGTGGCATGCCCGGCAGTTCTGAAGGAAAAACCTCCGGAAACTCCCATGCAATAGGGACCGACTCAATGGAAGGAACTTCTGCGCTGGAATCACGAACATAAGCCGGATAAGCTAGACACCCCTTCTCGACCATGCGTCGAGCCTTAACATAGGAAATAACGGTGCGAACGGAGTGGCTTGAGGTACCTTTGCACTCTAATCGGGGTGATTCTGGCAAGGCTAAGGTCAGAGTCTTAGCATGACAATCTAGAATAGCATGGTATGGGGACAACCAGTCCATCCCCAATATGACATCAAAATCCACCATATCCAAAAGCAACGGATCAACACGGGTCTCAAGACCCCCAAATATAACTACGCACGAACGATGCACCCGATCGACTACAATGGAGTCACCCACTGGTGTATCCACATAAACTGGAATATCCAGAGCATAGATGGGCACGACCAAATAAGGTGCAAAGTAGGAAGACACATAGGAATATGTAGATCCAGGGTCAAATAATACTGAAGCACCTCTGTCACACACAAGAATAGTACCTGTAATCACAGCATCTGATGCCTCTGCCTCTGGCCTGGCTGGTAAAGCATAGAATCGGGGATCTGCACCTCCCCTCTGAGCTGCGTCTCTAGGACGACCATCAACCGGCTGACCTCTACCTCTGGCTGGACGGTCTCCACCTCTACGGTCTCGACCTCCACCTCTATAATCTCTACCCCCGCCTCTGGCTGGTTGGGCAGGCTGAGGGTCAGCTGGGGCCTGAATCATAGGACGAGGACCTCGCTGCTGAGAGTTGCCCGCTGCTAGAGGGCAATACCTGATAAAATGACCTTGGTCACCACAACCGTAGCAACTCTTAGACTGATAGGGCTGCTGGCCCTGACGACCTGAATGGCCTCCACGAACACTCTAAAGAGGCTGAGCATTAATAGGAGGCTGGTCTGAATAATGCCCCCGAAAACCACGATCACCTGGTCCACCCTGTGAAGCCTGAAGGGCGGAATGAAAAGGCCTGGAAGACTGGCCTCTATCAAAGGATTCTCTCCCACCAGAGGAAGAACCACTAAACCTGCCTGAATGACGAGGCCTCTTGTCTGAAGAATAACCGCCTCCCCGAGCAAGAGCCATCTCAACTCCGCGTGCTGCATTAGCTGCCTCCTGAAATGATATGTCACTCCCCGCGCCCATAGCCATCTGGAGTCTAATTGGCTAATTAAGCCCATCTATAAACCTACGGACCCTCTCCCGCTCTGTGGGAAGTATCACCACTGCATGACGAGCCAAATCGACAAATCTCGTCTCATACTGTGTGTCACACCTCCTTTTTCACACGTAATACGTATAAACGTAACGTAAATGTGCCACTATTTAGTACTACACCCCGAGAAGGGATATAATAATAATCAGCGCAGGAGTTTTTCCACTTAAAGGACAGTCGGAGCGGGATCGATTTATTTAATTATTCAAAGCCGCCACTTGGAAAAATAATGGTATCCCAAGTCACCGATTTAATCCCGAACCGAGGAAATTTATGACTCTGTAGTACAGTCTGAGAAACTAGAAACCTGGATAAGGAATTCTGTTAACCCGGGAGAAGGTGTTAGGCACTCCCGGATTCCGTGGTCTTAGCACGGTCGCTCAACTGCAATTTTTGTTTTTATCTGATTTCTTTATATATTTTAATTATGTGCTATTAATGTTCTGCTTTTAGTTTTAGAAGAATTGCGACGTCACGAAAAATACATTTTCGATTCACACCGCAACCGGTACGCCTGTGACTTTAATGTGCTTCAGTTTTGCCGGGAATAAGATTTGGGTCACATAAATGCGCACCCATATTCAGGAAAGTAATTTTATTAAAGTCGTGCCTAAAGATTCTACGTCTTTGTTAACTTCAGGAAAGACCGTGAAGTTCGCTAACCGGTCCTTCCGAGTCTAAATATTTTATTACAATTAATTGAAGACCCCGTGTGTTTAGTTTTCTAACGAGGCTCATCTCATTTTTTACTTGAAGGTCGATTCATGAGTACTACATTTCATACATGTTTCATCTCTAATCATAAATTGAGAGTGAAACCTAGTGACTAATTGTTGTTTAAGCATTATTTGGTTAAGTTTTATATTTGAACTTCTCATTTCTAGCTACCTTGATTTTTGTCAATGACTCGTGCAAATCGATTAAATTAAGAAAATTTTATAATGTCGAATATACGACTATTTACACTAACGCAGTAGTTGAAATTTTTCAAAATGACTGATATCAATTATCCATTTAAACTAACTTATCCTAATTTAATTAACATTGTAAAATTCGAGTGTCAAATTCAAGTCCAGACCCAAACAAAAAAGGGGTAAACCTCTTAGTTCTCACCGCTGCCTAACTCGGAAGCCAAGCTTATGCTATGTTAAAATATATACCAAAATCCTTAAATTGAACCCAATCGCTGACAAGTGGGCCTTGGGGCTAGTCCAAACCGGGAAAGCCTAACTGGACACTTGCAGATCCGAAGATCGAATCCATGGGCTAACAGGATGACAATTTATTTAACGTTCGCTTGTGTTTCAACTCATGACTATATCTTCTTATTCCATTATCTATTGGTGCATATTATTAATGTCAAGAATTACAATAGAAGCATGAACTTGGTAACAAGGCAAACTAGCTACTCTTGAACCAATTCAAACTAACATTATTAAATAAATCCGACTATCGAGCTTTAACTACATGAATTCGTAACCATTTGGACCTAGTTTCTTTTTAACAGCTACTGAGCTTAACATTAGTCCCCCAACATTTGAATCACTAACATTTGAGAACTACTAACTTTATTTCAATTGACTTCATTCGTTCAAACAACTAGCGATATTATGACTGGGAACTTTGAAACAATATGCTGAAATGTGAAGTGGTTCTTATCCTTACTGAAGTACTAAACTATATTACATTTAAACTAACAACGCAAATTAAGCCAAGGGCCAACAACTAACAGATTTTTCATACTTATGGGAGTGAGCTAGAATAGATCAACAGTCCCCAGGGATATACATGTATGTCTATTATCCGTATGGCATGAAATCTAAGAATTAGCATCCACTACATTTACTTAACTGCAATCTATCAATTTAAATAACAGAAAAACCTATCAATAAATATGAATCTGCGAACATTTCATTTTTTAACTTCTCTTCCCAGTTATATCAAAGCGAGCTCATAAATGTGTACCTGGGTATTGAAGAGTAAAAGAAAAAGAGGTCAGTGAGGAAGCAGCAGCTCACAGCAACAGCAGCATGTACACAACCACAGCAACAAAGAAACAAACGGCAACCAGCAAGCAGTTCGACAACAACCAGTCAAAAAACAACCCAGCAGAACACACAAAAAACCAGAGACAGGTGCTATAAGTCAGGGCAAGGCCCAATCAAACCCAATGAAACAGTGACTAGAGGTTTGAGAGCACACAAGTGAGAAGCACTTGCAACCTCAGCAAGACTCAAAACCAAACCAACCAAACACTAACGGATACTTGCAAACTTCAAATGGCCAAAGTTATATCAAGATATAGTTCAAATAGACCCCAAAGATTGATTGAACTAATGGGCAAGGGGAAGCAGAATGTTTTCTTCCTACTCTCTCTAAAATGTATCCCTTTTCTCTGTCTGTATGTGTCTAATACCCTCCAGAGTATGAATGTCTCCTCCTATATAATCTCTAACTGTATTTCCAACTTGATGCTCTCAATTTTTCTCTCAATGTCTCTGTCTAAGGTCTGTATGTTTTTTTTCCTTTTGTCTGTGTATATCTCTCCCTACTTATAACCAAAAACAGACCCCTTAAGATGCCTCAAACCACTAGAAATACCTAGCCCATCATCTTCTCTGCCCAGCCCATTATCTCCTCTGTTTTCCCCACTTAATCTTGTCTAAGTATGGGGTTTTTATATTAAATTGATAGGTGCAGGCCTGGTTGAGTGCCCTGCTATAACAGCAGGTTCCACTGCTTTGTTTCATGTGCAGGGCATTTTGAATCCTAAAGTAGGCTACTTCTGATTAGCCCTAATGCTAATAGCTAATCCAGTTAATCCCAATTTAAAATCAACCAACAGCTACAGCCACAATCTCATAGTGACTTTGGGTCACATTGGCAATGCTAATTTCCGTCCTAATGTGCCAATAAGCAGACTCATGAAACTACTCGACAATGTTCAAGAACAATGACTTCAAAAAAAACAAGAAATCTAGGCAAAACAAAGGAATTGCGATACTAACTGTTCGACGACATTCGTCGAATCGATCACAACATATAACACACATAAGTAACAACAAACAACCATTGAATCAGTGATTCGAAGTTCTCAGGCAAGCAAATAAAAACATAGAATTAAGTATTCGACAGACCTTATCGAAACGATTATGCTACCTATAACTTAGTACATTCCAACAAACGAAATGAGAATGACCAAATAAAGGTCTTATGGGGTAGAAGAAACAAAAAATCTACAAAGAAGCAGAAAAATAAGGAATATAAAGAAAACTCACACAACTAACAAACAAATAACAAAATTAGATAGAGCTAGAAGAAAGAAAGAAGGAAAATACCATGATAGAATAGATCGAACTTGACTGAGCTCTGTACCATCTTGTATTTGAGAATTTTGAAGCCATATGGGCCTTAATCGAGGTGTTCTCGATCGAGAACACCTAGATTAAGGTCCATTAGACCTCAATCTTTTATTAATTTCGAACGGAGATCCCATTTTGGGTTTTTTAGGGTTCATGCGGCCGTTTTTGGGGTTTTTGGGTTTCCGGTTGGATTTGAAACAAACCAAGACTGGTTCGGGTGTGAGGGAGGCTAGGGGGAGGCTTGGCATGAATTTGGGGTCAGTTGGGGTAGATGTCCAAGTTCCGGCGAGTTTCAAACGAATATTCGAGATGTTTGAGTAACATTCGAGACTAACGGCTAACGGATCCATGTAGAGGGGGCTTGGGAGATTTTATGGTGTTAATTTGGGGTGGTTTGGCCTACCGGAACCGCCGTGAGGTGATTTCCGGTAGGCGGAGTGCGGCGGAGAGAGGCGGAGGTCGATAGACCTGATCTCTGATGGTGAGAGACGAAAGGGGGGGGGGGGTCTGAGAGGGGGTGGTCGTGTCGCGTGGAACGGATATATACTGGGCTTGGGATTTAATCCAAGTCGTTGGATCTGATTAGATCAACGGTATGGATTGCATTATGAACGTAAAGCGGCGTCGTTTGGTTAAGTGGGAGATAGGGTCGGTCCGGGCAAGAGCCGGATTATTTGAAACGGGTAATGGTGAAGTGGTCTCAACCGTTGGATCAAAAATGACTTTACGAACGAGATTCATCGATGCTGAAACGACACAGCTTCAATATGAAGCTACGTCGTTTTGTTGGTCTTAGAGCCCCTTGAACTGGGCTGGGTAGAACAGCTCTTTGGGCTTGGCTTTGTCCAGATTTTTGACTTAGCCCAGTCCGTTTCTCCTTTCTTTAGTTTCTAATTTAGCAAAACAACAAAACAACAAAAACAAAAAGAAATGTTTATAATTACCCTACCAAACCAACTAAATTATGAGAAATACTAATTAAGTTATAATAATAATTAACATACTCAATTTTAGCATCAATGAAATACAAATCACACAATTGGGCCATTAAATACTAGAAAAGCCAAAATACGTCCCTTTTTTGTGATTTTTCCCATTTTTTTATCAAATAAACTTGACTACTTTCCATTATAAATTAAATCCTAAGAAGGCAAACACAATATATATATTTTTCTTAATTTAAACGAACAAACATGCACGCACAAAAATACGAATCATAAGAAAGTTAACAAAAATCCACAGATATCACAACGATACAAAAACGATTTTATTTTGAATTTTGGGAGTAATTCACATGTAGGGCAAAAATCACGTGCTCACAGCTGCCCCTCTTTGCGCGGAAACATGAAGAGTTTTCGTGCAAAGATAAGTGAGCGGATACGAGCGATTTTTGCCTGTTCGAGCACCCCGTGTGAAGCATTTTTTTGGAAAAGTTTGACCGAACCTTTGCTTCAAAGGTCTCCTACATATCCCTGGCTAAAAGGGAATCAGGTCAATGTAGTTCGGGATCTTGCTGTTACTGTTGTTGTTGCTGTTGCTGTTGTTGTTGTTGTTGCTGCTGTTGCCACTGCTTAACTGATCTCCTTATTACACCGTGCTAAACAAAATAAGAAGCTAGACTAAGTTACAGTATTGCAAATTCTTATCTATCTTTTCAACTTGATCTTGTCATGTTCCTTGCCGTCCTGCTGGCTCTGATGTTTCTTCACATGCTTCTTCTCCTCTGATAATTGTTATCTCGGCCTATCTTGATTGCCGAACTCCGACCATTGGTCCTTTCTTTGTGATCGTCGAACTATTCTCCTTCGAAGTCTGGACCCATCTTTCTGATCCTTGTTGCTTTCCTTTTGATTACGAACTTGGATTCATGCCGGGGATTTCCGTTATACTCAACCGCTTTCCTCAACCAAATTCAAAAATAAAATCGCCACTCCATTCTTCAGGCGGGCTCCCTGACTTCAACTACAACTTTAAAATAAAATCGCCACTCCATTCTTCAGGAGGGCTCCCTGACTTCAACTACAACTTCAAAATAAAATCGTCACTCCGTTCTTCAAGCGGGCTCCCTGACTTCAACTACAACTTTTAAAATAAAATCGCCACTCCATTCTTCAGGCGGGCTCCCTGACTTCAACTACGACTTCAAAACAAAATCGCCACTCCATTCTTCAGGCGGGCTCCCTGAATTCAACTACAACTTTAAAACAAATCGCCACTCCATTCTTCAGGCGGGCTCCCTGACTTCAACTACAACTTTAAAATAAATCGCCACTCCATTCTTCAGGCGGGCTCCCTGACTTCAACTACGACTTCAAAACAAAATCGTCACTCCATTCTTTAGGCGGGCTCCCTGACTTCAACTACAAACTTCAAAATAAGTCGCCACTCCATTCTTCAAGCGGGCTCCCCGACTTCAACTACAACTTCAAAATAAATCGCCACTACATTCTTCAGGCGGGCTCCCTGACTTCAACTACCTTCAAAAATAAAATCGCCACTCCGTTCTTCAGGCGGGATCCCTGACTTCAACTACAACTTTAAAACAAAATCGCCACTCCATTCTTCAGGCGGGCTCCCTGACTTCAACTACAACTTCAAAATAAATCACCACTCCATTCTTCAGGCGGGCTCCCTGACTTCAACTACCTTCAAAAATAAAATCGCCACTCCGTTCTTCAGGCGGGCTCCGTGACTTCAACTACAACCTTTAAACAAAATCGCCACTCCATTCTTCAAGCGGGCTCCCTGACTTCAACTACAACTTCAAAATAAATCGCCACTCCATTCTTCAGGTGGGCTCCCTGACTTCAACTACAACTTCAAAATAAATCGCCACTCCATTCTTCAGGCGGGCTCCCTGACTTCAACTACCTTCAAAAATAAAATCGCCACTCCGTTTTTCAGGCGGGCTCCCTGACTTCAACTACAACTTTAAAACAAAATCGCCACTCCATTCTTCAGGCGGGCTCCCTGACTTCAAAAATAAGTCGCCACTCCATTCTTCAGGCGGGCTCCCTGACTTCAACTATAACTCACTGATTTCATCCCATCCTTTATCGCCTTCCTTTGTTTCTTGTACCATTTTCTTCTTCCTGCATCGTCTCTTGGGCCACCCTTTTCTGCTGAATTACCTTGTCTTGGAATTGCTTTCCCCCGGGGTCGTGTTACTTTTACTTTGGTTGCCGGAGATATCTTCGGAACTGTCTACTCGCCTGCTGGAGATGATGCTGCTGGGGAAGTATTCTTTATTTCCTCTTTTTCTTCGCCCTTCGTTCTCTTTCGGACTCGCCGGGGGTTGAAATGTCATTAGCTGGCGGGGGACTCCTTTTCTTTTCCTTCTTCCCGGACCTCCTCCGGGACTCACGCCTCTGCTTCCTTGAAAAACTTATGGGATATAATGCTGCTGGGGAATCTCAAAGTCAGTGTTTCATTTTCTCAATACCTGCTGGGGATGATATCAGGCTCAAAGATCACCCCTCGTGTTGTCTGGCCTCTCTCAACACTATTCTGCTCGGAACGGGCATTTCCCGAAATCTCGTATTGTCTTCTATCCTTATCCACCGGGTGTTTTGCTCTCAAGAAAATTTTCGCAATCGGAGAAAATTTTCTGCCCCAGTTTGATGACCTTCTACGTGGCATGCTTTTCCACCGACGAACCCTCTTTTCCTGCTTTAAATCAAAGAAAAATTGTTAATCTCAAAACGTAGTGAGTGGTCGTGCCACTCTTGTTAGGGGCCATTTTCCTTTTCTCTTTCAGCTGCTTGGCCTCCCTCGAACTTTTGGGGACGACGTTGACACTTGCTGGTTATGATGCTCTTTCCACAGATGGTCTCTTATCTCTCCTTTTATTCCAACCTTCGGTTTGGTCCGACCCTTTTAGTCGATGATCCTGTTGTGAGAAATCATTTTCTGGACGTATAATATGTCTCCATCGTACTCCATAATTCCCGTGAACCTTTCAATCAACCTGTCATTCCAACCTTGATATCGGAACGACTTTTGCCTTATTGCCTCGTTCCACGCCTATTCATCTTCATTATACCGCTTTGGGAGACTTGGTAGTAAGCCTTGAAAAGTCAATTTTTGAAAACAAAAGAAAAGAAAAAATGATATATAAATAATGCTGACCATGAATGACAAAAGAAAGGGAAAACTTTTCTGAGCTCAAAACTGGGAAAAACTTATCTGAATGTGTAACTGATCCAATGGTTATGCCGCGCCTTCGAGATTAATCTACCCAGTCTATTTATGTCAATCACTTTCCGATGGCCGCGTTTTGCCAGAAGCAAACGAATGTCCCAACCTTGTCTCATGCAGACACCTTGTAACTATCTTTCCTTGTCACCTCATAGTGCCCTTCAAAGGGTTTTCACTAATGAGATTCTCTCGTTTCTCTCGATCTCCCGTCGCCTTAGGGTGCCTATAAAGGTTTCCACCGTAAGACTCTCTCATTTTATTTCTCTTCGCTTTCTTCGCCTTAAGGTGCCCGCGAGGGTTTTCACCGTTAAGGCTCTCTCATTTCGCTTTCTTTCCATGCGGTGGGCTGGGGTATTATCCATGGAATTTCATCTAAAAAGGGCTATCCCTTTTCAGCTTTTGAGTCCTAGATTCAGTCGTGGATTGAAGTTTCATTCGCATGACTTGGCATTTCTCAAATACTGATCGAGAGGTCTTTTTTGGTCCTTAATGTGGTTTCTGTGCGTGAGGCTAAAGAAAAAGGGGTTTAACCTCAACGGTTAGCTCATTACAACTTTCGGAATCCACACTATCTTTTCAAACGAAATAATGACCTCTGCCCCAGTTATGTCGCTTGGGGAATCTTTGATTTTTATTTATGACCGAGCCGTGTGGCGCCTACGTATCCTTCTTGAGGAATCAGGTCGAACGTAGTTCACTTTTCTTGTGTCTTTTCTTTGTTTCTTTTCTATTTTGTTACACATCTTCCTTGATGATTCCGAAAGAGGGTATATGAAAGAATAATTAAGGCTCAAAGGGGAAAACAAGGGTTAAAATGTTTGGGTAGTAGAAAAATTGCCTCTGTCATTTCATTCTCCGAAAAATGCCAACACCAAAACAAACGAAACCAAACGTTGACAAATGCATTAAAGAATTACACATAATATCTCTTGACTGCATCAGAATTGATAGCCATATCGGTGCATCTTCCTTCCATATCAGTTAAACATAGAGCACCGTTGGATAATACTCTAGTCACAACAAATGGTCCCTGCCAATTTGGATCGAACTTGCCTTTCGCTTCGGCCTGATGTGGTAGAACTCTCTTCAGCACATGCTGTCCCACTTCAAATTTCCTGGGACGTACCTTCTTGTTATATGCTCTCGCCATTCTCTTTTGATACAATTGACCATGACATACTGCTGTCAATCTCTTTTCATCGATCAAGCTCAATTGCTCTAATCGGGTTTTGACCCACTCGTCGTCATCAATCTCGGCTTCGGCGACAATTCGGAGGGATGGGATTTCAACTTCTGCTGGTATTACTGCTTCAGTCCCGTACACCAACAAGTAAGGAGTTGCACCTACCGAAGTCCGGACGGTAGTGCGATAACCTAACAGTGCGAATGGTAACTTTTCATGCCATTGCCTGGACCCTTCTACCATCTTCCTCAATATCTTCTTTATATTCTTGTTTGTTGCCTCAACCGCACCATTTGCTTTGGGACGATATGGTGTGGAATTTCGGTGTGTAATCTTGAACTGTTGACATACCTCCTTCATCAATCCGTTGTTAAGATTGGCCCCGTTATCCGTGATGATTATCTTTGGAATTCCAAACCTGCAGATGATGTGGGAATGTACGAAGTCCACCACCACCTTCTTGGTCACTGATTTGAAGGTTTTGGCCTCCACCCACTTGGTAAAGTAATCGATCGTTACCAGAATGAACCTGTGCCCATTGGAGACCGCGGGTTCTATAGGTCCGATAACATCCATACCCCATGCAACAAATGGCCATGGAGCTGACATTGTATGCAACTCGGTTGGCGGGGAATAAATCAAATCTCCGTGTATTTGACACTGATGGCATCTTCGCACGAAACTTATACAATCACGCTCCATAGTGAGCCAGTAATATCCTGCTCGAAGAATCTTCTTTGCCAATACATATCCGCTCATGTGTGGCCCACAAACTCCGGAGTGTATATCTGTCATCACTGTTGTGGCTTGACTCGCATCTATACATCTCAACAATCCCAAATCCGGGGTTCTTTTGTACAGCACCCCTCCACTAAGAAAAAATCCATTCGCCAATCGCCGAATAGCTCTCTTTTGATCTCCAGTTGCCTGCTCTGGGTATATTCCTAACCCGAGGTATTCTTTGACATCATGAAACCATGGCTCACCATCCATTTCTTCCTCTATCATATTGCAATAAGCATGCTGATTCCGGATCTGAATATGTAATGGATCAACACGAACCTTGTCCGGGTGATGTAGCATTGACGCCAAAGTAGCCAAAGCATCGGCAACCTCATTATGCATCCTTGGGATATGCCTGAATTCTACTGATCGGAAACGCTTGGTCAGATCATGCAAGCATTGACGATACGGGATAAGCTTCAAATCTCTGGTTTCCCATTCTCCCTGAATCTGATGTACTAGAAGGTCCGAGTCCCCCAAGACCAAGACGTCCTATACATCCATGTCCACCGCTAATCGCAACCCTAAGATACATGCCTCATACTCAGCCATATTATTAGTACAATTAAAACGCAGTTGAGCAGTAACAGGATAATGATGTCCTGTTTCAGAGATAAGCACAGCCCCTATTCCGACTCCTTTTGCGTTCGCCGCTCCGTCGAAGAAAAGCTTCCACCCTGGATCCTCGGTTAACTCCAACCCATCAATTTGCAGTACTTCTTCGTCTGGAAAATACGTCCTCAAAGGTTCGTATCCGTCATCAACAGGATTCTCAGCTAAGTCATCGGCTAGGGCTTGAGCTTTCATAGCCGTCTTGTCACATATATGATGTCGAACTCTGTAAGTAATATTTGCCATTTTGCTAACCTCCCTGTAGGCATAGGTTTCTGGAAAATATACTTCAACGGATCCAAACGCGAAATGAGGTAAGTGGTGTAAGCAGACAAATAATGTTTCAAGCTTTTGGGCTACCCAAGTCAAAGCACAGCAGGTCTTTTCCAAATGAGTGTACTTAACCTCGTGGACCGTGAATTTCTTACTGAGATAGTAAATGGCCCGTTCCTTCCTGCCGGTAAGATCATGCTGCCCCAGTACGCAGCCGAACGAATTCTCCAAGACCGTTAGATAAAGAATCAGGGGTCTACCCGGTTCAGGCGGAACTAGTACGGGTGGGTTTGACAGATATCTTTTGATTTGGTCGAATGCTTCCTGACATTTTGTCGTCCATTCTATCGCAGCGTCTATCTTCAACAGACGGAATATGGGCTCACAGGTTGCTGTAAGCTGAGCAATAAACCTACTAATGTAATTTAACCTTCCCAACAAACTCATTACCTCTGTTTTATTCCTAGGCGGGGGTAACTCCTGGATGGACTTGATTTTGGATGGGTCCAACTCAATACCCCGTCGGCTGACGATGAATCCTAGCAACTTTCCTGATGGAACTCCGAATGCGCATTCGGCCGGATTGAGCTTGATATCATATCTTCGAAGTCTTTGAAAGAACTTCCTGAGGTCGGCAACGTGGTCTTCTTGACGTCTAGATTTTATGATCACATCATCCACGTACACTTCAATTTTCTTGTGTATCATGTCATGGAATACCGTAGTCATCACCCTCATGTATGTTGCCCCTGCGTTCTTCAAACCGAACGGCACCACCCGGTAGCAATAAGTCCCCCACGGTGTGATAAAAGCCGTCTTTTCTGCGTCCTCTTCATCCATCAAGATCTGATGATATCCCGCGTAGCAATCCACAAAGGATCCGATTTCCCGTCCGGCGCAATTATCAATCAGGATATGGATATTGGGAAGCGGGAAATTATCTTTAGGGCTCGCTTTGTTGAGATTGCGGTAGTCCACGCATACTCTGATCTTCCCGTCTTTCTTTGGCACCGGTACTACGTTAGCCAACTATTCAGGGTATCGAGTGACACGAATGACTTTCGCCTGCAACTGCTTGGTTACTTCCTCCTTGATCTTTACACTCATCTCCGTATTGAATTTCCGCAGTTTTTGCTTGACGAGAGGATATGCCGGATCAGTGGGTAATTTGTGAACCACTAGATCAGTGCTGAGTCCTGGCAAGTCGTCGTACGACCATGCGAAAATGTCTTTAAACTCCATGAGTGTTTTGATCAACTCTTCTCTCAGGTTGGGTTCAATATGGACACTTATTCTGGTTTCTTTGACGTCATCTGTGTCCCCCAGATTAACAACCTCGGTATCATTTAAATTTGGTTTGGGTTTTTCCTTGAAGTGACTTAATTCTTCACCGATTTCTTCTACGGCTTCATCATCGCCGTATTCTGATTCACTCTCGTCACCTCTTATTTCATGCGTTATTATTTCCAAACTCGATTGACTTTCTAGACTGGGTTGATTAATCTTTAAGCACGCCATATCATTAAGATCAGTTGAAAGAAAGTTGCTGAGAAAAGTAAAAAGAAGGAAAATAAACAAAATTAGACACGAAGGGAACAAAATTTCATTAATGGGAACAGTACAAGGAAAAACAAGCTTGCAAACTCAAATCAAAATGAACTAAAACAAACGGATTTTACTCCGGGGACAACCCCAACACAAAATTTCGAAAGAAAACAATCCAAAACAAACTACCAAAACTCCTTTCGGACAGGGAGAGGAGTAGCCTTCCAATTATTCAACTTTGCTTTCGATCCCACAAACTGTATCTCGGCATGGCTGGATCCTTCGCCATCCTCTAGCATGCATACATCTGCGAATAGGTCCTCGAATTTTCTTAAGAACTCTTCGTCCGGCCTAACCATAGGACTAGGAATCTCTGTCGTCGGATGTCCTCTTACTCCAGACCTGACAAAAGATCGGGAAAGGCATGGAACAGGCTTCGTGAGCACCCATGTCTTCTGCTTATTCCTCTTGGCTCGCTAGATGTCCTCTGATGTTGGCTTGAATCCCAAGCCAAAGGTTCCCATATTTTCGACCACAGATACCGGTTGTATGATTCCTTGCAGAGATGCACCTAAACCTTTGCCGGGTATGAAACCATTTCTCAACATTTCATGAGCCACCATGACGTCTGCAGTAATTATTCTGTCATTGGGAATGCATTCCCCTTCTGGAACTCGGTTGGCGGATACCACATCGCAGATCTGGTATACCCGTGGCCCAACATCCTCTTCTGTCTCAACAAAGGGGACGATGGTGCCTGGTTGTAGATCATTCTCTCCATGGACTACGATCTCCCGTTGGTCCCACTCAAACTTGACTAGTTGGTGTAGGCTGGATGGAACCGCTTTTGCGGCATGGATCCACGGTCGCCCTATCAGAAGGTTATATGACACTACCATGTCCAGCACCTGGAATTCCATGGTGAACTCCACTGGTCCGATTGTCAAGATTAACATTATGTCCCCGACCGATGCCTTGCCTCCTCCATCAAACCCTCGGACACATATGCTGTTCTTGCGTATCCTGCCGCTATCCACTTTCAACTTGTATAGTGTAGAGAGAGGACAAATGTTCGTACTGGACCCATTGTCGACTAGGACTTTGCTGACCACCGACTCCTCACACTTCACCGTAAGATATAAAGCCATGTTATGCTCGGTGCCTTCCTTAGGCAACTCGTCATTGGTGAAGGTGATCCAATTCGCTTCGAAGATCCTATTGGTGATCTTCTCCAAATGACTCACTGAGATTTTATCAGGTACGTGGGCCTCATTCAGAACTTTCATCAAAGCTTGCCGGTGTTCTTCAGAATGTATCAGCAAGGACAGCAATGAGATTTGCGCAGGGGTTTTCTTCAGCTGTCTAAGACAGAATAATCATGTAGCTTCATCTTTTTCAGGAATTCTTCTGCCTCTTCGTCAGTTACCAGCTTTTTCAGTATTGCCGGAGTGGTCTTCCTCAATTCCGCAAGGGCAAAACATCTCCCTGAACGGGTCAACCCTTGCGTTTCGCAGACTTCTTCTTTAACTTCTTTTCCTTTGTAGGTTGTCGTGACCCGATCATAATTCCATGGAATAGCTTTGCTATCGGCTATTGGCAACTGTATTGCTGGCTTGATGATGAAAGGATCCACTCGAACACCTGCTACAGTTAAGACAGGTTTGGTTACTGCCCCTGGTACAACTATTTTTACTCCCTCTGGCCTCATAGGCACTTTGTTCACACTTCCCTTTTCTGCTTCCAACCCCTCTTGTACGTCCTTCTTTCAGATGAGTGACTCATCAAGGCTTGGCCCTTTTCTCATTCCTACCCCGCTAGACTTGATCATCATTACAGTCTGAGAGGTTTTCTCCTTTCCCTCTTCTACCCGTACCAACTCGATCATGTTGGTCTCATGATGAGTTGGAAGTGGATTTTGGTTGATGTTGGGCTCCGCTGGAGTCTAGACCTCAATTCGGCGAGTGTCGATGAGTTCCTGGATGGCTGTTTTCAATCGCCAACACTTTTCTGTGTCGTGCCCCGGACATCCTGAGCAGTATGCACAATTTATTGAATGATCTAGATTCTTTGGAAGAGGGTTTGGTAGCTTAGCCTCGACCGGATTTAGCAACCCTACTTGCTTCAAACGGTGGAACAGACTGGTGTAAGACTCCCCCAGGGGAGTGAAAGTCTTTGGCCTTGGCGCCCTGTCGCTCTTGAATGCTTGGTTCGGACGAAAGCCCGCACCCGTGGGATTTCTATAGGCTCTTGGGGGTGGGTAATTATTCTGTGGATTTGGCGCACGCCATGGTGCCTGGACGGGAGGTGTGGCATATGACTGTGCGTGATGGACAGTAAAATGGGGATCGGGTGCTGGATAGTAGTGTTGCGGGTGGTTATATGGATTGTGGAAGTAATTTTGGTGGTGAGGTTGTGGTGGGTTATACTGGGGTGCGGGGCCTCTGTTTCTGAACCATGTTTCGGACTCGACTGCCGTGACTTCTTCTTTCCTCTTTTTCCCAAGCACTCCTCCGGTACCACTTTGGATAGCTTGAGTGGTGGCTTTCAAAGCTGAATAGCTCATGATCTTGTTGGCTTTCAAGCCTTCCTCGATCATAGCCCCCATCTTTATCACCTCGGTGAATGATTTACCGACGGACGTCACCAGATGTCCGAAATAGGTCGACTCTAGTGTCTGCAGGAAGTAATCCACCATCTCGCTCTCTCTCATGGGCGGATCTACCCTTGCTGCCTGTTCCCTCCAGCGGAAACCAAATTCTCTGAAACTTTCGGCGGGTTTCTTCTCTAACTTTAGCAATGATAAGCGGTCGGGGACTATTTCAAGATTGTACTGGAACTGGCCAATGAATGCTTGAGCCAAATCATCCCACATAAACCATCTGCTAGGATCCTGCCTAGTGTACCACTCTAGTGCAGATCCCCCCAAACTCTGACCGAAGTAAGCTATCAGAATCTCGTCTCGTCCTCCGGCTCCTCGCATTTTACTGCAAAACCCTCGAAGATGGGCTACTGGATCACCGTGCCCCTCGTATAGGTCAAACTTGGGCATTTTGAACCCGACTGGCAACTGGACATCTGGGAATGGACACAGATCCTTGTAAGCGACACTGACCTGGTTGCCCAAACCGTGCATATTCCTGAAGGAATGCTCCAGGCTTTTAACTTTTCTAATAACTTCCTCATGTTCCAAACTTTGGAAGTGCTTTTCCGGTTCTGCCGGGTTATCCCTGTGAGGGGTGTGTGGATGCGGTTTAGGAGCCCTAAAGGTAGGCTCGGGAGGATAGTAAGAATTGTCATGGATTTGAACATGCGGCTCACCGGACGACTTTTGTAGGGTAGCAGGTGGGGGTGCTACAAAAACAGGGGTGACCGGAGGAGGATTTTGTTTGGCTGGTGGAATTTGGGTGGCATAAGGGTTTTCCCTTGATAGTATGGATAGAGTGGGGCGCTTGTCGAAGGATCAAGGGGTGGATGTTCTGGAGCTGATGCGAGAGTAGGGAGGTTCGGTGAAGACTGTCCCCTAGCCCAAGCTAGGTGCATCTATGTTATCTGCTGTTTCAACCGATCTACCTCTTCTTTCATGATTTGTATCTCTGATTTCTCTTCCTCGAGGCTTTTACCGGAACTAGACATGCTTGCTGGAATTGGTCCTTTGGATCTAGTACGGTAGTGATGGCTGGCCAGGATATTCTGTCAAACCAACTGCTAAACTTTCTCTGGAATGCAACAAACTTGTTAGTTCACCGAGTTTGACGGATATGTTATAGCACGTTGGATGCAATGCACCTAACCAAATAACCATTTCTATATGTACTCATCATATGCGTCATTCCAGCTTCTTTTCTTCTCTTTTTTTTCTTCTCTTTTTTTTTCTTTTTCCCTCTTTCAATTATCCTTGAAAGCCTTATTGTTATTGATCTTCGTGTTCTTTTCCTTTCTTTTTAGTGGTGGTCGAATCTTATGTGGATTGCGTACGTTTCACGTCCCCGCGTGAATCAGACCGAGCGTAGTTCTGGTAACAAAATTGTGGCGAAATTCTGGGATTCTTATATCAAAACTCTTACGGTTACAAAACATGTCTTACAATAATCAACAGAATAAGAGAAATGCTTGACTCGAGAATAAAATGCCAGCCGATTTGACTCAAAATTTCGAAAAATACATTTTTAATCAAAAGTCTAATGCTCTTAAATTCCTAGGGGCCCGCGAGGCATCATTCGGCCTTGCTGCGGGCCTTGGTGTGAGGTCCTTGTGTAGTCCCCTTAACTCTCTCATGATCTGATGAACATAGCCCATAACTGAAGCAAAAAGGTCGGTGCGGGGCATTTGTTCACAAGCTAAGCACTTCATGGTGACATAATGCCCGATTTCTCCAATTCTGTCCTTGATCATGTCCCTTTCTCCGAGTAGCCGTTCTATCTGTTGGTTCTTTGCCCCTAATCTTCGAGCATTGTTGGTGACTTGGTCTAAGAGCCTATCCACTTGTTCTTGCAGTCGGGCCGTCAAATCGTGACAACGGTCGAGGTCTGCTCTGGCATCTCGGGCTTGCTTGAAAACCCGCTCCCTGAGGATAACGTTTGCTTCCCTTAGACTGGTGATGATCTCAGTGTAATCTTCTTCCACCCGTTGTAGGTAAAGTGCATTTTGATGTGCCTCCTTTCTCCGGCTAGCACGGATCCTCATTGTTTGGGTCTTCGACTCTTCCAATTCTCTTTGGACATCGGCAACTTGGTTTTTCAAACCCTTTATCAATTTTTCGTCTGCTCGACTCCTCAATTGTCTGTCAGCATCCCTTTTCATTTGCTGGATTTGAGCTCTCAAAAAGTTATTTTCTTGTGCCAACTTCTTTTTATCTCCTTCGTCGGCGGCAGCTTGCATATCCTTTTCAAATTGGAGATCTTGGACCCGTTGCTCTATCTTGCCAATCCTTGTTCTGTAAACCTCTTCCTTAGCTAACCGGTCCCATTGTTCTTGTGACGCTTCAGCAAATTCCCCGAGGTGAGGTCTTTTGGTTGGTCTTTCCCCCGACGTTTCTCCTTTGTACCAAGTAAGATATCTGGGTACAACCTCTCCTCTAGCTCGATCCTGCACACAAGTGTTTGCCTCCAGATATTGGCATTTGCTCCAGATCTGGCGGACCCTTGCTTCCGGGAATTGACCATCGGGACCAATTTCAATAACCTGGGTACTCAGGTCTTCTTCTTTGGGTACTATCTGGCACCTCCCAAGATGTCTCAACACCCGATGGGGCGCGTAAGGTTGAATGCTCTTAAGTCCCATTAAGAGAAAGTGGGACCTAGCCGCTGGCATGCACACGATTCTGTCTATCTGTAACCAACCCAACGTCCATTGTATTTGACTTGCGTTGAGAGCCTGAAAGTATGCCCTCCATGCCAACGTTCCTTCAAGCAAGACGGTCCTATCAATCCTTGTATAGAATTCGCTTATGCAAGTTTTCTCAACCAAACCCATATCTCAAGAATTGGGTGCGGCGACACAGGTGCTCGATCATCCACATCTGTAGCAGTAAATTACAGCCTTCGAAAAAATCTCCTCCGGCTTTGCAGGCTGTGAGAGCTCGATATATGTCTGATGTATCATGGGAGCAAGAGTACTTTCGCTTTGGTCAAGCAAAGTACTGACGACTCCGGCTACCTTTATATCAATATTCCCGTCTTTTCTCGGGAATACCACGAGTCCTAAGAAGGCTATCATGAAGGCAATTCGTATGTGCTCTTCCCATTCCTGGCGATTACCCTTGCTGCATAATTTGTTCTCTGGCTTGTCAAAACCTCCCACATGACCGTACCTTTGATAGATGAAGCTTAAAGTACAAAACCCTTGTTCTAGATCTGGGTTACGTACCGTTCTGGCTGTCTTCAGTGAGTCTAAAAATCGGTGTATGGCGACAACCCTAGGAGCGATTAGATATTGATGCCCCAATGGTATATCAGTGTTTCCAATGTATCCGGTCATCTCCTCCACAGTTGGGGTGAGCTCGAAGTCCGAGAAGTGAAAGACATTGTGCGCGGAGTCCCAATATGTGACTAATGCTCTTATGATATCCCCTCGAGGCTTTATTTCAAGCAAACCTGTGAGACCTTTCAAATATTTTTTAACTTCATCCTGCCCTTCTTTGCCTAGATCATCCCACCATAGTCGTATTTGTACCGGGATTTTAGTCATGAGTGAAGAGGGTTCATTTCGAATCGTGCTCATCCTGCACATTTATTTAAAGAAGAAGATCATTTTGGTTGGCAATGATTGGACTATTTTTTCAAAATTTTAAGATTTTGGTATTTTTTTTTTGAAAAAGGGCAAGTTGGACCCGACGGGGGTTGCCTACGTATCTCACATCCGGTGAGAATCAAACCCGCGTAGTTCGGTCCGTCAAAACAAATTATTTTTCTTTTATTGACCGACAAAGAAAACACATTTATTGAGAAAACCATTTTGTTGGCAGAGTCAACCTTCCATCGTCTTTTATTAGCAAACTAAATTATTAATTTGTTGGTAAAGCACATTTTGTATTTTCTGAAAAATATGTACTTCTCCATACTGTTTCCTTTTGTTTTTCGTTTTTCTTCAGTATTTAAAAGCTGGTCAGCATGCAAGTTCGAATAAATGCTTAAAACAAACATGGTATAGCAGGATGGTCTTTTCATTTCAGGTTGCCTGTCCTAGACGGACCCAACCCCTGTGTTGAGTCCCCTAAGTCAAATGCAACGTGATGCAAATAAGCGTTTCCTACTAGGGATCCGGTATGCGGTTATGTTATTCTAAGTTCAAAACCTCGGTACATGATCTAGACTGTGTACCCAAGCGGACAACTCGGGCTGAGGAAGGAGCTCCTTTCCGGGAACCAAAAGGCCAACCGGATTAGAAACTTTCCGAGCCTCTTTATTATTTCGGGGTATGACACTAACAGAATAAGGAGTCTCAACCGGTGAGCACATCCCCGGGGGTGAGAAGTGAAGGGTTTTCGGCACAGTTTTATATACAATTCACGCAATATCAAAGCGGTAAACATATAGCAGTTTGTATATACCAGTGCAACTAGTATCAAAGTGGTAGACATGTAGCACATTAATTAAACATATAATAAAATCAGATATAGACAAAAACAGCAATTTAACTGAGCTCGAATTCTTAAACCCTGAACCGAAGTTCTGGGTCGATTTTCCCCATCAGAGTCGCCAGAGCTGTCATACCTCCTTTTTCACACGTAATACGTATAAACGTAACGTAAATGTGCCACTGTTTAGTACTACACCCCGAGAAGGGATATAATAATAATCAGTGCAGGAGTTTTTCCACTTAAAGGACAGTCGGAGCGGGATCGATTTATTTAATTATTCAGAGCCGCCACTTGGAAAAATAATGGTGTCCCAAGTCACCGATTTAATCCCGAACCGAGGAAATTTATGACTCTGTAGTACAGTCTGCGAAACTAGAAACCTGGATAAGGAATTCTGTTAACCCGGGAGAAGGTGTTAGGCACTCCCGGATTCCGTGGTCTTAGCACGGTCGCTCAACTGCAATTTTTGTTTTTATCTGATTTCTTTATATATTTTAATTATGTGCTATTAATGTTCCGCTTTTAGTTTTAGAAGAATTGCGACGTCACGAAAAATACATTTTCGAGTCACACCGCAACCGGTACGCCTGTGACTTTAATGTGTTTCAGTTTCGCCGGGAATAAGTTTTGGGTCACATAAATGCGCACCCGTATTCAGGAAAGTAATTTTATTAAAGTCGTGCCTAAAGATTCTACGTCTTTGTTAACTTCAGGAAAGACCGTGAAATTCGCTAACCGGTCCTTCCGAGTCTAAATATTTTATTACAATTAATTGAAGACCCCGTGTGTTTTGTTTTCTAACGAGGCTCATCTCATTTTTCACTTGAAGGTCGATTCATGAGTACTACATTTCATACATGTTTCATCTCTAATCATAAATTGAGAGTGAAACCTAGTGACTAATTATTATTTAAGCATTATTTGGTTAAGTTTTATATTTGAACTTCTCATTTCTAGCTACCTTGATTTTTGTCAATGACTCGTGCAAATCGATTAAATTAAGAAAATTTTATAATGTCGAATATACGACTATTTACACTAACGCAGTAGTTGAATTTTTTCAAAATGACTGATATCAATTATCCATTTAAACTAACTTATCCTAATTTAATTAACATTGTAAAATTCGAGTTTCAAATTCAAGTCCAGACCCAAACAAAAAAGGGGTAAACCTCTTAGTTCTCACCGCTGCCTAACTCGGAAGCCCAAGCTTATGCTATGTTAAAATATATACCAAAATCCTTAAATTGAACCCAATTGCTGACAAGTGGGCCTTGGGGCTAGTCCAAACCGGGCAAGCCTAACTGGACACTTGTAGATCTGAAGATCGAATCCACGGGCTAACAGGACGACAAGTTATTTAACGTTCGCTTGTGTTTCACTCATGACTATATCTTCTTATTCCATTGTCTATTGGTGTATATTATTAATGTCAAGAATTACAATAGAAGCATGAACTTGGTAACAAGGCAAACTAGCTACTCTTGAACCAATTCAAACTAACATTATTAAATAAATCCGACTATCGAGCTTTAACTACATGAATTCGTAACCATTTGGACCTAGTTTTTTTTTTAACAGCTATTGAGCTTAACATTAGTCCCCCAACATTTGAATCACTAACATTTGAGAACTACTAACTTTATTTCAATTGACTTCATTCATTCAAACAACTAGCGATATTATGACTGGGAACTTTGAAACAATTTGCTGAAATGTGAAGTGGTTCTTATCCTTACTGAAGTACTAAACTATATTACATTTAAACTAACAACACAAATTAAGCCAAGGGCCAACAACTAATAGATTTTTCATACTTATGGGAGTGAGCTGGAATAGATCAACAGTCCCCAGGGATATACATGTATGTCTATTATCCGTATGGCATGAAATCTAAGAATTAGCATCCACTACATTTACTTAACTGCAATCTATCAATTTAAATAACAGAAAAACCTATCAATAAATATGAATATGCGAACATTTCATTTTTTAACTTCTCTTCCCAGTTATATCAAAGCGAGCTCATAAATGTGTACCTGGGTATTGAAGAGCAAAAGAAAAAGAGGTCAGTGAGGAAGCAGCAGCTCACAGCAACAGCAGAATGTACACAATAACAGCAACAAAGAAACAAACGGCAACCAGCAGGCAGTTCGACAACAACCAGTCAAAAAACAACCCAGCAGAACACACAAAAAACCAGAGACAGGTGCTATAAGTCAGGGCAAGGCCCAATCAAACCCAATGAAACAGTGACTAGAGGTTTGAGAGCACACCCAATGAGAAGCACTTGCAACCTCAGCAAGACTCAATACCAAACCAACCAAACACTAACGGATACTTGCAAACTTCAAATGGCCAAAGTTATATCAAGATATAGTTCAAATAGACCCCAAAGATTGATTGAACTAATGGGGAAGGGGAAGCAGAATGTTTTCTTCCTACTCTCTCTAAAATGTATCCCTTTTCTCTGTCTCTATGTGTCTAATACCCTCCAGAGTATGAATGTCTCCTCCTATATATTCTCTCACTGTATTTCCAACTTGATGCTCTCAATTTTTCTCTCAATGTCTCTGTCTAAGGTCTGTATGTTTTTTTTTCCTTTTGTCTGTGTATATCTCTCCCTACTTATAACCAAAAACAGACCCCTTAAGATGCCTCAAACCACTAGAAAGACCTAGCCCATCATCTTCTCTGCCCAGCCCATTATCTCCTCTGTTTTCCCCACTTAATCTTGTCTAAGTGTGGGGTTTTTATATTAAATTGATAGGTGCAGGCCTGGTTGAGTGCCCTGCTATAACAGCAGGTTCCACTGCTTTGTTTCATGTGCAGGGCATTTTGAATCCTAATGTAGGCTACTTCTGATTAGCCCTAATGCTAATAGCTAATCCAGTTAATCCCAATTCAAAATCAA
Source organism: Nicotiana noctiflora (assembly GCA_032618575.1). Classification (NCBI taxonomy): domain Eukaryota; kingdom Viridiplantae; phylum Streptophyta; class Magnoliopsida; order Solanales; family Solanaceae; genus Nicotiana; species Nicotiana noctiflora. The sequence continues at coordinate 449,476 of JASVEL010004189.1, forward strand.
CCAACAGCTACAGCCACAATCTCATAGTGACTTTGGGTCACATTGGCAATACTAATTTCTGTCCTAATGTGCCAATAAGCAGACTCATGAAACTACTCGACAATGTTCAAGAACAATGACTTCAAAAAAAAAACAAGAAATCTCGGCAAAACAAAGGAATTGCGTTACTAACTGTTCGACGACATTCGTCAAATCGATCACAACATATAACACACATAAGTAACAACAAACAACCATTGAATCAGTGATTCGAAGTTCTCAGGCAAGCAAATAAAAACACAGAATTAAGTATTCGACAGACCTTATCGAAAACGATTATGCTACCTATAACTTAGTACATTCCAACAAACGAAATGAGAATGACCAAATAAAGGTCTTATGGGGTAGAAGAAACAGAAAATCTACAAAGAAGCAGAAAAATAAGGAATATAAAGAAAACTCACATAATTAACAAACAAATAACAAAATTAGATAGAGCTAGAAGAAAGAAAGAAGGAAAATACCATGATAGAATAGATCGAACTTGACTGAGCTCTGGACCATCTTATATTTGAGAATTTTGAAGCCATATGGGCCTTAATTGAGGTGTTCTCGGTCGAGAACACCTAGATTAAGGTCCATTAGACCTCAATCTTTTATTAATTTCGAACGGATATCCCATTTTGGGTTTTTTAGGGTTCATGCGGCCGTTTTTGGGGTTTTTGGGTTTCCGGTTAGATTTGAAACAAACCAAGACTGGTTCGGGTGTGAGGGAGGCTAGGGGGAGGCTTGGCATGAATTTGGGGTCAGTTGGGGTAGATGTCCAAGTTCCGGCGAGTTTCAAATGAATATTCGAGACGTTTGAGTAACATTCGAGACTAACGGCTAACGGATCCATGTAGAGGGAGCTTGGGAGATTTTACGGTGTTAATTTGGGGTGGTTTGGCCTATCAGAACCGCCGTGAGGAGATTTCCGGTAGGCGGAGTGTGGCGGAGAGAGGCGGAGGTCGATAGACCTGATCTCTGATGGTGAGAGACGAATGGGGAGGGTCTGAGAGGGGGTGGCCGGGTCGCGTGGAACGGATATATACTGGGCTTGGGATTTAATCCAAGTCGTTGGATCTGATTAGATCAACGGTATGGATTGCATTATGAACGTAAAGCGGCATCATTTGGTTAAGTGGGAGATTGGGTCGGTCCGGGCAAGAGCCGGGTTATTTTAAACGGGTGATGGTGAAGTGGTCTCAACCGTTGGATCAAAAATGACTTTACGGACGAGATTCATCGATGCTGAAACGACACAGCTTCAATATGAAGCTACGTTGTTTTGTTGGTCTTAGAGCCCCTTGAACTAGGCTGGGTAGAACAGCTCTTTGGGCTTGGCTTTGTCCAGATTTTTGACTTAGCCCAGTCCGTTTCTCCTTTCTTTAGTTTCTAATTTAGCAAAACAACAAAACAACAAAAACAAAAAGAAATGTTTATAATTACCCTACCAAACCAACTAAATTATGAGAAATACTAATTAAGTTATAATAATAATTAACATACTCAATTTTAGCATCAATGAAATACAAATCACACAATTGGGCCATTAAATACTAGAAAAGCCAAAATACGTCCCTTTTTTTGTGATTTTTCCCATTTTTTATCTAATAAACTTGACTACTTTCCATTATAAATTAAATCCTAATAAGGCAAACACAATATATATTTTTCTTAATTTAAACAAACAAACATGCACGTACAAAAATACGAATCATAAGAAAGTTAACAAAAATCCACAGATATCACAACGATACAAAAATGATTTTATTTTGAATTTTGGGATTAATTCACATGTAGGGCAAAAATCACGTGCTCACACTGTGTGACCGTCATAGTGCCCTAATGGAGGCGCTCAAACTGCCTCCGAAGTACATCCCGCTGAGTAGCAGGGATAAACTTCTCCATAAATAGTTCCGCAAACTGATCCCATGATAAAGCTGGGGACCCTGCTGGTCGAGTCGAGCAATAATCTCTCCACCAAGTCTTGGCGGATCCTGCAAGCCTGAATGTACAGAAGTCAACTCCATTTGACTCCACGATCCCCATAGTCTTGAGAATCTCATGGCAACTGAATAAGAAGTCCTGAGGATCCTCTGATGTGGCACCGCTGAAGGTAGTGGTAAATAGCTTGGAGAACCGATCAAGTCTCCATAAAGAATCAGAAGTCATGGCCGCTCCATCACCGGCATGAGCTGTGGTACCTGACTGAGTGGCCACAGCTGGCTGAACCACTGGTGCCTGAGGCTGAGGAGCTACTGGCTCCGGAGTACGAGCAATAGGAGTCTGGGCCCCTCCTCCAGCCCGAGAAGTGGCTGGTGCAGCCGATAATAAGCCCGCTCCGGTAATGCCGTCCATAAATCCCGCTATTCGACCAAAGCATCCCGAAGATCCGGGGTAAATAAAGCCTCTCCGGGACCTGAGCTGGGCCCCCTGGAGCTGCTGGGACTGGAACTTCCTCGTCAATCTCAATATGAAGCTCCACCTCTAGAGTAGCTGCCTGGGGCTGAGCTCTACCCCTACCACGGCCTCCGATACGGCCTTGGCCCCTGCCCCTCACGGGAGCTGCCTGGGGCTCGGGCTGCTGGTCAGCGGACGAAGAAGCGCGTGTCCTCACCATCTGCGAAAGGACAGAATAGAAATTCAATCAGTAATTGAGGAACAAGTCGCACGACAAGAAAGAACAAATGAGAGACTCTTTCCTAACTCAATAGACTCTGGAGGACAAGTACGGACGTCTCCGTACCTACCTCTCAAACTCTACTAAGCTTGTTCGTGAGTGGTGAGACCTATGTAACCTAGAGCTCGATACCAACTTGTCATGACCCGGATTTTTCCTCAACATCGGGATCGGGATGGCGCCTACTCGTGGTAGCTAGGCAAGCCACTGTATTCATACTATCCTGTTTTTAACACAATTTTAATTAAATAAATGCGGAATACTTTATCGAAATAGAAATAACTAATTACAAGATGAAAATCATACTGAAATCCTCTACCCAAGACGTGGAGTCACCAACTCACGAACTACTACCGAATACTACACATAAAAGTTTGAAAGAAATATAACATAATTCTGTTTGTCTTGGAACAAAGAGACTACAGCTAGTAACATAAATAAAGAGAGAGACGCCGGGCCTGCGGACGTCCGCAAGCTACCTCGGTCTCAAATGTGATCAACTTCCACGCAATCGATTTACTGCTGTTGCTCCTGATCGTAACCTGGACCTGTGCAAAAACGCACAGAAGTGTAGTATCAGCACAACCGACCCCATGTGCTGGTAAGTGCCTGGCCTATCCCGGCGAAGTAGTGACAAGCCTAGGACCAGACACCCACATAATCCTGTGCAATTCAATATATATGTATACCACATAATAACAAGAAATAACCAAGTAATAACACAATAAGGGATATCTCAAAGAATTCAACAATTAACAACAGTTAATAAGTTCACGAGGAAAACAAAGTATAATGGAAACACATGTAATATCAAGTCAAGGAATAGCAAACAATTGCACGGTATCACCCTTCGTGCTTTTACTCTCATCCTCACCAAATAAGCAAATAAAGTACACGGCATCACCCTTCGTGCTTTTACTCTCATCCTCACATCCATAGTACGGTATGATCCTTCGTACATGGTTTAATAACAGGGTACGGCATGATCCTTCGTGCATAATCAATAAAATATGGCACGGCATTAACCTTCGTGCATAAATAATAAATCAAGGCACGGCATCACCCTTCGTGCATTATCACTCTTCCTCACCCAAATAACAATCACAGTTAAGGGCAAAGAAAGAAGCAGTAATTCATAAACTGTCCCAGCAAGGGCAATAAATAATTATCTTCACAACAAGTCCCGACAAGGGAGAACAATAACAATTCTACAACCTGGCAAAGGTTCAACAATTCATCTGCAAATATATCTCACAATAAGCATTTTCAACGACTCACGGTCATACTAAACGCCAGTGTATGGATGCTCGTCACCACAGCCTATACACCGCACTCGATCACATAACACATAGCACATAATCCTATTCCCTCAAGCTAGGATAGAACAAACACTTACCTCGAATGTTTATGAACAATTCAATCCATGGAAATGTCTTTTTCTTTCATATTTGGCTCCAATGCAATCGTATCTATACACAATTGATTTAATATCATCAATAATACTCAACAAACTAATTCATAAGGCCAATTACAACTTTTACAACATTCTGCCCGGAATAGTGAATTTTGACCCCGGGCCCACATGGTCGGAACTCGGGGTTAGGACCAAAATCCGGTTACCCATCCCCCACGAGTTCATGTATATGATTTGTTTCAAAATCGGACCTCAATTCGAGGTCCAATTTCCCAATTTATGAAAAACCCTATATTCTAACAAAAACAAGAAATTCTACCATGAAAACCTTTGATTTCTATTGAAAAACATGTTTAATGATGTTAGGAATTGAAAGAATTAAGTAAAAAGTGACTTACAATTGTTTTGAAGAAGAAGGAATCCGTGAAGAATCGCAAATGGGTGTTTTTGGTTTGTAAAAAGTGAAGAAATGAACTGAAAATCGTGTTTTACAGGTCTCTATGTTCGCATTTGCGAACATGGTTTCGCAATTGCGAACCCCGGCCAATTTTTGGAGTTTGAAAAATAAGCTAAGGCTGGGAAGTTCGCATTTGTGAACTTTTGTTCGCATTTGCGTACACTAGCAGGAAAGGGGAATGTTCGCATTTGCGAACAGTGGTTCGCATTTGCGAACAAAGGCAGTAAAGGGAATTGTTCGCATTTGCGAACTATTGTTCGCATTTGCGAACAAGGCTGGATATGGGAATGTTCGCATTTGCGAACTATGGTTCGCATTTGCGATCATAGGTAGAACAAGGGGATGTTCGCATTTGCGAATAATTGTTCGCATTTGCGAACAAGGTTGGGTCATGAGGGGCTTCGCATTTGCGATCAGGGTTCGCATTTGCGAGCCCTGCCTTGATCTGCCCCCTTCGCAATTGCGAAGCCAACAGCTGGGTGAAAAACCAGCAGTGCAAAAATTCAGAATTTAATCCAACGGCCTATCAAATCTTTACCCGAGCCCCCGGGCTCCAAACCAAACATGTACACAACATCAAAAACACATTATGAACTTGTTCGTGTGATCACATCGCCAATAACACATCGTTTTCATCAAATCAAGCCTCAAGTTCATGATTTTCATACTTTTGGTTTTCAAAACCTTCAAACTTGGAACTCAAGGTCCAAAACATATAAAACGACATCCGAATGTCACCAAACTTTACAGAAATCACATATATAATATTTAAGACTTGTACGGGGCGGCGGAACCAAAATACGAGCCCGATACCAAGGTCAATTAATTCATTTCCTTTAACAATTACATCAAAAACAATTTCATAGAAAAATTCATAACTTGGGCTCTAGGCCTCGAATTCGACTCCGGACGCATGTCCAAGTCCCATATTTTCCTACGGACCTCTCGGGACCATCCAATCTCGGGTCCGGATCCGTTTACCAAAAATGTTGACCGAAGTCAACCATATCAATATTAATATCATTTTTATCCAAATTTCTCATAGAATTCACATTTTCTATCACAAAATCTTTCCGGCTACATGCTCGGATTGTGCACGTAAATCGAGGCAACATAGAATGAGGTTTTCGAGGCCTTAGAAGCTCAAAATAATTGGTAAAATAAGTGATGACCCTTTGGGTCGTCACAACAATGAAGCGATTTTATGTTCCGAACTACGTTTTGACTTGATCCTGAAAGGGTACGTAGGAAGCCTCACTAAGGTTTGGTCATAACAGGAGAAAAGTCCAAGAATCCCCAAGAAGGAAACTCGGGCATGAATTATGGTTATTGAAGGAATACGATTTCGAAATTTGTAATATTTAACCCACGTTGAAATATTTTGAGACTTTATGTCCTTCTTTTTAAATCACATCACCAAGCCTGTATTACGGTCCAGGTAAAGACCTTCCGATCAATCTTCAAGAAATGCCGAGTCAAGCAAGCAAAGGTGAATCACATCAAGGGTAACACTCCAGTCCGAAAAAAGGAAAATGAAGAATTCAAGAAATGATGAAAACCACCACGGGACTCCAAGATGAGAGAAATCAAAATGAGAGAGTCTTATTAGTGAAAACTCTCACGGGCACCGTAAGGCAATAGTGAGTTGAGAGAAAAATCAAATGAGAGAGGCTTGATGGTGAAAACCCTATGGGCACTACAAGTCGATTAAGGATTATGAATCAGATTGGGCAAATGGAGTATTGAAGACCAGTTTCATGGAAAATTGCTACAGGAGTTGAGCATCAAATTTGCTATACAGAGAAGGATAAAAGTGCATGTCAAGGTCGCTAGAGTCGGTATTTGACATTCGATGGGTCATTCTTCTGTAGGTTTCTTATTAGGAATCGTGTCTCCCTGCTTTTTATTTCACTCTATTCTTCCCACTTTGCTTATATTTCCTTCCTATTGAGTCTGTTGGGTCATAACAAATAAAGAAATGATTTCAAAATTTGCCACCAAGCTTTCCAATTGCACGAGATGTGATTTGGCCAACACATAAAATAGTCATAAGTCAATAACAATGTCAGACATGATTGAGTTGCCAGTCGTCAATGTGCTTTGGGAATCTTCGAAATATGAAGGTTCGGTGTGCAAACAACAAAATAGACGCAGGTGAATAGATCAAAGGAATGTCCCGGGATAGGATTGACAAAGAGTGGTACACTAGTGACACTCAAAATATTCCCAAAAGGAAATCAAAGTTATCATGACTAGCGGTGGCATAATAAAGACTTCAAAGGCAAGGCCGGTGATTTAAACAAAAGAGCAATGTGTGCTATGAAGTGGGTAACAATTAAAAAATGTTTTGGGGATCATGGCAGACACAAAGGTCGGCAGAGGGCCAACTCGGGAGCAATATAACAAATGGAAGTATAGGGTTTGAACAAAGAAGAAGTGTTTTTGAACAATGGATAGTCGGTGAATACGCAAGGCATTCAAGTGGAAAGTAGTTATCAAAGGAAGAGAAAGAACAATCGCCATCAAAGTTCAAGGCCACAACCAACCACCGCATTTTAAACTGACAGATTTTTCTTTGTTTTGAAACAGGGACAAAAGATATTCTACAAGAGAATTATCAAACTGGGGTAGAAAATGTTTTGTCCCATTAAAAATTTTCTTAAAATCGGGTAGTCATCCGAAGAGCATGAAGGTAAATACAATTGTTTTTGAAGATGGACAATTCAAGTCGGAAGGTAAATAGAACAAGTTTTAGAGAATGATAAGATAAAAGGAAAGAATCTTAGTCTGTTGAATCTTTCACCTAAGATGAAAATCTTAGTCTGATGAATTTTCCACCTAATATTAAAGGAGAGAATCTTAGTATGCTGAAACTTTCACCTAAGATGAAAATCTTAGTCTGATGAATTTTTCACCTAAGATAAAGGGATAATGTGGAAAAAGGAAAGGAAGGCATAATTTGAAAACAAAAGTAAGATGTCGATAAAAGGAAAGGCATAATGAGGAAAAAGGGAAGGCATAATTTGAAAAACAAAAGGAAGGAAAGGAAAGGAAGGCGTAATTTGAAAAGAAAAGGAATGCGTAATTTGAAAAGAAAAGGAAGGCGTAATTTTGAAGAAAAAAAAGAAGATGAAAGGCAAAAGTTGGAAAAAGAAAGCAAGGCAGAAGTTGAAAAAAAAAAGAAAAGATTGTTGAATTTGAAAGATTAAAAAAACCTAAACACAGAAAAGGGACCCAGTCTGATGAATTATCTCTTGGAGTCATTATCTCAGTCCGATGGATCTTCCTCATTAGACCACACAGAAAATGGACCTAGTCCGATGAATTATCTCCTAGAGTCGAAATCTCAGTCCAATGGATCTTCCTCCTGAGACTACACAGAATTGGACCTAGTCCAATGAGAGTCAAAATCTTAGTCTGTTGAAACTTTCTCCTAAGATAAAAAGTCTCAGTATAATGAATTTTTCACCTAAGATAAAGGTAAAATCTTAGTCTGTGGAAACTTTCTCCTAAGAATAAAAGTCTTAGTCTGATGAATTTTTCACCTAAGATAAGGGTAAAATCTTAGTCTGTTGAATCTTCCACCTAAGATAAGGAAAAGTACCTTAGACATTCCCAATAGGGTTATTTCTTTTCTTAAAGATCAACGAATGGTTGAGAAGGGATGTGACATGTATCTAGATTATGATGTCAATATTGATACCCCTGCAGTCGAGTATGTCCCAATAGTCAGAGATTTCCCTGATGTATTTCCAGCTGATCTTCCAAGCATGCCACCCGACAGCAATATTGACTTTTAAATTGATTTGTTTCTGGGAACTCAGCCCATCTCTATTCCTCCTTATCGTATGGCCCCTCCTAAGTTGAATAAGTTGAAGGAACATTTATACGAATAGCTTGATAAGGGTTTTTTGGCCCACTGTGTCACTTTGGGATGCTCCTGCCTTGTTAATGATATTTTTATGCGTATATGCATTGATTATACCCAATAGAACAAGGTTACAATGAAGAACCGGTATCATTTGACTCATATTGATGACCTATTTGATCAGTTCGCGGTGCCATGGTATTATCCAAGATTGACTTATGTTCTCAAGAGCTAGATATCCCGAAGACTACTTTCAGGACTCGGTATGGTCATTACGAATTCCTTGTGATGTAATTTAGGCTAACCATTGTGAGCACGTGATTTTTACCCTACATAAGAGTTATTCCCATAAAAATCAAAATGAATAATTTTTCCTTATTTTTACAATTTTGAGTAAATTTTTTGTGTGTTATTTGCGCATGTTAAACCATATAAAAATGCAAAAACAATATGCATTTACATTTAGGAAATTAATTTCACCTGTAGTAAGCATTAGTTTATTTTAACAAATTAAAGAAAAATAAAAATAACATTTTTGTTGCTTTAATTGAAAAATTGCCATATATAAAGTTAATTAGTTTAACAATTTTAATAAAATCAAAATACATACAATATAGAAAATACATACAGAAATAATACATACAAAAAGAAATATATACAATAAAAATACAAAGGAAAATATTGGTAAAAATACAAAATAATAAAAAGGGGAAGATAATAGCATTTGGCCCAAATATTACAATTTAAATGGCCCAAAACGAAAAAATAAGCTCCAACACAAAACGACCCTGGCCCAAATTTACCTAAACCCGACCGGCCTGTCAACCCAACCCATTTCTTTAAAAATTTATCTGATCCATTCACACATTAGAGACACACAAATTGCATGACTCTATCTCCTGTTTCTCTATTCTCACTATATAGAACACACACACACTCACGAAAAGAGGTACAAAATCTAGAAAAATCAGAGCCGAAAAAAGGAACCCTCTCCATTGTTCATCACCTTCCTTTTGATTTCCAAAAAACCAGTGACCAAACGTAAGTACACACGTTACAATATCCATGAAACCTGCATGAATCTTCCATGAAACAGTTCGTCAAATCAGCCAAAAACAGACCCTAAACTAAAAAAAATGACCTGAAAATAGTTCCCAAAAAAATTAGAATGTACACGTTAGAGCACCGCCTCCGGAGTGTCTTCCGTTTGAGATCTCCGTTTAATTTTTCCCGTCCAAGCTCCGTTCCACAGATTCGGTCAAGTCTCTATACATGATGTCGTCGCTTTTGCGTTCCAAAGCTTTCAACGTTCATAGTCGGACTTTGTTTTGAGGATTTGCTGGATATCACTGTTTGTTGATGTATTATTCAACTAGTAGCTGAGCTCAACCTATGGTTGTTCTTTTTCAGCTTTTGTTTGGCTATTTGGAACCCTATTATTGCTGTTAAGGTATTGTTTACCCTTCCTGATCATGTAATTCTCTTTTGATTCAATGAGAATATGCTTGCTATGCTATGTCAATGTATTATCATGCCATATGCCTAGTATAATTGTTAAATTTTGGCTGTTTGGGAAAATCAATCCAGTTGTTGAAATACTCTGATTTTCGTCCCCTTTTGTTCCTACATTTTTATCCGTTTCCAAGCTTCTTTATTTTATTCTGATGTGTTCATGTTGCTTGTTAGATTTTATTTGATGTTCAGAGGAAGTAATCACATGTTGATATTTTGTGAATAATCGATAACTCCTTAATGTTTGATTGATTGAATGCATTTGGTTTGTCAATTTAGTATTTTAACTTTAGTTGTTCTATTTGGATAGATAGTCTATGGCTTAATCAATTTGCATTTTTTCTAATTAAAAGGCAAGTGGTCCATTAGCTAAATGGGATGAATCGGACACATAATCATTAAATGTGCACAAGAGGCTTTGGGGTTCAATTAAAGGGATTCAGGCCTAATAGTCATCTTGATAATTCCATCCACGTTTTGGAAGGATTACTTGGGTCGTGGGATCAAAATTTGAAAAGATGAGGATCTCATTAGCTTGAATCAATTGAAATCTAGGCTTTAAACATAGTTTTTTTTGCGTAGAATTGGGCTTAATATTAAGTTTAAACACATTTTGTTCGTATGAATATCCGTAGTTTGCTTTAAGTTGAGTGCAATCTTTTGAAATTATCGAGGTATGCCATGCCAAACAAAAACGACAATTGCATGGCCCTCGCTTAGTTAATATATTGGTCATTAGAATTAGAGGCGTGCCATTTAGCAAATTCCATGGCCCTCGCATAGTGCAAACTCCTATTTACTTTAGGCGCGTACCTAATAATTTACTTTCCTAAACTCGGGTACACATTTATGTGACCCAAATCCGAATCTCAACGGAGTCGAAATGTATTGAAAGCCACATGCGTACTGGTACGGTGTGGCCCAAAG